>SCLH01000931.1:57565-123658 GCA_004367855.1 Oikopleura vanhoeffeni
GGATGTTATTCTCATCCATAAAGAAAGTCTTCTTGTTTATACTTGCATGAGCAGGCATGCTGCATGCAACGGTGAGTTAGAATGGAAAGTGGACCTAGGCTAAGGCGAAGATGGCCAATTCCATGTCTACTACTACGTAGTAAATTTCAAATAATTTTTTATCTGTTCAAAATTAATTATATGGGTTTTACATATGGGTTATGTACTAAAGGTCACTAGAGAGCAAAAATGGTCAAATTTTTGAGATTTTACACGGGGATTTTTGCACTCTGGCGACCTTTAAGTACGGTATTGACCCATAGTTGCTAATATTTTCATCAGAAAGTCGACCTTTCCGATTTTGTTGTGGGTACTTCTAAGTCTTTACGATGAACTTGAAATTTACGGTAATTTGAAAACGTACTCAAATTAGGTCGAAAAATTTGTTGATAAATTTTTAAAGGTTTGAAAAATTTTTTCTAATTACAGCAAAGTCCGAATGAAATCACGTGACGAAATAATTAAAAAATAAGGTTTAGAATATCTTATAAATTAATTCTTATTTCTTGCAAAATAAGATCACGTGAGGTTTTTGGAAAATGCCGTTATGTTCAAAATTCTTTGATTATGTGTTTATTTGCCCTTAAAATTTTTCCGCGTTATTTGATTACTATTTTTTTTGGAAAAATTTCGAAAAACCTAGGTCAGCCCACCTTAGTGACTACATTCATCATCACCGGAATTATAAAAAGATATAATAGACGTTTCGCATTTATTGCATCATCAGTAATAATTTAAGACTAAATGTTCAGAAAGTACTGCCGGCTTTTATACCGAGAATTTTGGCGCATTTTCGCACAAATAATGTAATCATGATTACAGGTTTATAAAGAGGACATATTGCTGCAAGAGGGGAAAGTGCGCGAAAATAATATGCTAGGATTCATCGCAAAAGTTAATTAAGAATTGTGGGCGAAGTTAAAATAGACTTTTTAAAGAATTGCCCACTTCAGAATAGTGAAAATAAGCGATGATCTTTCTGGTCGTTCAAATCTGGTCGTAAAATTCGTATAAAAATTTGACTCATAGTAGGATATAAAACTTTTCTCAGGGATTATTTGTGGGACTTTTTGTGGGTCTTTTTTGTGGAACTTTTTGTAAGACTTTTTTGTGGGTTATTTGTTGAACTTTTTTCAGGGATTTTTGTGGGATTTTTCAGGGACTTTTTGTGGGACTTATTTCATGTACTTATTTTAGGTACCTAATTAGGTACCTGCAATAGTCGTCGGCTCGCTAGTATACTACTGATCTGGATCGGTCGACTTTTGCAAAAATTGGATCGGGTCGGGATCGGATGACCCAAAAAAAGATTGGATCGGATCGAATACGATTCCGATCCGATCAAATTGTGCCGACTCCTGTTTTGCATTTCAAACAACAAATATCGAAAATATGTCAGAAAAAAGTTTTAATTAAATTTTTTAACTTCCTGGAAGAATTTCATATTATATACCGCGTGAATTTCAAGTGGCGAAGACACAAAAACTGGTATGAAGACATTTTAGGTGACACAAAAAACGAGTTTTTGTTTACAAAATCGATAATTTGATGAAAAACTTTAGTTTCGAGTAGCGAAGATAACTCGAGTGGAATGTTAAATATTAATAATAAGAAAAACAAAAAACAGTATCAAAAATTGTATAATAACAAAAAAATATTTAAGATAATCTGATTTATCTTCTATAAATTTACTATTTACTTTAACTAACTGAAATAATCCCTTATTTTGGTCATCAAATTCATGAAATGTAAAATGGTTCGCCTCCTTGACCTAGAATTGTGTCGGAAAAACATACACTGACGTCCCGCTGTGTTAAATATAATATTCTTCCTATCTCAAGACNAGAATTGGGTCGGAAAAACTATACACTGGACGTCCCGCGGCGCTGTGTTAAATATAATATTCTTCCTATCTCAAGACAGATAATTAATTAACGAAATTATCGGTTCTTCAAAATTAGCAGCTGAATGTTGCTCATTGCCCTCTAGCACTATTTTACGTCAAACTTTTATAAGTTTGAAATCGGACTAGAAAATTTTTTTCGAAGAATGCCTGAAATTTTTATTTAAATTTCACTGAATATTGACAGATGAATACCTTCGAAATTACTAGAGATATTCGTGGCTAAAAGCTGCAAAAAGTTAAAATTGAAAGATCGGTGGAATCTTCAAGGAATAAACTTATTTTTATAAAATTTGCCATTTTTTGTATTTTAGCAAGCAATTTAAGGCGCCCTTAATTCCATTTCTAAAGTTTTCAAATATTTGCACGAATATTTCATAGCTTATTTTGTCATGTAAAAAGTTAATTTACGATTCGTGCGATATCGAAATAGATTGAGACCATTATTTTGCATTTTAGCTAAATCAAAATTGATATAGAGCGCCCGTGATGCCATTTCAAGAGTTTTTAAAAAATTTTGTCAACGAGATATGTTCATAGCTATTTTTTTCACTGAAAATTTATATTTAAACAATTCGATGCATGATATCTGAAATTATTTGATTGAGACTCATTTATTTTTGCATTTTGTAGCCAGATCAAAATTTTAGGGCGGCCCGTGACCCCATTTTCTGGAGTTTCCAACATCTAGCAGCAAATATCTCTACAGGCTATTCTTTCATGAAATTTTACATTCGATGCAAATCGAAATTTTGATTTGAGGCCATTTTTTTCAGTTCAGCAGGTCGAATCTAGAGCACCTCGCGATGACAATATTAAACCTACGCGAATTGGTTGATGACACAAAGAAAATGGTTTTCATACCAGCACAAATATCTTCGCCACTTGAAACTCACGCGGTAGTTGTATTAAAAATTTGCATGTTTTATTGTCGAAAACAGGATTTTATTTTTAGGTTTATTGATTATACTTTAATCAAATTAAAACTTACATGAATAGTTTAGAACTTGTCGCTTTGTTTTCCACTAAATCGCAAGTTAGTAAGCTGTAAAAGCTGTGGTAGTTGAAGCGAAAAAACAGCCATTTTTCTGCATAGAAATGCGGGAGACCGACCCGTGACCAGTCAGATATTATGCACTGTAGCAGGTCAAGCTTGATTTAACATAATATCAATATCGCAATGCAGATTTTCTCAAAAACACAAATAAAATTATAAACAAATCAGAATTTTCTAGTTAACTTTATTTGAACTGAAAGTTAAAAAATTGAAATAAATTTTGTCTTAGCAAGAAGGAGCATCTGGACATTGTCCTTCAAGGCAAACTGTTACACCACAATCAATGCTCATATCGCCACCAGTTGCACCTAAAATAAACCATTTTTAGCCAGATTTAAACAAATTGCAGCCGCAAGACTATACCGGAAAGTATTTTCAAGTCCAAATAATGTTTGGGTACACATAAAAAATACCTGAAACTAAATTGAAATTCGTGTGCTTTTTGTTAATTTTATAAGATCCATTTTACAATTGCAGTATTTGAGCCGACCCCGTTAAAATCACCACTAAATACGGCTATGGTTTTCATATCGCAATGCTATAGCTATCTGCCTGATAACATTTATACCAACTGAGTGGGTTAATTTCAATCAAACAGAAGTTTTTAAATGCGAATTATTTTTAAAAAATTATTAGTTATAGTGGTAAAAATTTAATTTTAAAAATATCAATATTTCATGAAAAATATTCATGTATCTTTTATCGAGGAAGAACGAGAATTTTGAGTCAAATGCGGCGAATTAATCCGAATTAATTCGACTTTTGAAAACGACTCATCTGATTAAATTTTAAGAGAGCTCAAACTGAGCACACATATTGAGAGGAGAATAAATTAACAAAAACGTCCTAATAAGACCATTGTTTCCAATTTCTTAAGAAGTACTGATAATCAAACAAATTCAGTATTCTCCGAAAAAAAAATGGTCCGATTCGGTCCAACTATTTTTTATGTTGTTATTCATTGAATAGTTGTGCTCAGTTTGAGCTTTCTGAAAACTTAATCAGATAACTCGTTTTCAAAAGCCGAATTAATATGGACTAATTTGCCGCATTTGACTCAAAATGCTCGTTTAAAGACATTCCTAGATTAAAGATATTTTAAAAAATGTGTGTTTCGCAGTCAAAAAACATAATGATTAGTGAAAATCACCATTTTTTCCAAAAAATTAGTATTTTTGGCACTTTTGAAAGTTTTAACTGATATTTTTAGTTTCCTTGCTAGTTTTGACAAATAATTATTTCTATTTCGAAATTTGAAAAATAACGATATAACGGGCCCTATTAATTTTAATTACACGATCCCAATGAATCCCTATCACGATAAAAACTTACCATTGAAGGTGAATGCTTGGTATGTCAGTTTGAACATTTCGGTTTCAAGAAATCCAGAATTGGCAGAAACAACGGCAACATTTGGGCACATTGTTTCCCAAACGTTATAAACGTTATCCGCTTGACTCACTGCACATTCGTTTACATAAAAACTGACTCCTTGGATCACGCTCAAAGGTCGAATTCCAAAGTACAAATCTTCACCAACAACCTTTTTTTAGATTCACATTTTTTCGAAATTATTTTTTGAGTCATTATTTTGAAATATAATATTTTTGAGATTTTCTGACATAAAATTAACAGAAAAAATAGATCGTGAGTCACGATTCGTGACCCTGGTGAGCACAAAGCCAATATGTTTGCTCCAGCATACCCTAAACCATTCAAAAAGGACGAAAATATAATCGTAAAACCGTTTCCTTCAAACACATCTTTAGGAATTCTGCTGCGATTTCAAAATAAAAGTAATTTTCGTTTTGGATATTTGGTTCAAATATTACGGGGCCCCGCGGGAAATTGATTCATTTGAATTTTTTGCTCATGTTTAACGGTTGAACAAATAATTTTGGAACTAAACAAACGTTGAAATATTTAATTTGGTGAAATTTTAAAATTGATAGTTTCAGAATCTCATAAAATGATTTGATTACCTCAAAATTATTCAAAATAGTGTAATAATTTGCTTTTATTGCGAAAAATAGTCATTTTTCATAGAAAATCGTGATTTCTTCATCAAATTGTTTCATTAATTAATAAATAACTTATGATTTCAGATATATAAATGTTATCAGATAGAACTGTGACATAGGTCAAATAATTGTGGTTTGATACCCATAAAAATATTGCTTGTGAAGGCTACTGTTACTTAAAATCACGTGATCTGCTTCACTTTGCTCTCTCACTATATGTTCTAGAACTTGCAATTAAAATTCTAGAATTTGAAATGTCGATTGCAAAAATATAACCTTTTGACTTCCTAATGCAGAAGAAATTGAGATTTCAACTACTTTGTGCTTTCTGTTCACAACGTTCAAAGTGAAAACAATGTATTGACTGTTGTGCCTTGACGGAACTTTTCTTATACTTTATATTATAGGTATAAAAAATATGCAAATTTGATTTTAATAGCTGCCAAAAAAGGCTTAGACTTCAATGTAAAATGATCAGGAATCCTGATTCAGAATAGTTTTTTATTCATTTTATTCGATGACCAAATTTACTTTTGAAAAGCTACTAGATTCCAGTAACTGGAAAGTCGTTCTGTATAAACTAAGCTTCATGTATAAATTTTAGTGGCATAATTTAATTCAAAAAATAAACCCTCCTTTAAATCTGTTTCTGATGTTTCCTCGGTGAAATCGGGGTCAGTGTAATAATCAGCAAAAAATCGGAAAGTTCCAACTCCATCACTTCCTGCAGTTTGTGTAGGGCTTGAAACTTCCAAGTTAGCGGTGATGTCGGAAACAGACGCAGAAAACACGCATGACACATTTACGTCCACATCATTCATAAGAACAATTCCAAATGGATGAGTTCGATCTAAAAAAATAATTTATGGACGAGTACCTGTCGGTCATAAAAACTTTATATTAAAATTTTGAAAATAATTTTAGTAGCTTCATTATTTATGGACAGAATTAAATTTCCTAAGAAATATTTTAAGATTTGTGTAGTCATTTTAGCTCGGTCGTTGACTTGAACTACACGCGCTTTTTAAAATACTCCAAACCACCTGGTTCATCGGTTACGAAACCGGAAAATTCGAAATTAAAGAAAATCAAACTACTAAAAGTTCATGAAAAAGATTGTGTGGTCAATATTTTGACAAATTTCAAAAACATTATGCTAAACCCTGTCATTCACCAGCTGTGAGCAAATAATTTTAAGCGCCATGAATTTATGGATATTCTATTTGTATTCATAAATTCCAGAGATAATTTTAAATGTGAAAGTATTTACATATCGAATTTCAGTGTTTTTCAAGAGCCACTTTTATTCAGAAATTTAAAAATTTTTCGTGGAATTTTGTGAAAGTTTACAAGGACAATTCAAAAATAATTTTTCCATCATCTCTTTTCCGTCAATTTTAAAATTGGTCAACATTTTTTTCTAAACATACCAACTTCTGCTGTCAACGGTTGATTTAAATTTTATAAATAATAACAATTTTTATCTACCTGTTACTACGACCGAATTCGAAAAAGTAATAGTTTCTCCATCAACAGCTGATGCAGTTCCACATCCGTCTAATTCTGTGGAAATTGTCAAACTTTGGTCAGTTTGGCTTGAAGTACAAGTGTTATCTGCTCCGAATCCTAGCATGATAGTTTCGGCACCATCAGTATAGACGCATTCGTCGACAACGATTGTCATACCATCATGACCACATGTAACACCAATTTTATCAGCAGATGGTTTACAAGTCATACTATCATCTTAAACATGGGATACCTTTGATATATTCATGTTTTTTTTCCAACGAAAGTGAATCGTGGAAATGAGGGTGGACTCTATAGCGCGTGTTCGAATCCGACTGGTGTCTAATCCTACGCTCAGCGTAGTACGCTTCCTTATTGGCGGGAGATTTATCAGCTAATATACAGTATATTATTAACTGTATATCCTGTTCCAACCTCCTTTGAATCAAAAACGATTTTGTATTGTACAATACAAAATCGTTTTGATTCAAAGGAGGTTGGAACAGGATATACAGTTAATAATATACTGTATATTAGCTGATAAATCTCCTGCCAATAAGGCAGCGTACTACGCTGAGCGTAGGATTCGACACCAGTTGGATTCGAACACGTATTATACGAAGTTGTACAATACCTATTGTATAATACAAAATCGTTTTTGATTCAAAGGGGTTGGAACAGGTTGCATATCGGTTTTAGTTTGGTCTCTGGTTCCCGGTCCGAACCCTAGATATAAGCCACCAAAATTTTTTGGAAATTTTGCTGAATCTAGGCGTCATATTGGGTAAAACTAAATATCCCTATATTGCAAAAATTCATACGAAAAAAAAATATTTTGCAGTAATTATCAAATTTTGTCATTTTTAGCGATAGTTTTAATACGAGGCTTCTAACTGAAAAAACGATATATCTTGAATGAAGAAATACGGATGACGAACTATCTTGTACAAAAATATCAAATTTGTGGCATTTTCGGCGATTTTTCTAAATCAGAGCTCTTATTGGATCAAAATATTTATCTCTAGAATGTAAAAATTCAGTTTTTATAAAAATTATCAACTTTGTGTCATTTTTGGCGACTTTCATAAATCCAGGCTTTCAATTGGGTGAAAATAAATATCTCTATCGTGCAAAAATTCATAATTTTGGTGCTGAAATCTGATTCAACTTTATTTGAAAATGTCTGAAGGTAACCCTCCTTCAATTGACCAGCAAGTTGGGCAGTCACACGTATCTGCCACTGGGTTACAATAATGCGAACATCCTCCATTGTCACCATCGGAACAATCAAACGCTGAAGTGACTGCAACAAAAGATAACGAAACAGAAATCAATTTCATTTTAATACTTTTTTTTGATAAAAACTGGGTCTGACGTTTAAGATTGAAAATGGGCTTTTATATATTTTTGATGAGATTATATAATCACCTTGACTCGCAAAATTTAGTTTATATTTAAAATAACATTCGTATTCGAGTTCAAATAAACTAAAAAAAAAAATTCGGCGGAGATGTTTGGATTATGCGTTAATATAGAAAATAACTATCCGTGGGGAATTTCATTAATATTGATAACTTTTCTTTGAAATATTATTTTAGAAATTTGAAATCGCTAGTAGCGATTCGCTACTAATTGGAATCTATTACAACATTGCCTTTAAGGAGGTGGTCATCAAGAATCTAGTGAAAATCGGGGTTTTCAATGGCCAATTGCCGGAACATTTCAAATTGTTCGACCAAATATGACCTCCTATTGATATATTTGATCAAAAATCTTGCATCCTAAAAAACATTTGAGTGTGACAGATGGCCGGTCCAATCAGAAACGAGCTTACAAAAGTTACGGAACTATTTTTTGAAAATGTATCTCGTCCCTGAGTTTTCAAAGTTTACAATTGATTATAGGCTATAAATTATAGCTCAATTCAACCGGACAGAACGTGGACAGACCGGGTCTGCCAGACCTTCAGCGAAAATTTTTGGATATGGCTTTAGCATTATCAAAAACCGGTAGAATTGTGTCGTTCAAATGAGTTATCAAAATTTTGCGGCGATTCCAAAAAAATTACTCTTTTTTTTTGGAAATTTTGGTCAAATGTTACGGGGGTTGAGTTTTTGAGATTTTTTCCAATCTTTTACTTCTAAAAAAAAAAAATCCGATCTATTTAGTCAATTTAAATTTGAAACTAGCTAGTTTTTATGAAAGTGTTTTTTGCATGCTAGACACTTAAAACAAGATTAATTGTTATACAGTACATGGACAGATATTTTTTCCAAAGTGAAATTTCAAAATTTTCAATTTAAATATTCCACGAAAGTTTTTTAATTATTTTAAAAAGTAATTTTAGAAATTAAAAATTGTCCACAGAGTTACGTGATTACTGTATCGACCTGGAAATAATATTACAAGTACAATTATCTGCCCTTATATGTAAAAATGCCCATTTTTAAAAATAAATCGTGATTTTTTCATCAAAATTTTAGACGTATTTAAAAATCACTTTTGATTGATCATATAGAGATCAAATTGGACCAAACGATGACGTAGGCCAGATCTTTGTGCATCGATTTAAAAAAAAATAATTTGTGAACACCACTGTGTGCTTGTGTCACGTGATATGCTATACCATGCCTTTCTCACTAAATTTTCTAGAACCAAAAATCTAAATTCTAAAATTTAAAATGTCGAATGCAAAAAAATAAAATATTTTAACTTCCTTACGCAAACAAAATTGAAACTTCAACTACCTTGGGCTTTCTGTAATCAACATCGAAAAAAACATATATCCATCATGATGCCCGAGTAACTTAAATCTCTCATTTGCTTTTAAAGGAATAGGGAATAAGAGATTTAATTTACTCGGGCATCATGATCGATATATACAGGCTCTGGCGCCTTGGCGGGACTTTTTTTTTCTGTGCTCACAGGGGTTAACAGAAATTAATTTTCTAACCCATTTCGCCGAAAGTGCTTATATCGCCGAAGTTGTTTGACAAAAAACTTCGGTGATATAATATACTCTTGACCGCCACATAAGTTATGTTGATTACACAACCATTGATTACATAACACAAATAGTACAGGAGAGATGGAATATCACTGATATTCCATCTCTCCTGTACTATTTGTGTTATGTAATCAATGGTTGTGTAATCAATATAACTTATGTGGCGGTCAAGAGTATCGTTTAACAGTATTCAGTTAGTAGTTTATTACTATGATTTTGCACGCTGTACATTAAATAAATAAGAAATTTTTAGACGGGTAAAATATAGCAGATATTAACGTTAATAAGTTTTTATTGTAATTTCACAAGAATATCGAATATCAACGTTTCAAATATTATTTTCATCACAACCATATTCTATACTTTAATAACTACATAATTATGCAAATAGCTCAACCTAAACAAATAAATTCACCTTAATAATATGAGTTCAACTGACTGGCAGAAGTAAGTTCAGCTTCTGTATAATTTAACTCTCGCAGTAACTTTCTGGTCATGCGTGACCAGATGCCCTTTAATCGCAATTTAGGACCCTTAATCATATATGAACGAAAATTTACAAAGTGATTATTCAACTTTTTGAAAAATTGACGTGTTTTTTTTTAGATTTTTTACTGTATTACAGACTGTAATTTACAGTACTCATTTATTGCAAAAAATTTTGAAATCACCAAAAAAAACCTCATCGTAATCAGAAAAAATTTTAAGAGTGTTTTCTTATCACATCAAAGCCCAAAAATGATCACGTGACCGTATATACAAGGAATAAGGTTCGCAAAAATAGTACTGTTTTTTTACAAAAATTACTTTAATCATTTTTTGAAAAAAGTAAAGAGATTTTTTAAGAGTTTTTAAAATTTTTTTTCATTAAATCAAAGTCCAAAAAGCATCACGTGACCTTCAAATTAGGGAACAAGGTTTTGGCTCAAGTACACAAATAGTACTCAAATTGCGCCAAAAATTTCTGAGGTCAACTGAATACTTAATCTTAGAATTTTGTGACATAAAGGAATTTCCCAAAAACATCACGTGATCTTCTTTTTCAAGAAATAAGGATTCATTTATGACATTTTCCAAACCTTATTTTTGAATTATTTCGTCCCGTGATTGTATTCGGACTTCGGTATAATAAGAAAAAACTCTTAAAAACGTTTTAAATCCACCCCCAAAGTTTTTTATGTAATTTGTTTACTTTTTTCAAAATACCGTATATTGTGTACCGTATATCAAATTACCATTAATTTTAATCATCGTAGAGACTCGTTAGTACCCTCAAAATAATTGGAATGGTCAATTTTCGTATGAAAATATTAGCAACTATGGGTCAATTATGTACTGAAAGGTCGCCAGAGAGCAACAAACCTCCAGTGAAACCTTGAAAATTTGACCATTTTCCGTTTTTTAGTGACCGTTTAGTAAATAATTGACTCATAGTTGCTAATATTTTCAGTAAAAAGTCGACCTCTCCGATTATTTTGAGGGTACTCACAAGCTTGAACGATTAAATTGAAATTGGGCTTGAACTTTGTCATCAAAAATAGTTTTTTTCTTATTTTTAAGAAGCTGATTTTGTAAAAATTTTCATAAAAACATTTATTTATTTTTGCAGATTCAACACCAAAATTGGTGCCGGTTTACTACTCCAAATTTGAAAATGTCAAATTAAGCCTATATCCCTTTATCACTTTTCGGTTAGAATGCGTAGCCACTACTCATTTTAACGTGTGATTTTAACGTTGTGGCTACGCATTCTAACCAAAAAGTGATATTCCTATTACTTATGCATTTGTTTGTAAGAATGGTGGAAAAGGAGATTTTTACTTTTCTTATTCACATTTGATGCTTTTTTATTAATTTTATTTACAAATTGTTTTTATTTGACAATAAAGCATTATTTAAATTATATTATAAAGAATGAAAAATTATATGTTAATAATGAATCTTTGGATATGCTTGATTTAAAACGTCTGGTCACGCATGACCGAAAGTCACTACGGGTACAGAAGTTGTCGGACACTACAGGAGTTAACTCGAAAATAAATAACTTTTTAAAAATTTTACGGGGTTAACTCGTGGACTCAATTTCCGGCAAGTAGTGACCATTTTTCATTTGTCTTTATTATTTAACTTAAAGACTAGAACATTATTATTTTAGTCGAGCCTACGAGTTAAGTCAAAAAAAAACCATAGTTGATTCAAATATGAGCTATACAGTAAAGCCTATACTATGATTTGTTATAATAAGTTAATTTAGAACTTATTTATTGTTAATTTTAAATATTGATAAACTGTGAGGCCATAAGTTTTTAAAGCTTGTTAAAGAAATAATGAGTGATTTTTAGGTGAACAAAAATGTCCTCATATTACTTCAAAAAATTTGAAATTATATTATTTTGCCAAGAAAAAATCTCAAAAACAGTATTTCACATGCTTTCATACCATCAAATAAGGTAATTTTAATTTTTTCAACTAAGCGATCAAAAACGCTCAAAATCAATTATAACCGTTTGAGGACAAAATGAACAAGTTGTTAAACAGAAACAAGAGCTCAGTATTATCAGATTTTTTGGAAATTTCAACCTTTGTACAAAAAAATAGCTTACTGTCGCAAAAAACTTCGCACATTCCAGATCGAAAAGCTGAAAATAAATATTCAACGCTTTAAAAACAACTGGAAATTCACAGTAGGTGATTAAACTTAAAATTTCATGTTTTTTCTTATATTTGTAGTCATCACGTTGAGTTGTATGCTCAAAAAGTTTGTCGAAGAATAGATGATCTAATTTGCAAAGCATTAAAAACAGATTGCTTAAGGGGATTGTGGTCCCCTTTTGGTACATTGAAATATCACTTCCGGTACTGGGATGGCTTTTTACATGCAAAATTAACCCAAAAAATAAAATATTTCTAGTTATTAAATTTCCACGATATTGTTAACACTTTGAAATGAGGTTAAACATATTTTTATGGCATGCATAGGGAATTAAATATGATGAAATTTGGGTGTGCCGATTGACACAATTCTGAGTCCAGTATTGTTTTGGAAACGCTGAGTACACAAGTTAATGTTTTTTATTTCGTAATATCATCGCCACAGTACCTGTTAGCTAACAGACATGCGTTGATCAGTAAAAGTCATAAACAAAGCTCCAAAGGGGCGTAGTACATATAAAATACAGGGCATGCGACTTCGGAGTTTATTGCTGTCAATAAATTGTTATAACCTGAGTTTTGTAATGGAAACTTATGCTCAAATATTATAATTTTAAAAATTCCAAGAGGTCGTTTGGATTTTAAGATAGTGGTCGGCGAAAAACAGCGATAAACACACAAAATTTTTTTTTAAGTTTTTAACCGCAATAACCACAAATTTAAGTGTCTTCAAACTTTTCAAAATTTTATTGAGTATTTACATTATGTCGGAGAAACTTTTTTTCACTGTTTCTGAAAAAACCTGAAAGATGCTAACACGAAACGTACGGTAGTTTAATAAAAATCTCGAAGATTGATTACTATTCCAAAAATTAATTCACCTTAGAAAAACCATAAGGCTATGGATAATCTTTAAGATTTTATTCAAAATACTTTTCTAAAATTCGTTGAAGTCATTCGAACCAAATTTTTTGTTCGTTCAAGTCGATTATTATCAACGATAATTAAATTAAAATCTTTCTTTTTGATTCAAGTTAGGATAAAATTTCTAAGATTCTTCGTTAATCAGGAAGCGATTATTTTTTTTATTATTAGGATTCAAAAATGTTCGAATTACCCTGACCACCCCCTTGAGAATATTAAAGGCAGTTAAATGTTATCTGAACGACATCTGGTTTAGTTTTTGTTTACACAGATAGAAACTCTTCGATCCAGTTCTGATCAAATATAATCCGAATTGTCAATAAATTACCCCAAAATTACGCAATACAAGCTATTTTAATGAATTTGAATGACCTTAAAAATTTAAATTTCAACACAGTGGAATTAATTGAAGAAGTAAATTTAATTTCGACACAGATTTTGAGACAGCTTACTAAAACAAATAATTAGTTAATAATTTACTTCATTTTCAACGTTTCGCTAGTCACATTCTCAAGTTAAAAGTAAATTTTGAAAATCACAGAAGTTATTCAAATTTCGACACAAATATTTTTTTCTAGAGATTTATTTATAAATATTGTTCTTTTCACGGCATAATATCTTAAAAGGCTCCCTAGGCCTCTACTTTCGCGTTTGTGTCTAAACTTTTTTCAAAGCTTTTATTGGTCAAAGTAGTGATATCCAGTGGTTTCATTGGTAAAACGCGAACGGGAAAGTTAAGGCCGAGGGATCTCAATCTAAGATATAGTATCAAAAGATATTTTAAACTTATTGGCAATTAATTCATTAAAATGTCAGGGTATCTTTTTCATGCGAGTATACCGAAAGTATAGACGAAAAAGAAATATCTTAACTGATTAATAGAATATCGAAATGCTTTTCAAAATATAACTTAAATATAGAAATACCTTAATTGGACAGGAAAGCAGCATTTTGAAGGTCTTGGCAAAAATCTGACTTTTAGCCTTTAGTTCTCATTAAATGTATTTTGGTGCGATTTTTGAGTTGCTCGCATGTCCTTAAAAATGACCACTTGTTTTCAAATTGAAATTTTTTGATATAGTTTGATATAAGGTATTGGTGAGGAAGTCAGTCTACTTTGCACGCGGTTGTGTTTTGAAACACAGCGATCATACTTTTAATGTGGATGTCGTATTTTGGTCAGAGGAATTAACTCTCAGGAATATCGGAACAAGGCCCATAAAGTTTCTCAATTATTATTTTTAAAATTTGAGCGATATTCGCTAAATGTTTATCTTACCAGAAATGCAGACAATTAGAAGCACCATTAATTTAGTTTCATTGTTTTACAGAAAACATAATATTGGATTCAGACTCGATCATCCAACAAATTCTTATGATTATCTGGATGTATGGAATTTTTTTAACTTTGACGATAATTGAAAGATAATTTAATTTCATTTGAACTAGTACTTTTTTTGGAATCGAAAAAAAAACTTAATTCCAATTGTTTTTTTGACTCTGAGATCAATTTAAACTGACGTATCTTGTATTCTCAACTTCGACGAAAAGTAGTTTTGCGAACTGTGTTTGAAAACACTGATGCGCAGATAGTCAATAGAACTTTGTGCGAAGGTGCTCTTTAAACATATCTTACATTAAAAAAAAAGAATTGATAAAATTTTAAAGCTGCCATTTTTGAATGAAATCGCTTTTCCAAAAAAATGTGCCTTTCTCGTCATGAAGAATCACGACGCGTCATACAAAAATTTTGACTAAAATTTTTTTTCTGTTTAGAAATGTTAATCCCCAAAATCGCATTATTATGCTGTTGCTGCTGTACTCACGCCTCCCTCATTCGCCAGGGAGCCGTCGGGGATAGTCGTCATTTCATGACTTCAAAAAATCAGCTGATGATCGAAAATTGGAATTCAGAGATCGGGAGAAATTTCCGAATAAGACGGGACTCTCATGATCATGACCACGAAAGTGACCACATTGATCTTGAAACGCACATTAACCATAACATTGAACAAGATGACCACGAAGAGGACCACGAAAATGACCACGAAGATGACCACGAAAATGACCACGGATATAACCAACTTGATGAACTTGACCATGAAGATCATGACCACGATTATGACCACTATCATGACCACGATGAAACCCTTGTAGACCCTGATGACCACGACCATGATCATGACCACGACGACGACAAATTTTGGACTACTGCTGATGCTTATGGATATGCCACGCTTGCAAATGGAATCATTACGCTTACTAGTGTAAGCGGCATAATGTTTATTTCTTGTATAAAGGAAGGGTTAGCATTTTGCGATAAAATTATTTCATTAACAGTTATTTAAGAGGGTAGCAGCGATGTGGTAGATTGGAGTCAATTTAACTTACGAAAAAAAGTAATTGGTTCATTTTTTCTGCTAACTATCGTTAGCTGAACCAGAATAAATTTGTATCAGCTCATTAAAATCATTTTTTATCTATTCAAGTAAAGATTTGAGTTCGAACTTTAATTTTTGAATTCTTAAAATTTTCAAAAAAATTCAAAGCAGTCAAAAAATTTTTTACGCATTTTTCGTCCAAAATTTTTTCTGATTTTGTTTTTGAAATCTGTGAATAAAAACAAAAAAATACCTACTTTAACTTTTTACATGCATGTCTATATATTTTCTAACAGTTGTTTGAAAAATTATAAAATGTTTATTTGTCATTTTTTGTCGACTTTCAAAGATATATTATAAAAAATTTCCGCAAATTAACTCCAAAAATTTTAATCAGTAGGTTTTTGAAATCTCTATAAAAATCAGGCCGAATCACTTGTGATATTTCTGGTATTTTTTTGGTTTCCGTATTCAACCGATGGAAGGGTCAAGCGAATATCAGTTCTAAACTACTGATGAAATTTACAACACTTGCTTGTGACACCGGTTTGTGCCATTTGACACACAATTTAATAAAATTTTATTATCGCAGAAACATTTCAATACAATTTCGGGTGTTACAGGCGTCATTTCTTTCAAAAGTCAGGACATTTTTTGATATTGAAATGCAATTGAAGGTCGATTTTTATTCCTAAAAAGTTGTTTTTCGACATTTTTCAGGAAAAAAACTTTCATATCGAAGAAATTATTTCACGTGGATAATGATTCACCCGAAAATGTCTGAAGTTTATAAATATTGTCTTAAATAAACATTCTCACAACGGTTTAAGTTGGAAATGGAGTTTCAATGAAAAGTGGTTTTTAATGTTTTAACAGATAGTTCGTTATCACTTTCTTAAAAACAGCGTGATATCCCTTTATCACTTTTTGGTTAGAATGCGTAGCCACTACTCTTTTTAACGTGTGATTTTAACGTTGTGGCTACGCATTCTAACCAAAAAGTGATAAAGGGATATTGCGAAACGCGAAACGTTGCAGTGAATAAATAAATAAATAAAATATTTAGTTATGTTAAGAAGTTAGAAATATAAACGTATGCAAGAATGGACACTTTTATTGAAGATACAAAATAAAAAAATATATTTTCACATGTTTTTCTTTCATATATAACGCAGAAAAAATGTACCAATCTGCCATATCGCTGCTACCCTCCTTAAGAAAAATATAGAAATAAAATAAATTATTTCGAAGATTCCGGAAAAATGAAATGAATTTCCGTTATTTTAGAAAATGTATGATATACGAAACGTCAAATATAACTAGCTTTTTTCTTTAAAAAAAACCAAGCTCTCTGGCGCTAACGTGTCTGAAAATGAAGATGAATTTAATATGAGATACTTAGACGATTCGAAATACGGAATTTCAAAAATAAAAAATCGGTTTTAATGTGTTTTTTGCGCTCTTGTTTTTGCTCTCTAGCGACCTTTCAGTACATTATTGTATATTTTATTAAAACTTGACGTTTTCGGTAGTTTATAACCATTTTCAAAAGTAAAAAATTTGTAAAAGATAAATAATACTTGAACTTGAGCGCTATATCTAGAAATGCACGGAACCAGTTTTTTGGGGAATTATCAGTTAAAAAATTAAGTCCAGTGGGTCGGTAGGTTTAATGTCATTACCCATTTTGAGTAAAGTGAGAAAAATTCTCATTCTTCTGTATATTCAAACTGGGGCAGCGTGTTTTATGAAAAAAGCCTCAGTGTGAATACGGTGAAAGTAGTTCCTAAATTTGCTTTTAATTATGGAGAAGTGGGATTGGAAGTGTTCGTAAATAGCGTAGATATTTGTTGTGGTTTTAAAATATTGAAAGGAGTTATCTCGTTTCTTTTTAGCTAATATTTTCTTATAGTGAGGACACGAAAGGCAGTGAAAGTATATTTCAGTATCTTTGTTAAGTTGAAAGTGATTTCGTATTCGAGCACGAAGAGGTCGTTTGCATTGGCCGATATACATTTCAGTACATTATTGACCCATAGTTGCTGATACGTTCATCAGAAAGTCGGCCCTTCCGATTCTTTTGAGGGTACTTCCAAGTCTAAACGATGAACTCGAGGTTGACATTGGGTGTTGACCAGTTTTTGCTCTCTAGCGACCTTTCAGTACATTATTGACCCATAGTTGCTAATACGTTCATCAGAAATTGACCTTTCCAATTCTTTTGGGGGTACTTTCAAATTTATACGATGAACTTGAGATTGACCTTGAACTTTCACCGGTCATTAAAGGTCAAATATTGGTCGCGACCCTCAATCAAAAATGGCTAACCGAAAAACGCTTAATTTTTAAATCAGCCTTCTAGCACTTCATACGGCTTCGCTGAACTAGATTCCAGACTACCTGTAAAATCACGAAAAATGACCGAAAAATCGATTTTTTTTGAAAAAGTTTTTGAAGAGCAAAAAAAATCCTGGGTCTTCAAATGACCAAAAAAAATTCTCTAAAAGATAGCTTAAACACATTAAAACCAATTTTTTATTTTCTGAATTCCTTATTTCAAGTCGTCTTACTCGTTGTTCATAACCTGCACCCACCATTTTGGTACTTCCCCTTTTTTTTAGATTGAGTGAGATGAAAAATAAGAATAAAAAACAATAACAGTACGTGTTTTGTTTCGTGCGAACAAAAAGTAAACAATTTGGGAGAATTCTCCCAAAAATATAAAATATTCTCCCAGACACTTGAGATTCTGTTCGCACTCAAAAAAAAACGCATTCTGTATTTTCAAGTGGTTTCGATTATTCGTAGTCGATTAATCATGTAGTTTCCTAAAAAAACCGTTCATTTCGAAAAAACCAGATATTTTTTCAAAAGAACTCACATCATGTCACATTTTCGTTTGCGATTTTAGTTTTTTGCTTTTTCCAACATATTTAAATTATCACTGACTAATAAACGGTGTCAATAATTTCCGAGCAGAAAATTATGATTGATTGCAAAATTTTGACATGCTGTGAAAAATTAAAAACATAGTTTTTAATAAATTGAAAATATTGTCAACAAGTCTAACCCATCATAAGGTCGAGGACTCCGCACCGAAGTTAAGCAGTTTATTAGTCATGGATTTCTTCGTTACTCTAGCCGCGTCTACAATGTTAGGAGATGCATTTTTTCACATACTCCCAAGCGTACTCGGTCTGCACGATCACGAAGACCATGACGATCATGACCACGACGACCCTGATCATGACCACGACGATCATGATGACGAGGAGTTTTTCACGGCACTCAAAAAGTTATCTGTTGTTTTGTCTATTATTTACGCCATGTGGATTATGGAGAGCACGATGCAAATTATTGGTGTTGGAGGTCATTCTCACAGGAAAGGGAAATTTTATACAAATTATTTTTTCCCAACCTAAGTTCATCTTAAAATTGCTTGCTATCTCTATAGCGCGTGTTCGAATCCCACTGATGTTGTTTTAGTGATTGCTTGAGTGAGTCCCAACCGATAAACTTTGACGGTCCCAATATCAAGCACTATTGCTTATAATTATACCCAAGACAATCACTAAGAAAAAATTAATGAGATTCGATCACGCGCTATATAGATAGCAAGCATTTTTAAGATGGACTAAGGCTGGGACAAGGATATAGTTGAAGCTAAGAACCGCTAAGAGTGAAATTAAAAATACGTGGAATTGATAATAACAATTTGAAATGACGCTTTTGACATTTAACACACAATTTTTATTGAAGCTTGATCTTTCTGTTCAATTGTTAACTCGATTTGAAAAAGGACGAAACTTTGTTCAGCAAAATCAAACTTTTTGAGTTGAAATAACCTATTAAAAAATAAAAAAATTTTGCCAATATTTATAAGAAGTAAACTGAGCGCGATTAATTTAGTGAAATATTGATGATTTTATATCTGCAGAACCTACTAGTTGCAATCTAGAACTTCTAAGTCATATGATTCAAATAAATAACCCTCAAAAGCCATGGAAAAGTTGCTCCTGTTACGGGTGAAGATAACGAAGCTTATGTTACGGAAGCTGAGACCAAAAAAATTGATCAAAATGCCGAAAAAACAGAAGCTGATGGTTTGGAAAAACAATGGAGTTCAATTATCACAATTTTCTTGGGAGATGTTTTACATAATATAGTGGATGGACTTGCAGTTGGAGTTTCTTGGGCTGTAGGAACGGATACTCCTATAATCCTATTATAATTTATAAAATATTTTGAAATTATCATTTTAAAAGGACGGCTTGACGTTCAAAACCCCTTTGTTCATCGATGATTGATAATAAGTCGCTAGTGCAAAAGTTGTAGGAATAATATGTGGTACTTTAAAAAATGAAATATTTTGGTTGACTGAACTGGCATCTCAAAGTTTGAGACTCAAACTTCAAATTGACTATTTAAGTAGGTAGTCAAGCCGGCTTTTTCATTAACTTCTGTTTGTCGGAAAGCATGTTAAATTTTACGTCTATCAAGACGAAGAAATTTCTTGGCTACGTTTTTTCAAAAAAAATGACCAAAATTTTCTATTTTTTCAATATAAAACTTGCAATAAACAAATCCAGCCAATTGAAGGATGCGAGAAAATAAATAGCTGGCCGTTCAAATTTGAACTGATCTCATTGGCTTATTCTTAAATACAGATTTTTGATTAACTGAAAGTTTACCGCGTCGTTATCTTTCGAATCGGTTGATTTGTATGCTGAATTTTCGTAATTCACGCGAGCGTTTTAATTCAAACAAAATGTGTTTGATTTTTTTAAAAACGATTTCCAAAATTTTCAATTTTATTCAAAAAAATTTAAATTGATAAATAAAAACGAAATGTTTTCTGGTCGAATTTAAAAATGGTGACTTATATTGAATAATCCGTTATATAGGATGGCCAACCGGTGTATCAACCTCGATCGCTATCCTTCTGCACGAGTTGCCTCACGAACTCGGAGATTTTGTCATTTATCGAAAATTTGGACTCTCAATTAAACAGGCTCTCGGGATAAATTTATTCGCTGCATGCATGAGCTTTGCTGGACTGTATGCTGGAGTTTCAATTGCTTCTGGCACTGATGCTTCTAGCTGGATGTTGGCAATGGTTTGCGGGTTATTCATTTATATTGCTCTTTGTCACATTGTACGTTTTAAATTTTATCGCGTGATATCGATTATCACTAGCTCAAGAAAACTGAAATTAAGAGTGACATTAAATAAATTAATCTATGGCATATCGGGGAGAAAAAGCATTAAAATGCGACAATTTTTTTGCAAGTTGGTGGTCAAACTATGACGTTTGAAAAATTTTCTGATTCAAATTTGAGTTTTTGATATCTAATTTAAATTATTGTTGATATATATTACCGAGAAATTTTTCAGAACAGAAAGTATATGATATAATTGACGAATAATTTTCCAAAAAAAATTAAGTCAAAACATTTTGTAGACTGACTTACAGTTTTTCCGTTAAATTTTGGTCGAAATTGGTGTTTTTGAATTAGTAAACATGGAAAATATTTTATTTGAAAGCAAGAAAAAGTGATATCTAAAATCAGATAGTTGACAGGCCAACTTTCAGCAATAGTATTTTAGTTTTTAATAAATATTTAAACCCCAATTTTTTAACAATGTTTTCGTTTAGCTTCCTGAAACAAAATTAACTCATGGCGAATCGGGCATATATTGGCGATTTTCCGTTCAAAACTTGGGAATGGTGACTGGGTTTATAATTATGGCCCTTATCGCCTATTTCGAAGACGACATTGGGAAAAACATCACCTAAAGTGATTGGCGGCTGAGATTTGACGCACAATTCCGACATTTAAAAAAACAACTGTCTTTATTTAAGATAATAAAATATTTTAAAAATACACTTTCTCAAGGTTTTTTAACTTTGTTAACGCTAAAACCAAGAAAAATAAGGTCTGATTTTTGGCACTTGGAGCGCGCGCTTGTATTTGTATAAAATCATCTTGCTCATGATGTTGCCGGAAAAGTTGCTAGCTATTACAAACCAGGTTTATAATTGTAAATGTCCCATTTTATTGTATTAATTTTCAGCGATATATAGAGTGCGGTGAAAACATATCGGATAAGTGTCGATCAATCTGGATAATCGGAAAACCAGTCACGATGACTAGTGTTCTCGAAACAGTCAGTAAACTTCAAGAATTTTTCCAAAAACTTTGCGCAGCGGTCTGCTCACGTTCTGTCCGGTTAATTTAAATCATGTATCATTTGGTTGTGTTTTGATTGAGAAATCTTCATAGAATTGTTTTAAATATGGTAAATATTTATTGTAACATATATATTTCGACTACCATGTAGTCATCATCAGTGCTAGTTAAACAGTACTAAACAGTTGTGCACAAAATTTGAAATCAACAAAAATAAGTATATTCTAGAAAGTTTTTTAATAACACATGCAAGTATTTTGACAAAGTGAGCACCTATATAAGTTTGCATAAAAAAACTATAATAAGAAAAACAAAGAAAAAGAGCGAATTGAAAATCCTGATAAACATTTTAATATCGTTCTGAAATATACTAGCCCAAGTAGGCTGTCCCAGGTCGAAAATCGTCGAAAATTAATTTGAAGATACCAATGAAATTCTTTCTGGATAAGATGAAGTGAAATACGGCGATAAAACTTTTTCGAAGAACTTATTTCATATTTTCATTATTTTATGGTAAAAATAACCTTTTTTATAATAAAATCTTCTAAAATATTTTAAAACTTGCTCGCTTTGGTTTTTAATTACTTTTGAAATGTCTGCTGTAGTCTCATTGTGACAGTACTATCAAATTTTTCCCAAAATTATTCCGATACCATTCTCTGGAGGTGGATTTTTTGAAAACTAAAATATTTCGCATTTTTTCTCGCTCGGCGCTGATTGGTTGATTGAAATTACATTTTGATCCGTGATTGGCTAACAACAACAAACGTTATGAAATCGCTATTTGAATAAGAATAATTCTGCGCCTAAATATGTGGTGGTTGGAAATAATTGAAATTTTCTAAAATTTTGATTCCGCCCACGTAATTTCGGAAAAATTGAAAAAAATTATAGAAAAAATTCTTGCGGCAATTCTCTATCCTCATCCATTTTTCCGCATTGATCTCTCATGTTATGTATCCTCATTGATCTCTCATGATCCTTGATGAAGATTTTATACTTTTTCTCTGAATAACACTGAAACAATTGATGTACAAGATCTGGAATCAGAATCCAATCACAGTGATGATCATTCAATGAATGATTCCCCTGAATTTCACTTGGAAACAATTGATGTACAAGATCTGGAATCAGAATCAAATCACAGTGGAATGATTCCCCTGAATTTCAACATGAATGTTACTATAAATCCCAATGTGTTATTTTCGAAGACCGTGTTAAATATCTAGAAGATAAATTGATTGAAAACGAGAAAAACCGCAAATGTTTTGTGTCACAGTGATGATCATTCAATGAATGATTCCCCTGAATTTCACTTGGAAACAATTGATGTACAAGATCTGGAATCAGAATTAAATCACAATGAATGATTCCCCTGAATTTCAACATGAATGTTACTATAAATCCCAATGTGTTATTCTCGAAGATCGTGTTAAATATCTAGAAGATAAATTGATTGAAAACGAGAAAAACCGCAAATGTTTTGTCACCAGTAAGAAATCAAAGATTGAGAGGTTCAGAACTGTCCCAAACACCAAAAAGACAAAAACCTATGAGCCCAAATTGGGACTTGGTACAATCATCCGTCGATGACTTCGCTGGGAGAGAAATTAAGAATGGGTTGAAACCAAATAATGTGTATTTCGTAATTGGAATGATTACTTATAACGCATTAACATATAGGCAAACATCTATTTTCTTCGATGTTTTAAACCAAACAATGCCAATATTCGGAGAATTCTGAATGAATTTAGTTTCCATCAAAACTTCGATTTTAAGAGTAGTCCAATGTTATCCCGTTGATCAACACTGCTATATAAATTCAACGAATTAAGAACGCTTCCAATATTGTACTGGCGATGGACGGTTCTCAATAAGAAATCTTTATTTTGCGTGTCCTCAACGATGTATTGATAAGCGCGCTATTCCTGCAAGCACAAAGGTGTGTGATGTTACCAGCTCTGGAGAGCTCGACTTGCGCAACTCTCAAATGTTGAAAGATTTATATTATATGTGCAGACAACTTTAATTGACGCTTAAGGATAAAACTATTGGCTTAAAAATTTGTTTCGAAAAGGTTTTGGTACTATGTCGGTAAGGGGCAAATACCAGCTCTTGCGAGAAAATGAAAAAAGTTCATTATGTCAGGAAGATGAAGTAGGGAAGAAACTGAGATAGTTTGATCATTATCACCAGTTTGGACTGCTCGATGCACTATGTAGAAAAGGTCTCTAATTATTTTATTTTTCTACAATTTTTGAAAGATTTCATATTAAAATGTTATTTGAGACCCATGTTTAGCAAAAGCGGAAACACACTGCCATAATCTGTGCAAGAAAGCATCATTATTGACTAAAATAATATCGGAAAAGTTAGTTCCTAGTCCAAATCCTGCGAATAAAAATTTATCGGACAATTGGTTAATCTTCATGGATGCAGAACTTAATACTGGAAGAGATCACCACTTTGTGAGAACAATGCCAAGCCGATTTAGCCACCTAGCAAAAAATTGTGCGCGCACGTTTATTTTTGGAACGAACTAGAAGCCTTCTCGAAAGTGGCTTTTCCATCAATTCTGTTGCATTTGAACAGTAACGACCAAATCACGATAAAAGAAGGACTTCTTTCCTTGTCGCTGATTTGGTATTATGGCTTACTCGTATTATGGGTATATTTGGCAAAGACTAAAGTTGTCGATTCAGTTATTCTGTTACAAGAATTCAATAGAATTTGTGATCACATTATTGATAGTGGATCTTTACTTCAAATAATGAATCAAGAATTTAACGTTATTTTGAGAGAGAATTTTAAAGACCCAAATTCACCTTTAGCACATTGTTCCGAAAGTGTAATAAGACAAAAAATTGGCGACGCTGTACGCCGCAAATTAAGTTTTGATTTTCCTGAGAACTTCTTGGAAATAGTTTAGTTAAAGTTATGGGGCCATGGCTGACGCATGACATGGATAAAATTCCTGCCGGAGTCAAGGATGTATCTATGACAAATGCAATCACTGAAAGATATTTTTCATTCTTAGATACAATTACTAAAAAATCACCAGGATCGACAATATCTAGTAGAGCATCGATTTCAACTGCCCGATATAACCATGTTTTCGGTTATCTTTTGGAATTAAATGCTATTGATAGGGATCATTTGATTCGTAAGGCCTTGAGCAACAATGACACTCTTATCAAAAATAGAAGAACAACAGAAAGCAGTCAAAAGAAAATTATAAGTGCCAAAATCAAGGCTAAATCTATTGAGGTAAATATTCTCAGACCGGTTTAATTCCATTAAATATATTTTTTTTCAGCTTAGTGACACGATGACTGTGATTTATAAAGAAGCCTTATTTTTTAGCGAGAACCTCGAATTAATTAACTGCCGCTATTTCAAAGCGAAGAGCATCTGTTGGTCCTGGATATCAAAATTCGCTTTTCATTAATGCTGTTAATGAGGTCATTTGGCGTGCATNGAGAAATTATCTGAACAAGGCATAATTTCTCTCAGCGTTGTAATTTATCATGCAGGATGTTTATTCACAAATAATTTAACAATAAAAATTGAAAAAAAAATGGAAAAAAAAAACTTGAAAATTTTTGGGAAAAATTTTTGGAATTTTTTTTTAACGATTTATAAAATTTTGAATTAAATCCAAACATTAAATATATTTTCAGTTAGCAGTTTGAAGCTTTAAACCAGGCGCATACGAATATAATATTTTTTTCTTTAATTTCACTGAAATATAAATTTTTTTCTTGCATTTATATAATTTTGTTGCACAAAAATCTCAATTTTAGACTTTCCATCGGCGTTCAATAATTTTGGGGAAAGTTTTTTTAAAGGTTTCTACACTTTAAAATGACCAGACGGTGGTATTTGACAATATACTAGAAAAAAACCAAAGCGAGCAGGTTTCATTGTTTTTTTTTCAGAAAAATCGTCATTTTTCATCGATTTTAACGATTTTTGGTTATTTCAGACCCCTTTAACTCGAGTTTTATCGACAATTCTATTTTAAAAAAAATACTGGCATTATCAGTGAATTAAGGCGCACACTTCAAGACTTTCAAATATGTTTTTCGATAAACTTTTTTTCCAACCAATCAAAAAGCTGTATTTTCCAGAAGTTTTTTGGTCATTTGACCTCAAAATTTTTTTCCCTGACCAAAAGTTGACCTAATGTACTAATTGGATTTTGATGTTTTGGGCTGAACATCAAAAATGTGAGTAACCTGGGACAGCCTAAGCCCAAGATGCGAAATTTCTAAAAAAAAAATTTGGATGATAAAAAAATATTCGCCAAACTATAAAATAAATTTTTGTTGGAAAAATATTAGGCGTAATAACTTTTTATCGACCGAAATTGTAAAACCAAGATCGATTACTGTGGATAAACAACTGCAAAGTGTCTATAACTTTTTTTGTGACTGTTTTGAAACGTACATTGGTGAATCCAAACGCCAACTAAAAGTTCGGATTCAAGAACATCCAAGCAGGAATCAAGAAAACTGCTGTTGTTCAACACACCTTTAAAGTGTCCAATATCCAAAACTTATTTAAAACTTGCCCTAGGGAGAAGTCAACCTACTTCAATTGACCGCATAAACTTTTTACAAGACAGATTCCACAATTACTCTGCTCTAATCTGAAAATACCAACATAGGAAAAGAATGGAGCAGTAGCAATTAAACATTTTGTCCAAAATTAAATGACCCGGTCAATCAATAAAGCAGATATATCTCTATAATACAAAGTGGCCTATGCAAACTTTATCTAGGTGCCCACTTTGTCAAAATACTTGCATGTTGTTACTAAAAAAAAAACTTTTCTAGAATAAACTTATTTTTGTTGATTTCAAATTTTGTGCACAACTGTTTAGTACTGTTTAACTAGCACTGATGATGATTACATGATAGTCGAAATATATAATTTACAATAAATATTCACCATATTTAAAACAATTCCATGTATCATTGTTGAACCTCGAAAACTCAGAGAGGAGATACATTTTGGAAAAATAATTACGTCACTTTTGTAAGCACGTTTCTGATTAGACGAGCCATCCATCACTTTCAATTTTTTTAGGATGCAAAATCTGTGTTTAAATATATCAAAGAAGGGTAAACGTTGGTTCAACGATTTGTACTTTTGCGACAATTGGCTATTGAAGAACCCTTTAAATGCGACCCCCCCGCTTAAGGGGGTCGGTGCATATTGACAGATTTGCACTTTTTCATGTTTTTTCTCTTGATAAGAAACTTTTTGCCACTTTAAAATTTTCGGATAAAAACTTTCTCCAACGGAAGTTGGCACTTTTGTGCTTCCTTTTTTTGATCTGATTTTTTCAAATCGATTTTTTAAACTTTATTAATCGTTTTTTGAAAAAACACCCAAAGAACGAAAGATTTAGGTTGAAGGCGTCAAAATTAAGGTAAAATAATGTTTATATTTTTTTTAATAAGAAGTCAAAAAAACAGTCTCGACCACCGAGTTTAATTTGTTTGTCATGGTTTGATACTATTTTTACGTCAAAATCGAAAATTTTGAAATCCCAAAAAATTCGAAAATAACCAAAGTTTGGCACATCGTAATGAAAATCCTGGACGACGACTCGTGGTTGATAATTAATTGATGATCACAAATTTGTTTTGTATAATACAACAAACCCAGGTCATACATTGGCTTGTTGGTGCAATGGTTAGTGCGTTGGAGTTTGACTCTCTCCGTATGAGTTCGCATCCCACTAGAAACTACTTTTTTATAACTTTTAATTCAAAGTTAAACCTCAAACTAATTACTTGTTATTCAAAAAAACAAATAGTTATTGTTTTAGAAGTTCTAAATTAGAACATCTTATTTTTAAGGTTTAAACTAGCGTCAGCACCGTCGACCTTAAATTTCTCTAGAATTTTGGTGGAATACGTAAAAAGGGTAAACTTAATGTCCTAGAATACTTTTTATAAATTTTAAAATAAATTAAGGATTTTTTTCAAATATCGAAACTTTCGATTTGCTGAAATTTCAGAAAAGTTGCCATAAAAAAACAGGTCAAGAAAGGTCAATTTTTAAATTTTAGTATGTTATAGTTTGAACGTTTTTGCGATAAATATCAAAAATTTGGCTCCGACACGCCGCGACTCCNTGTTTTGCTAAAAATATACATGGTCACTTCCAAAAAGTGGAAGCTCCTGTCTTTTGTCTTGTTTAAACTTGGGGCGATTCATCTTATATAGAATGCGTCTGCGGCCTAGATGTCTTTCTGGAACGAAGTTTTTCTGGACAATTTTGAAAATGTGATTTAAAATATTCGAATGAAGTTTTCATTTGACAGTTGGGAGTTATACTTTTCATTTCTAGCTTGTGAAACCGTTAATATAGAGTCATTATTTGGTTAAGAAAAAATTTGTCTGTCTTTTGTAGTTTCACACTTAGAAATATGCAGAAGATGGCTTGTTTACGGCTGGGTTGTTGATGTTCACGGTATCGAACTTTAATGGCGTTTACATTGGCCATAATAGTGCAGAGTACTGCACATCTAAATAGATACACACAGTTCGCAGTTCAAATTTGATATTTGGTTTAAGTATAAGTAATGTTGGGATTTATACTGCGAAAATTGTGATGACTAAAAGTCGGTGTAAACTTTTTTTCTTTAACTAGGTTTTTGCGTGGTGTTTCACCGATGACTTGCGATGCGGGCAATGTACTCGGTTTTTATTTTTCGCTCGAAATAATATTGAGAGAGGGGGCCGAGGGAGTTTTTGTGCGAGAGTCAAAGCATGTTTACCGGGCTCATTTACCGCATCTCAGGCTCATTAAGGTAAATCATTTCGGGGAAAACCTGGGATCGTGTTTCGACTTTTCCTCTAGGACGGTTTTGAGCGATTTGTTGCATATATCTTATATGACGACAAGAGGACTAGTTAAGTATGAAAAAAGGACGACGCGGGCTTTGAAAATAGCCGGAAGGAGTTAAGGTGAGATGTTTTGCAAAATTTTGCCTATGCAAAATGGTCAACAGGCAGAGATGAGTTCCTGAGAAAAATAGGCTGGGCTTCTGCGTTCCAACTCCGAAAACTAAAAATCCAATTTTATAACTTCGAAATGGTTTACACGAAACAGCAGGAGTGGTAACTTAAGAAAGTACTGAAACGACAATATCTATTTAATTGTTACAATCATTTGACTGAATCATTAATTGATATAATTTCACACATTGAAAATATCAAAGCACCAGAACTTGAAAATTAAGCAAGATATTAAAATCGAGAAAAACTTCGAGGAGAATCTATAAAATTTACAAAAATCTTTCTCTTGATGAGCAAGTTTCTCAAGCCGTTCTACAGCATATTAAATTGAAACTTTGACAAAATACAAGTTCAATTTTCATTCAGTCGAAAATCCCGTCAACTAATCTTCCGTCGGATTCTGATTCAGATTAATTATCTTACATCTTTGTATTTTTATTTATTTGAACTCTGCAAAAAATAATTTTTTTGCTAAATTAGGTTTCAGATTCAAAATTCTGGTATGTATCTCCTATTATTTTCTGCTTACTCTGAATTCAAACGCGCGCAATGAACACTCTTTTGCTCCCGCACAAAAACGCCCTCACAATTATTTTAGAGCGAAAAGTAAAACGAGTACAGTTGCATCGTACCGACTATTGTAGTATTTATAGATTTTTAATTGTTCTTTTTATTATTAGTTTTCTTAAGAAGTTGTGAGGTTCTGCAACTAATCTTTTGATCTGTAACAAATAATAATCTAACTAAGATTCTACTGAGCTAGCAAACTTTTGGAAATTATGTAAAGAAATTTAAAAGAAAAAACCTTAAATTTTCTGACAATTTTTGAACGTAATTTCAAATCAGAAAGTGTGATTTTGTTTAATAGTTAACTAAATTGAATTGTATAATACCGTATAATTTAAACGACTTGTTTCGCTTTCATTGCATCTTAAGGGATACTGGTCGCATTTAAGGCCAAAAACAGCGGTTTTTCAGCGTCGCCTCAATGAATACTAGAACAGCACGAACATAAGGATTCTTAAGGGTAATTGACATTAATCTTGCTTCCACAAAACACATCGGAGGCCTCTGATTAGCCGACCAATCAGGGACGACCTTTCAAAAAGTGGCACTATTTCACGTTCAAAAGCCTACTCCTCCTGAGTTTTGAGATAGAGATACTTTTATAGCTTTTATTGACCCAGAGAACGTGGGCAGAGCTTAGTGGGTGGTTTTCTCAAAAAATTCATCCGGCGCTATAATGAGCAAAAAAACTTGGCCAAAAAAAAAAAAAAAAAGTTTTTTGCTCATTTAAGCGCGGATGAAATTGGGAAGAACAGTACTAAGGGCTCTGCCCAGTTCTTTGTGGTCAATAAAGCTATAAAAGTTCTCTATCTTCAAACATCCAGGGGGAGTAGGCTTTTGAACTGAAAATAGTGCCACTTTTTGAAAGGTCGTTCCTGATGGTCGGCTTATCAGAGGCCTCGATGTTGTTTTGTGAGCAAGATTAAGTTTTCAAGTTATCACTAACTTAAATCATCTATGTTCGTGTGGCTGTTTCTGTATTTCATTGAGGCGCGCTGAAACCCGGGGTTTGGCCTATCTCTCCTCTTTTTTTTTTCTAACCCACTTTAAATTTTTATTTTTCAAAATTCTAGAGTTCAAGTTCAAAAAAATTTTTGTTTCGAATTCTGTACAAAAATATCTTTATTATCTAATAATGGTTGAAAATGATTAAATAAATCGAAAACGTAACCAAAACCCCATGAGAAATAAAAAGAAGATTATTTTTCGAAATAATATTTGTTCAATCTCGATTTTGACTTTCAATATCCTTTCCCTGGTTATTATCTAATCCATTATAACAGCACATTTCATTTTTTCTATGCTTATAAACATATGTATCAATGCATTGAACAGCTCTTGGTACTTGATGAAAGTCAGTCTGTGGTTTCCAATCTTGAGCCGCAATGTTGAATAAATTTGAATAGTTTAACTGTTGATCGGCATTGTTGATTAAAATGTTATTTCGTACGCTATAGGTAAATTTAACAATCTTTACAAAACAGCGAAACGTCAGGAAAATATATGTTATTAATATAAATAAACAATTTTTAGTTTTCGAATTTTCATTATTTAAATTCCATTCCTTGCATCCAGCCAGATTAAGGGTGCATGAAGGGCTCTCCTGCTTAACTGTGACAACAAGTAATCATCCAATTCAGATTTTGGCAATGGCAAACTATTAATTAAAATAAAAGATCTGATAATTCTAGCCAAACATGAAGTTTCGAGTTGAAAAACAATTTTGACTTATTAGACCAGAATATGATTGTTCAAAAAATGATGAATTTCAATCGCTAATAAATATTCTCCAATAATACCCAATTTTTTTATTTGTTTTGATTTATTATTTTTCTGAAGATTATACAGAAATTAATTGAAGCAAGTCATAAATATTTTTGTCGATGTTCGTTATTTTTAGCTCAATTTTTAAACCCAATTAAAAAAAAGAAGATATATGCAGCTTATTTTTTTTAGAAAATCTCGATATAAAAAGGATCAATTGTGGATTCGAAGCACACCTTATATTTTGTGTTTTTCTCGTGCATTTCATATGCATAATGGAAAATTGACAATTACAGACAATACAGAATATAGAGTGTGCCTCGAATCCACAATTAATCTTTGTTAATATAAGGATATTCTTCAAGAAAAAATCAAACTCCTCAAATTGGAATCTATTCTACATTCTATTTTCAAAATAAACCTTATATTTTCACACTTGTCAAACATCAGTCGTGAACACTTTTCAAAACTTTTGCCAAAACTTGTAGTTTTCGGAAACCATATGACAAAAGGACACTTTTGGCATATGAAATTTCCAGTAGATAAACTGCGTTTTGCTTCTGAATATTATCAATTTGTAGTATCTTAAACCTATGAATGAAATATGTATGATTTTTAATAAAGACTCGTCGCATTAATAGCAGAAATGTTTAAGGAAAAATAACTCAAATTAACCCGAAGATGGTTTCAAATAAAATTGAAACCACAATAGTTCTTTAAAGGGGGTCGGTGAATTTTGACAGATTTGCCTTTTTTTCAATTTTTTCTCTCTTGATGGGAAACTTTTTGCCACTTCAAAATTTTTTGATAAAAACTATTTCAAACAAAAGTTGCTTTTTTTGAGCTCACTTCGTTAAATCTGATTTTTTAGATCGATTATTAATCGTTCTTTTAAAAAACACTCAAAAAACGCGCGATTGTTATCGAAGGTGTCTAAATTAAAGTAAAATTTATATTTTATTAATAAGAAGCCGTGAAAAACGGTCTTGACCATCAGTTAAAATTTAATTAATTTTTTTATATACAATTTCTACGTCATAATAAAAAATTTAAATTCTTGAAAAATGTGAAAAAATCTGAAATTTTAGCACATCGAAAGAAATATTTTTTTCATGAATTTTATGTAATAAATTTTACGTGGTAGATGGTTTACCAATTTTGCAAGTCTCGGTGAAAAAAATTTATTGAATTGTGGATAAAATAGGGATTTGATGGGTTTCTCCAAAACCGTAGTTTCGTTGCAAAAATTAAAATACAGAGTATGAACAAGAGCGAAGAAACAAAAAGAGGACATATTTGAATCAAATTAAAGGTGGCATTCTTAATATTTCCAGCTGATGATTTCAAAATAACATGTTTGAAAATTTTTGCACAAGAATAGAAAAACATTTTCAAAATATTTCCAATTATTTTTGCCCAAAAATCACAAAACCATGTCAAATGATTTTTCAAATAGTTCAAAAAATATGTGGTCACCTACGCGAAAAGTTAAAGTGGACAAGAGTGTTTTTCGTTGAATTGAAGCAATAAAATTTGAACAAAAAATAAGGCCAAAAGTTTTATTCGAACTCAAAATTTTCTAAAAAGGCAATAATTCGAAAATTCTGTGGTTAAAAAAGTTGCCTGGATTATGAAACATTACTTTGATGGTATATTGAGAAGAATACATAACCCAGTTAAATTTTTTTTTGTTAAGAGCTCATATCAGTATCTGTCGAAATGCACCGACCCCCTAGGGGCCCCTAGGGGCCGGTGGAATCCTGACTGTGACCGCCGTCTTGACTCTATATAAGTACCACACTTAGGAGCGCGAGGTGTCGGTGAGGCTAGCGCTTACAATATAATACAGGCAGGTACTTTGTGATATAATATACGTTATACTATAGCATACCATACAATATTAAACAATATACAGTTTAAATTTATACTTGATTCAAAAGTAATGCTTGATAAAATATATTAAAAATAAAATAAAGAATAAATCAAATGTCTTACATAATCTGTCATAAAAATTCTACATGCAGGAAGTACTATTTGAAGGTAATTTTCAGGAAATATGGAAAATTAAAAAATCAGTGAAACTTCTTGAATGTTTATCATTAGTAGATAAAAACAACAATTAACAATTGCACACAATTTAATTTGACCGCACATTTTGGGGTCTTTGAATGAAATAATTTTGCTTAATTTAGGGGCTCCTAACCTAACAAAGGTAAACTTTACGAAGCATGAATTTCCGGCAATAATTTTCACCGTCTTCTCCGCGTCATATTTTTGGCAGTGATAGTAGTCCCACTTTATGATGATCACAAATCAATAATCGATATTTATTTGTTATAGTTAACTAATATTTGATTTGCGACATTTTAATGAAATTCTATCTTTATTTTATCAGAAATATATGTTGACACCTCACATAAATTCAGTAAATTCTTGGAATAATTCGTGAAAGCAATCAAGAAAAGGCGTCGCAAACTCAATATATACATCTGAGGATTTTTCAAAGTCAATCACGTGTCTTTAGCGGCAATGTGATTGGCTCGGGTCGATATTGAAATGTATAAAAAGTGAATTATAAATTTGAGATTTTGAACATAAACAGGCGAGAAAAATACTTCTAGAGCATAAAATCGCGAATGTTTTTGCTGGATCAGATTATTGAGATCAAATTCTTCAAAATGATAAAAAAATATTTTGTCGCGCAACCCAATTATTTTGAAAATGCAATGACATCATGAAAATACAGATTTTAGTACATTTACAAATGTTAAGCAAATTTAATTTTTATGGGCTCTGCCAAAAAATATTTTTATTTTTATTTTGAAGAATTCGACCTTAATAATCTGATCTAGAAAACATCAAAATTTTATGCTCTAGAACTCTTGTTTTTGCCTGTTCATGTTCAAAATCTCAAAATTATACATTTCACTTTTTATACATTTCACTATCGACCCGATTGGCTCATGCCTCTTGGTGATGAGTCATAAGTTATCGTGGGAAAAAATTTCGATCTTTAAAAATATAGAGAATTCGAAACGGAAAATTAAGATCTGAAAGTACTCACCAATAGTACAAAAATGCAATATCTGTGTTATTTGTCTATTATAATGAAAAATTTGACCTTAAAATCAATTTTGTTCACAAACATTCTGAGTCTAAAATTGACCAGAACATACTTTTTACAAGATGTGCTTAAAAGTTGATACTTATTTTTACATTTTTGAGTCAAATCTTCCCTGCGTTTGCATGTTTTTCTGAATTATAACTTTTATTTTCAATTTTCGCTCTGGAATTTCATTTGGTGGGTTTTAATTTTATTTGAAAAATGTAAAACTAATATGGAAAATTCAAAATGAGCTTATGAGATGATTTATAGAAGTTCAAAGAAACTAAAACCAGTGCCTTTAACTAAGTAACCGGACCTTTGAAGTTTTTATCTTTTCATTATGTATGTCAAGTTTTAATGTCCGCTACATTCTTAAACTTTGCGTGGCGAACCCATTTTTTGTCTGCACCATAATCAATTATTTTATAAAATATATATAATTGTTAGAATTAAAGATAAAACTAACAAACGTTGTATATGAAAATTTGAATTTCAGACTCAGGCTTAGCGCATTTGATGCGAACAGCTTGATGTTCGCCTCGCTCAAAAGATCAAGTTGATCGAAACAAAATGAGAAACAAAATAAAGACAAATTATTATTTTCAAAATGAATCGTTAAAAATTTTCTAGAATTAGATTGCTCTTAGACTGGGAAAATAATTAATATTTTGGAAGACGGTCCAGATTTCATTTATTATTTTAAACCAGAAAATTGGGTCTAAACCCCAAATTTCGATGCCTCGGTGTACAGTTGTCGGGGTACATGTTTGGACGAAATATTGTTTTTCCGGTGTTAAGAACTTTTGTTGTCAAGTCCGACCTCACCAGATTCGAAAAATTTAAATTTATTTCTATTAAATTATCAGAAATAGTTTACAATCCAGAAAGTTTTTATCATCCTGGTTTTGTTGAAAATGTTTTTTTGAGGCACTTTTCAAATACAGTCGTATTTCGTAGCCTAATATTAATGAATTATTTTCAAATACACTCCCTAACGCTATTCCACAAATAATTATCCCATTACTTTGAATTTCATATCATTTTACTTCTAAAAAATACCTTTATTTGTTAACAGTTAATTCATCATAAAAATAAAAAGTTTAAAAAAATATATATATTTATTTTGTTACTAAATAGTCTCACAGGTGACCCCTTGTGTGAGCAAACAAATTTTCTTACTCGGCTAGATTCACAGCGAAAATTTTTTCCCAGTAATTTAGCAAATAACTTTCCTGGTGAAAATTGGAAAAATCAGATAAAAATAAGCATCTGTTAGAAAGTGGGAGGCTAAGAACGTATCTCTTAATTTTGTTTGTGTTTGTGTGTACTTTGATAAATCAAAGTTGAATTAATACAGCAGCCCAACCATAATTTCAAAATATCATAATTAAAGTTTTCATTAAAAATTTTAATCGAGAGAAAGAAGATAGACACGGCTCATCGCTGTGCACCGCGTCATACAAATCTTCAATTCAGCTGGCTCGTGATTGGATTGAAACTCAATATCACTAAGTCAAATATATAGTTTAATTCTACGCGACTGAAAATAATTCGGCCACCAAACTGAATATATAAAACAATATACTTTACAGTATATCTTGTAATATATTCAGTTTAGCGGCCGAATTATTTTTAGTTGCGAATATTTAAACTATATATTTGACTTTTTGTTATGAGTGTTAAATCCAATCACGAGCCAGATAAATTAAAGACTCTTATCACGCAATGCACCGCGTTGACCCCTGTCAATTTTTTTTCTCTTGATTTAACTTTCCTTTAAAAAGTTTAAATTATTATAAATAGAAATTATGGTTGGGCTGGTGGTTTAATACACTTTTTAAGTCTTCAGAGTCTATTGAGTTCTATTTTGACTGTACTTGATTGATATTAAGCATTCAATAGTTGATAAAATTCGACAAGAAAAGTTTGTTTCCTATTTTGTTTATCGATTAAAATTGTCTGATTGTTTGTTTGAGGGAACCAATCAGCTGTCGCAGGCAAATAAAAAGCGGGAAGCTCAAATTCAAATTTGCACATAAACCTTTTTTATCAAATTTTATAATTCTGAATAAATTATGACTTACAAAAAATAAATTATGGGTAGACAAAAAAAGAGGTATTTGGCGCGTATATAGCCAGGGATGTAGCTGAGACTGAACAAATAGTTTTCGGAAACAAATTTTTTTCATTTTTATCACAAAACCACAAAAGCCAAGATGGTTTCCGTACAAATCACCTTATACAGGTTTATGACTTATGGTTNATTGATATTAAGCATTCAATAGTTGATAAAATTCGACAAGAAAAGTTTGTTTCCTATTTTGTTTATCGATTAAAATTGTCTGATTGTTTGTTTGAGGGAACCAATCAGCTGTCGCAGGCAAATAAAAAGCGGGAAGCTCAAATTCAAATTTGCACATAAACCTTTTTTATCAAATTTTATAATTCTGAATAAATTATGACTTACAAAAAATAAATTATGGGTAGACAAAAAAAGAGGTATTTGGTGCGTATATAGCCAGGGATGTAGCTGAGAATGAACAAATAGTTTTTGGAAACAAATTTTTTTCATTTTTATCACAAAACCACAAAAGCCAAGATGGTTTCCGTACAAATCACCTTATACAGGTTTATGACTTATGGTTGGTAAAGGAGAAATTAAACACATTATTGGCCAAGAATAAGAATGAAATAACGATTAAGCAAGAAAAGCACTTAATAAAAGTACTGAAAATCACCCAAAATTTCAAAACTTTTTTCAATTATTTTTCCGATTTTTTTCAAAATATTGAATAAATTTCAGTTCAAATTTTGAATGTTTCTATTTTATTTTTTTATTTTTAATAAACTTACATTTTTCACGTATGATTTATTCAATATCCAGGATATTAATTTTATAATCAAATTATTGACTTTTCCAACTCTTAATTTTTTGTTTCGAATTTCTTATTTTTCATCGATCGAATGTTTTTTCCCACGTTAACTAAAGTGCTTATCACATCGCCGCTTTGGAAATGGATCAAATTCGAAACTTTGAGTGCCGCTAAAAAGCTAATGAGAAAAATAAATAAAAAACTCTGTGTACCTCCTCGCTTTGCACACTTTTAAAGAAGTGCTTTTCTTCAAAATAAAATCTGATATTGTTCGACTAATAAAATGGGGTCAGCGAACATGTGCAAAAACACCCATTTATTTTGGAAATTTCTCTAAATAACAAGAAATTTGAAAATCAGGCTTTGTACGGCTGTTAAAATCACAAATTAAAGTTTATACTGCAAAAAAGAAAATTTTGATATCCAGGAGCTAGATGAAATGGTACCAAAAAATGGAAAACATCACTTTTTGGACCGGTATACCGGCTGGTCCGGTCATACAACAAACTTTTGACACCATTTTTGAAAATTTCAAACAAATATCTCTTAGAATCCGAAGTTTGAACTCAATACGAATTGCGGTTAGCTCAGGACTAACGTTTGAAAATCAGTAAAACCCGTCGGTTACCCCCTTAAGTAAATTCAATTTTTATTTTCAATAGAAAATATTTAGAACTATATTCATGACAAATAATTCGTGAGAAATCAAGAAAAAGGACGCAAACTTAATAAATATTCCAACAAAGTGAAAATCCGAGCACGTCCGAACTCATCACGTCCGAGCACCGAACCGATCTTGATTTTTCAAATCGAGCTTCCGAACCGATCCGATCACATTTTTTCAAAATCCGATCTTGAAAAATTTTGAGGCCCGAAATTTCCTAACCGATCTTAAAAATCTGCTCGGATGCACTTCCCTGGTTGGGAACCTCCTTAATATCAGTAGAAAATCGTTTGATGTATTTTTTCATATTTCTGTTATATCAAAATCACAAGAATAAATGCATTTAAATTTGTCACAAGTAAATCTAACTATGGACATTTCACCCCCTTTATGCAAAATAGACTTTTTCTTATTAAGGTTTTTATTGAGCTTTCGCCAACTTGTCCAATATTTCACACCAATTTTCCAAAAAAGCAATCTCTTCGGCTATTTTCAAGTTTTCTTAGTTCCAAAAATTCTTTTTTGACAATACAAATTTAAATTACACAATAAAATACACATTTTGAACCATATTCTTGAATTGCCCATCTGATAAATTTATTTGATTCCATTCAATTTCTGTTTCATAAGTCTCCACTGGATGGCTGACTTTAAAAATTTAGTTTCATAAAATTTGATATGAATTCGATGAGCCACTCAATATCTTCGAAATCTAATTCATCCGCTATTATTTTAAAGTATTGTAAATTTCAATTTTAAGCCCCAAATATACATGCCACGTATCTCGCCATTAAATATGGATAAATGCCTTTATCTGGAAATACAATCCTTATCACTGAAAACTATCTGGAAATATAGTTTATAATGAGAACGCTTGCGAAAATGAACCCTAACCGAAAAACTCAGCAGTTATATTTTTCATCTTGAATGATTCGATAACATTTTCAGGGACTTAGGTGAAAACATGAAAGCTCGGACAGTGAATTTAATTTTCACAAAGCGGCAAAAATGGCAATATGACCACTTTCGGCGCTATTCAAGGCACGATATAATTATTCATTGTTCTTATCAGATACCCCAACCGGATAATTAACCAAGCTTGATTATCAACGGTAGAAAATCTACCTATGAAGCAAGATCTAATTATGTTGATAATGTTTTATTAATTATGTTTATGAATTTCGTATAAGGTTACGCGGATTTGCGAGCTCAAGCTTTAAAATGACGAAAAAACCAATCAATTTCAGAGTTTTTTTTTAACCGCAAGTTTCAATATCGCCGAAAGTGCTCATATATGGAGCGTGTCCACCATTAATATCGACTTATAGAAATACTGAGTGGATCGTTCTGAAACTTCTTGGAGGTGATAATATATCTAAAAACAGAAAACAAAATGATCGTCACGTGATCAAAATATAGCGATTTTTCGTATCTTCAGTATTTAATTATTATAAATTTAATCTCAAATCGGTAGTTTTTTGATCAACGCTACTTATTGGTGGAATTAACACAATTTTTATATAACAAAAAAGGAAAATGTTTGTCATACGAAAAGCATAAACTTAATTTAAAATACTAATTTTAAAATAGTTTTAAAGTACATTATCAACATAATTAGATTCTACTGCATGGGGAGATTGTCTGTCGTAGTTCATCAAACGTGGTTAATCACCGCTCAGCGTTTTTATCAGATAAGCACAAATAATGATATCGTCCCGTGAAGATACGCGAATATTGCATGATATCCATTTATCACCTGTTGGTTAATCTGTGAGATGTGGGCTGAAAAGCGGCCTCATGAGTGGCTAGGAGGGGTCTTAAGAGTATTGGCATTGGCTTCCACATCTCACAGATTAATCAAAAGGTGATAAAGGGAAAAACAATTTCATTGATACATGTAGTAATTTTTATCTTTCATAGAAGCATGAATACACATCCCTCATTCACACTTTTGTGAATATCCCGGCCCTGATTAGGAAACGAAAAGTGTTTTTAGTAGTAGGGCCGGGATATTCACAAAAGTGTGAATAGAAGATATATGGTAACAGTGAAAATTTTCTCAATACATATTATAAAAAATGATGAGGATGATACTTTGTTTCATGAAATTTATAGTCAGCCACTTTCTCAATCGAAACGAAAGAATAAGAATCGTTTTTCTTCGTTCCAAATTGTGCCTAATTGAAAACAATAAACGGCAGATACTGAATTTCAGTAACAACACTGAATTCGTGAGTATTTTTCATTAAAATCATGTCAAGTCACAGCATGTGCAGGCCAGAGAAATCGTGGGTGGAAATTGTAGAAGAGCTGAGAAAAAGCAATTCCAATATCTTTTTAGAGGGAAAAATAAACTTGTTAATACACTTCTAAAAATTTTTTCGAAAACCAAAGTCCTTTTGAGTTTTAAGGGAGTGGGTGTCGCAAATTTGAGCCTCTTCCCGAGGGCCATTTTCCGCCAAACTAGCAAGGGTGATATTCCCAAACATTTGTTACTAACAGAACCAAACCTTCGCGTAATTTTGAATTTAACAGTAATCTTGAATAAAATCCCACCTACGCCGACACCTACGCTTTTAAAAGGCTTGTTTAAAAAAGACACGGCAGTTCGTACATACTCCTTCATTTCATGCATATTTTTTATTATTTTTTTGCGGTGCAGGGCTCCGGCAGAAGCCCTAACAAATAATGCAAAATTGCTTTTGTTCTTAAATTTTGCTTTGGCGCCCAACAAGCAAAAAAAAACGAAAACAAAAATTTTGGATTTATTTAGATTTGAATGAAAGTGTCCTCATTTGTTTTCTTTTGACGCTACGAGTTAAAAATTGCACCGAAAATCCTTAAAGTGTGTTGTATTTACGGGAAAAAATTATTTTGAAGCACTTTTTTCTGGTTCTAAATTTTGTCAAAAAATTTAGGCTCAAAAAGAAAGTTGCCAATGGCCCCCAGAGACGCCAAAGCGAAAAATTTCGAAAAAAAACTCTCCAGTTCATAGTACCCCGAAGCAAGTGTTCTGCTTCAGATGCAGTATGAGTCGAAACTGTATCTCTCAATGCGTGGAGGAGATAAGCTTTTGCCTGAGACTCCAAACTGAGCCATTTCAACAATTTGGGCTAAAAAATGAAAAAATTACATGGCCCACAAGAACGCCGAAAGCAAAATTTCGAAAAAAAACTCTCTAGTTTTATTGTTTGAACAAGTTTTGTGCTTTCAAGATGGCGGTATGAGTCGAAACTATATCTCTCAAACTGGTGGCAGAGACATAGCTGTTTGCCTGAGCCTACCAAACTGACATTTCAAATTTTAATTTTTGGTTTTTCGGCGGTTTTTGTCCGCTGAAAGCAAAATTTTTAAACAACAGAGCTTTTGCATTATTCGTAAGGCTTCTCCGGAGCCTGACACAATAAAATAATAAAACATGATGAAAATTGAAGGAGTAGGCACTAACTGCGTGTCTTTTTAGGAGGCTTTTTAATAGCGTAGGTGTCGGCGAACGTGGGATTGTATCAATTTACTGTTAAGTTTAAAATTACCGCGAAGGTTGGTTTTGTTAGTAACAAATGTTTTTGGAATATCACCTTTGCTAGTTTGGCGGGAAATGACCTTGGAAGAGGCCCAAATCAGCGACACCCACTGCCTTAAGGATAAAACATTATTTTCGAATTTCATTAACCATGTGATATCAAGCAAACCAGAAGCTATCGTTTTTTACTGATAATTTATGATTTTGTTCAGGAATTTTTATAAAAATTTAATTTTGAGCCAATTTTATGGGTCTCATGTAAAAATCTACTTTTCCCTGATTTATAAGTTGCAAAATAAAAATCAACCTGCCATGAAAAGCTAACGATTTTGCATAGAGTTGTTACTTTAATGTTGTATCGTGAAAATACAATTCTTTTCATAAGCTGCTCTTGCGCTGTGTGGAACTGAAAACATAAAAAGGACCATGAATCCGCTGCAAGACGTTGTGTTTTCTGATAAAAGTAAAACTTACTATTGCGGCAATTATAAAGAATGAAGTCAAGGCAATAATTGACCCAACCAAGAAGGACATTAAAATCAATTTTCCTTTTTTTCGAATGGCGACTAAGACAGTCATTTCGATAATAAACGACATCGATGTGATTTTGGATCTCTTAAACGGCCAGCAATTCTCTGATATTTTTATTTCTGAAAATAAACGGTCCAGAAATGCGGTTTAAATACGTTTAGTATTATTTATACATTATTTAAGTATAAATATACAATATGTAGGTTAAGTATAAATTATACATTATGACAGTCTCATCTCATAATATCAGTTCTTCAAGTAATAATTATCAAAAATATAATTTGTCACATCCTAAAAATTCATTATGTCTGTTATTAATTATGCATGACATGAACGAACGGCCTCTCAAGGTTCAATGATAACTCGGCTTCAACCTACGCTTAACGGGTATGCTCAAATTTTAAACGTCTAATTTGATTGCATTTGTACTTCCCGTACTAATGATCCTTTTGAACAGATGGAATAGTAGGCATAGGAATAATAGGCATAGGAATAGTAGGCAATAGAAAGTAGGCAATAGGAATATAGGCATAGGAAAGTAGGCATAGGAATAGTAGGCATAGGAATAGGTAGGACATAGGAAATAGGTAGGGAAATAGTGGAAGAATAGGTAGGGCATAGAATAGTAGGCAATAAGGATATAGTAGCAAGGAAGAGCATAGGAATCAGTAGGGGGCTAGGAATAGGGGCATGGAATAGTAATCGAAATATAGGCATAGAATGGCATAGGAATAGTAGGCATAGATAGTAAATGTGGCAGTAGGAATAGCTAGGCCAAGAAAGATTTTACGCTGTCCGAAATTTTAACATATTAATTCCATACAGGATATAATTATGCAATTTCGAGGCCTACTTATAAGCAAAATTACTGTGTGTTGACCTGCAAGAAATTTTCTCAATTCTTTATTATGTTTCGAAATGATTGAAGAAATCGAAAACTGATTTTTAGTTTCTCTAATACAAAAAAATGATGAAAATAATGTCTCAAAAACATACCACAAATATTAATTTAATCATAACAAAACTATTCTATTTTCGAAATCCAATAATTATTCAACCCGTTATAGGCTATAACGGGGATCGGCATAATTAGATCGGATAGTTTCGTTTTTATGTGATACGATACGATCTCATTTTTATTTCACTCCTTAAGATACGATATGATCCAGTTTTTATTTTACCCGCTCTAGATACGATCCAATTTTTCAAATGCCGATCCCTGGGCTATAACTTATAAGTTATAACTAGCGTCAGCACCGTCGACCTTAAATGTCTCTAAAATTTTGGTGGAATACGTAAAATGGGTAAACTTATTGTCCTAGAATACTTTTTATAAATTTTAAAATAAATTAAGGATTTTTTTCGAACATCGAAACTTTCGATTTGCTGAAATTTCAGAAAAGTTGCCATGAAAAAAAAGATCAAGAAAGTTCAATTATTAAATTTCAGTATGTTATAGTTTGAACGTTATGGCGATAAATATCAAAAGTTTGGCTCAGACACGCCAAGACTCCTGATTTTCTCCCGATATCGAAAGTTTCACTTGTTCTCAACGGCCAGGAAATGACCACAGTAGCGTTGTGACAAAACAGAGACTAGAAGAGTATACAAAATCCAAGGAAGCTTTTCTTCTTTATTTTTTGCAGAGAATCCGAAATAAATATTTTTGAAAATTTAAAAAAAATTTCGAGATTTTTTTCAAAAAATCTTTAAATCCCAAAATTTTGAGTGACCGGAAGTGACCTCAAATGGATATCAAACGAAAGCTGACAACATTTTAAGACTTTTGGCTGGAAAATAAAATTGCAAAAAATATCACTTGGTGTGATTTTACATAATATCAAAATTTAAGTTTTTTATGATTAGTCACCATTTCGTCATTAAAACCTGAAATTGAGTTTTTCGTGTGCTTCTTTATAAAAAAAGGTTCACTTAACCTGAATGCCAAGTTTCAAGACATTTTGACTCCTTAAAGTAGCGTCAGCACCGTCGACCTTCAATTTTTCTAGAATTTTGATGGAATACGTAAAAAGGGTAAACTTAATGTCCTAGAATAAGGTAGGCACAGGAAAATAAAAATGTGGTACACAAGCCATAATTTTTGTGGGAGATAAAGGTTGAAATGTGACCTCAGAAAAAATAAAATTTTTTTCAAAAATTCACCCGGAAAGTCTTTAAAATTCAAAAACCATTTTAAAAAATGTTCAAAAATGATAAATCATCGAGTTTTGATTTGTAAAATAGTAGGTCTCCATGGTTAAGTGGTTATGGCTCTCGCTTATCATTCTCCTGGTCATGGGTTCGAATCCCATATCGCTTCTAATTTTTTCCAAGGTAATCAACCTTTTGGGTAGCGTACCTGCCGTGGAACTTGGGCCAAATTTTTCGTGGGCGCTAAGCATTATTTTTTTTTGTCTAGAGTGAATCGACGCCAAAGATTTCAAAAATCTTGTTGAAAATTTCCAAAAATGGTCATAGGCTTCCTGAAATTCGAAATTTGAGAATATGTATTACCCGCCCTCAGAGTACAAATCCTAAATATTTAAATGATACAAACAACGCAAGATATTAGCACCCAATAAAAACCCTTGATTGCGGAATAGGCCGATTTCATTGGTCAGCTTAAGAAAGGATCAACCAATCAAATGCTCAGATTTCGCATTTTTTTAAATATTCAGGATTTGTAGTCTGAGGGCGGGTGATCCATATATTAAAAATAATCAAAATTCTTCACAAAATCGTATTTAGGGTAAAATGACTCAAAGGAATTCAGAAATATAGTAGAAAATTTTCAAAAATTATTATAGGGTACCTCAGAGAGCTGGAATTCGAAATATGAAAATAATTAAAAAATAAACATAAAAAATACTCACAAACTTGTATTTAGATCGACCCCTTGTATCATACAAGTTGTATGGTAAATCGACCCCAAGAAATTCAACAATTAAGATAAAAATATTCTTAAATGATCACAGACTGTCCTCGGCTTGCCGAAATTCGAAATTTGAGAATATTTTAAAAATAAACAAAATTCCTCACAAAATCGTATTTAGGGTAAATTGACCCCAAAAAATTCAAAAATAAAATCAAAAAAAAATGATCATAGGCTGTCCTATGCAACCTCAGAGAGCTCAAATTCTAAATAGGAAACAAAAAATTAAAGATAAATAAAATTAGTAACAAACTCGTATTTTATATTAAGGGTATCCCTGCTCCTAATTTGGCATACTCTCGATTAGATATTAGCTAACCAGGGCCTCGAGGATATAATTAAGATTAGCCAGTTTGTAGAACTAGCTTTCAGCTTGCCTCAGAAATGTGTCAAAACTTTTTTATATGCTTACACTTCCAGACACATAAGCGAGACAGCGACACCTAAGCCAAAACGGAAAATCTATCTTCTCTCAGGTTTTATTTTAAAATAAACCTAAATTTTGAGATAACCTGTAGAATTACTATTCAAAACTTTACAGCGGCGTTTTTGTCGATAAGTGCTATATTTTTTCTAGAACATGCCCAAAATCACCGTTTTTTGACATACGCCTCGAAAAATCTTTCTCTCCGGTTAATAATTGCAAATAGCTCAAAATCCAAAAAGGCAAAATTTTCGAAAATTTTTTTGTTGTCATTTGATTAATTTTTATGCGTTCAAAACATAAATAATTGATTTGGTGCATTTTTATGACTAAACAACTGCAGAAAATGTACAATGGGATTTTATGTTCAATATATAATTTCGTTAAAAAATAAGCCTCAAATTTTAAGGGCATTATTAAATTTGTATTTGATTTTGTTGGAAATAAGCCCGAAATCGGCCGAAGGCCGATAAAGGGGAATATTATATTTTTAACTTAATTTTGTTGTAAAATGAGCCTCAAATCGGCCGAAGGCCGATTAAGGGCGATATTATATTTTTATATTATTTTGTTGAAAATAAGCTAAAAATCGGCCGAAGGCCGATAAAAAGGAATATTATATTTGTAATTAAATTTTGTTGAAAGATAAGTCCCAAATCGGCCGAAGGCCGATAAAAGGGGAAAATATATTTGTATTTAACTTTGTTGAGAAATGAGTACAAATAGGCCGAATGCCGAAAGAGAGGGATTTTATATTTCCATTAAGAGAGATATTATATTTGTATTTAATTTTATTGAAACATGAGCCCCAAATCGGCCGAAGGCCGATAAAGAGAGATATTATATTTGGATTTAATTTTATTGAAAAATGAGCCCGAAATCGGCCGAAGGCGATAAAGGGGATATATATTTATTTAATTTTGTTAAAAAGAGCCCAAAATCGGCCGAAGGCCGAAAAAAGGATATTATATTTATTTAATTTTGTTGAAAAATGAGCCCCAAATCGCGAAGGCCGATAAAGGGGATATTTTTATTTATTTTGTTTAAAAATGAGCCCAAATCGGCCGAAGGCGATAAAAGGGATAATATATTCCATTTAATTTTTGTTAAAAAATGAGCCCAAATCGGCGAAGGCCGATAAAGAGATATTATATTTTATTTATTTTTTGAAAAATGAGCCCAAATCGGCGAAGGCCGATAAAGAGGGATATTATATTTTATATTTAATTTTTTTTAAAAATGGGCCCAAATCGGCCGATAAAAGGGAATTATTTTAAATTTATTGAAAAATGAGCCCAAATCGGCCGAAGGCCGATAAAGGGGATTTTTTTAAATTTGTTAAAAAATGAGCCCCAAATCGGCCAAGAAGGCGATAAAGGGATATTATATTTACACTTTTAAAAAAGGGGATCCTTTGTTTCAAATTTGTTAAAAAATGAGCCCCGAATCGGCCAAAAGCCGATTAACAGGTATATTATATTTAAATTTTATTTTGTTGAAAAAGGAGCCCCAAATCGGCCGAAGGCCGATAAAGAGGGAAACTATATCTTTAATTTAAGTTTGTTTAAAAATAAGGCTCAAATCGGCCGAAGGCCGATATAATATGATTTTATGTTTTAAATGTGTTAAAAAATGAGCCCCAAATCGGCCGAAGGCCGATAAAGGGGGTTTTATGTTTGAAATACGTTAAAAACTGAGCCCCGAATCGGCCAAAGGCCGATAAAGGGGGATATTATATATTTAATTTTGTCGAAAAATGAGGTCCAAATCGGCCAAAGGCCGATAAATGGGTCATTCTATTTTAATTTATTTTTTTGAAAAAATTAGCACCAAATCGGCTGAAGACCGATAAAGGGGGATATTATATTTTTTATTTAATTTTGTTTAAACAAAAAAATAAGCTACAAATCGGCCGAAGGCCGATAAAAGGGGATATACATTTTGATTTTTTTTTTAAAGTGAGACCAAAATTGGCCGAAGGCCGATAAAGGGGTTTTTTATATTTTAATTAAATTTTGTTGAAAAATAAGGTCCAAATCGGCCGAAGGCCGATTTAAGGGGTACCTCTCATGAAATGAGGCTGAACCCACAAATTTTTTGATTTGATTTTGAATATTTTTTCTGAAAATATGGACAATATGAAGATGAATGGTAGTTTTTTTATCTCCATACTTTGCCTGGAACCTACTTTTATATCATTTTGAAAATATCTTGTCTGAATTTCAAGCATTTTTATCAAAAATTATGGATTTTCAGGAATTAGAAGTACTGTTTTGGGAAAGCAAAAACTATCGAAATTCAAGTTTTGATAGTAACAGTCCTCCGCGAGGTCATCAGCTGTTCATCAATATATTTTTCAATATATATGATTTTCGCCTTTTTTCGAGACTTTTTTCTTTGTATATTTTATCGATATGTATTTTTGTTTAGTGGCCAAAAATCGTTGTGTAGTAGAATTTATTTCAAATCATTTAATGAAATCATTTAATCAACAAATCGTGATAACGGGGTAAGCTTTTTTTCAAGCCCTGACTCTGATGGGAATGTTTGATAACAAAAATCTCTCTTTACAAAAAAAGTGTATTAAAATAATAAGTCACTAAATTTGTTATGCTTGTTATCGTTAGCTAAGGTGATATTAGATTTTTTTCGATATAATTTAAACTTTATTAATGACTTATAAGTAAAATTTAAATAATGAAGGATGGTCAAGCGCTGTTTTTGCCGAATGACCACCCTGAGTTTTAAGTAAGTTGTATGGTAAGTTGTATATTAATACTTTTTGCAAAGCCTTTAGAAATCAGTTCAATCTTTTTTCGGAAATTTTTAAGTCGGATTTTGAAACTTTGAATTAGTTTAAATTTACAAGCAATTCGAAAATGATGGCAATTTTCGTCAAAAAAATGTTTTCTGATTAAAAATACTAACTTTTGCCGTTTTTTACTTTATATACTATATGAATCAAATAAAAAATAGTCAAGAATTTCTCACAGTTATTGTTTCAGTGAAGCCACACCAATGCAGTTATTGTCAAAAGATTTGTACACAAAAAAAACTACAGTGCGTTTGTAAGAAATACGTCAATAAGAGCGGCGTGCACCACTTTTTGATCCGTAACTTTGGTTTTAAGTCGAAATGTTTCAAAAAATTTAGTTTCAAAATTTTTGTTATAATGTAGGCCAATTTCAGTGGAGTACTCTACGAATTACTATATTTTGTGGCTTTCGACCTAAAATGGTTATACATAAAAGTATTAAAGATTAGTTGGCATTAGCTTTTCATATTTTCCAAAAGTGAGCCTAACGTCTTTAAACTCCTAGTATTAAAAATATTAAAGCCTTAATGACGTTGAGGTCGAAGCTATCTCATACGCTACTGTAGAAGCGAAACACTATTTTTCGTTTTTTCTCATTTTATTAAGGAAAAATAGAGGTTCTTTTTTTTCGAGTGAAGTCTGGAAATATACGCTTACTTCCGATAATCTCAGGATGGAAGAATCAAATTCACAATTTAAACAATAATAATCCAACATAATCCAGAATATTTTTGACACTTGTCAAAAATATTTAAATAGCTTTAAGCAAACCGAACATTTTATTATTCAACGATTAAAGTGAAACGAAGACTCAGAGCTGATAAAGCGAGTCTGGTAATTTCTCTACCGCCACGCGAAGCTTCATATATATAAACGAGATATTGTGATTAAAAAATCCAGAAAGAAACAGGCTTTTCCGCGAGCCTCTGAAAATCAGTTCAAAATATTGTTTTTTTGCGTTTTCTAGACCGAATTAATTTCGAATTTTTCATAATGAGAGTAACAGACCTGCGTGTGGTTCATAAAATAATTTTTCTAGCCCCAAAACTCACGAAGAAATAGGCTTTTTGCTACAAAATATGACTCTACTTTGACGGGTCTCGGGTCTTTTTTCCCGCATTTTTTCTTATGGCTATTTTTAGAAGCAAATAGGTCAGAATATTTTTAAACAATGAGCAATCTGTGAATGCATGTAATGTGAAAAAAATTAAATTCGAAAATTTCAGATTTATTGGAATTCTAGAAGATTTAATTTTAACCAAATTTTGTATTTTTGGTTTTTTTCGACCTCAATATTGAAAATATAAAAATTGGTTCTCAGACTTTTGTTTCAGTAGCACAAGATTTTTTTGACTCACTTTGAAGTATTTCAAGAAGAAAAAAATCGAGATTTGGAAAAATTCACTTCCGGTATACACAGAAATCAAATTCTCTAGAATAATAGGCAGAAATAAGTAAATAAATTTAACAGGGATGAAAGGACGAGTGATTAGAAGTTTTTAGCAAAGAATTGATATAAAAGTCAAAAAAATGCTGTTTAAAAAATAATTTGGTTAAAACACAGTATTTCGGAATTCTAGAACAGCTGACTTAAAATTTTTAGAAAATTTCCACTCTCAACCTCAACGTGATAGTGATCTGTTTCCCAAAAATTCAGGTCTTTCTGATAAACTGTCTTCTAGAAATGCCGAAACCACTTTTTTCAATGCGGGAAAAAAGACCCTCGACCTTGACGCTCGTTCCTGACGGTCGAGCAATCAGTGATCCTCAATTTAGTTTTGGGATTATGAGATTTGACTATACATAAATGTCGAAACGTCGAAAAGAAAACGATTAAGGTTCAATTAATCAACCAGGCTAACATAAGGTATCAAATGTATAGTTTTACAGATATTTGCCATCAAAAACAGAAAACGGCTTTCTCACGCGGTACCCCTTTAGGGGTTCGCAACGGCATGAAAGGTGTTTTCGAATGTATTCACAAAATACGGTGGGAGCTACAAAGTTTTAACTAGTATGCTGGAATGATCGAAACCTCGGCTGCAAGTCTATGTTTCTTGAAATTTAAACTAAATGGCAGTTTACCAGAAAACCGATTGAAAAACCGGTAACTTCCAATCTAGAAAAATTTTCAGCGCCTTCAAAAAACGCGAAGAAAACTTGAAAATTCTTGAGATTATGTGAAGCTGCAGTAGCGAACTACTGTGAGGCTGAAATTTTAATTTTTCGAACTCTTAAAGTTTCTCAAAAACTAAGATTTCGACATAAAGTTTCATTTTTTTTTGTATTTCTATAACTCGAACAAATCATGTTAGTAAACTGGATAAGAAATAAAAATTTTTTAAAATGATTTTAACTTTCATTATAGTGGCGCGAAACATAAAAATGTTGGAAAATTAGCGACAAAGTTGATTTTTGGTTGTTTATAAAGTAAATAAGTTTCTGTTTTTGTCAATTATTTTGAGTCGCTTCATGCTTTTGGGATCCCCCTCAAAGAAGTTCCATGTTTGAAATACATATTAATTAAATATGAGCCTAAATTGGCCGGAGGCCGATTGAAGAAGGTTTTATATTTTTATCCATTTTTTTCAAAATAAAATTTTAATGTTTTATTTCAAATTTTGAAAAGTTTCCTGAAAATTTGGAACTCATTTTTCAACAAATTGAGGGCTCTTTTCTTAAAAAAATGAAATAAAAATCCCTTTTTATCGGCCTTCGGCCGATTCGGGGCTCATTTCTCATTCAAATTAGATAAGAAAAAGAAAATCCCCTTTTTATCGGCCTTCGACCAATTGGGGGCTCATTTTTGAAGAAATAAAATAAAAACAAACAATTTTCTATAATCAGCCTTCGGCCGATTGAGGGCTCATTTTTCAGATAATTAGAAAATAAACATAAACTCCCCTTTCATCGTTCTTCGGCCGATTTGGGGCTTCCGTTGCAAAACCCTTAAATAAAAATATAATAACCCCCTTTATCGGCCTTTAATAAACATTAAATCCTCTTTTATCGGCCTACGGACGATTTGGAGCTCATTTTTCAACAAACTCAAATTATAAATATAATATCCCTCTCAATCGGCCTTTGGCCGATTTGGGGATCATTTTTTAACAAAATAAAATTAAAAATATAATACCCCCCTTTATCGGCCTTCGGCCGATTTGTGGCTCATATCTCAACAAAATTAAATTGAAAATATACTAACCCCCTTTATCGGCCTTTGGCCGATTTGCAGTTCATTTTTCAACATTATTAAAAATAAATATACAATCCCTTTTATCGGCCTACGGCCGATTTGGGGCTCATTTTTCAACAAAATAAAATTGAAAATATAATTACCCCCTTTATCAGCCTTCGGCCGAATTGGGGTTCATTTTTCAACATAATTAAATAAAAACATAAAATCCTCTTTTTATCGGCCTACTATTGATGCTTAGCGCCACGCAAAATGTGGCCCAAATTTCACGGCGGTTAGCTGGAACAGACTTTCATGTTATCTTGAATGATTAATATAATCGACATTTTTTTAAAAATAGTGAAGTTTTTTTTGGAAATGAGAGTAGGTTTCTAGAAATTATAAAGCACTAATTTGTCGATTGTTTTTCAAATTTAGAGAAATTGAAAACACGAAGTTAACAATTAAACAAATTATGTCAATTTATGGTCATTTTTTAATTATAATACAACTTTTATCATTTAAATTTTCACGCACAGAAGGTGATTGACATGTTATTTCTGATTTATTTTGCATCAAAAAATTAAAAAAATTCTGAATTTTTCAAAATTAATTCCTTTAAATTCAAAGTTTCGAACATTTTTGACAATTGATTTCCACGTACACTATGTCTGTCTATCGCCGCCGAGATATCAGTTGATAAGTTTTGCAATTTTATCACTCCTCCCCTGCAGGCGAGCTACTGACTTTATAATTGATAAAAAATAGTTTTCAGCTCATAACGCTCAGCCTCCAGTGTAAAACTAGTCAAAATGCTCTGAACCTGGCACACAGGTTTACATGATCTCAAGCTAGAATAATCAGTCAAAAACATTTTTTCGTTGTCAACTTTCGGTTTCAGTAATGTAATAGTGATCCTCATGAAAAACTCGAGTTTTGAGTATTATCAAAATCACACAAGGAGTAAATTTTTAAAATTTATTTTTCAGCCAAAAGTCTTAAAATGTTGTCGTCTTTCGTTTGATATCATTAAGGTCGTGTTGTCGGTCTTGAATTTTTGGGAAGCCTCTTATAGAATTTAGTTTTATGATAAAGTAATATCGGGTTATGACTAAAAGACCCAAGGAATCTCGTGGTGGCAATTTCTTTTTTTTTTCAAAACAATTAAACAAAATCTAGAATTTTCAAAAATTCGAATATTTTTTGCTTAAACCCGCATAAACCTATATTCCACATGATATGAACATTTTTTATTGGTGAATATGGACCATCGAAAAACGATGCATGACATTAAAATTATCGGAAATGTCTTAATCGAATGCTAGAAATTTCAATTATTTTTAAGCCAAAATGTTAAAACCTAAGTATCGAATTTGACGCTGATTGGTTAAAAATTTTATGATTAGCTGTAAGCAACTTTTTTATCATTGAGATCGCAGCTGTTTTCAAATTTTCGGTGGTACTTGTTGTTCTGTTCAGACGAACTTTTTGTTCGAACTTTTCATTCCGGTTCACTTTCATTCAATTTTTAAAATTCTAGAATTTATTCAAAATTCTCTCATCACTTTAACCGCATTAGATTATCTACCCTTAGTCTAGTCGAAAAAACGGCTTTATTCTAAACATTCGTCAAAGAAGATAGAGTTGTGAAGTTGAAAAACTGGAAGAAAAAATCGGGCGTTCAAGTGAGATTTCTAGAAGAAAAAAAGTCAAAAAATCGAAAAGATCCTTCTCATCACTTTGCTCTCATTATTTGCTACTTTTGTGTAGATTTTGAGACGCTTTTGTATGTGGGTTAAAAGAAGATAGATTTAAAAAAAAACCGTTAGTGCTCTAGAATAGACTCACCACCTGGTGGGGTGATGTAACCAAGATTTGACTTTGAGATGTTGTAATCGTTAGACGAAGCTAGATCTACAAACGGTATCTCAGAATTTTTACCAACTGCCTAGATTTGTTCTTGAGCGCTGATTGAAAAGGTACCCAGATTACGACACCCACCCCTTAAGGTCATTTTCGGTCATTTGAAATTTTTGGATTCTTCAACATTTCAAAAAAATCCCGAAAATTTTTTCAAAATTTCAAAATATTTTTTCAAAAGTTCTTGGAAAAATGAATGATGAAGGCTACCTCGGAGTTTCCATACCTCCTCTAGTATCTTGTTTTTGGAACAACGCGCTTTACTTCCGTGAAAGAGAATTTTTGAAAAATTTTCGAGAACTTCCAAAGCTATCTACCCCTTAAATTATCAAGAAACCTTTTTTTTTTATTTTCATTCATTTTTTAATCACAATTCAAATAATCTCTGAAATTTTCAAAATTTTAACTCCAAGGAGGACAAAGTTAAAAAACTCAGTTTGAAAACTTTGAGCACCAACAACCCCCTAAAAATTATAAAAAATTTTTTTTCAAAAAATATTTTTGGCTTATTTGATATAAAACCCAAAAGTGCTCAAAAGGTTTTTTCTTAAATATTAAGTGGTAAGTGGTCGAAATCAACGGTGCTGACGCTAGTTATAACCGTAGTCGCAGTACCAAATCAACTTGGCGTTATATCCCTATATCCCTTTTTGGTTAGGATGCGTAGCCACAACGTTCAAATCACACGTTAAAAGGAGAAGTGGCTACGCATTCTAACCTAAAAGTGATAAAAGGATATCCCTCAAAAATTTGAACTTAGCAATGCACTATACAGAAAATACAAGAATACAAGAAAACGTGTGGATCTTCTTTCCAATTTCATTGTTTTTCTGAATTTTCCAAGTTCGGTTTTATTATCTGCACATGAGACAAAATGAGTATGGAGTGTAATATCCGAAACGTCATAAATTACTTTTTTATAATTTAATATAATTTGGTTAATGCACTTTATTATTTTCAAAGGTTTGTTCTCTTTACTGACATATTTAACTCCTACAATGGCAAACTACTACTGAACTCACAATGTTTTCATGGTCACGCGTGACCATGGTGTTTAAATCAAGCGTATAACCTTAGATTCATTATTAACATATATTTTCACTTGTTTATATGGTTATTTAAAATTGCTCAATCGCTATGGAAAAAAATTGTAAAAAAATAATTTTAAAGGCATCAAATGTGAGTAAGAAAAATATGAAAATCTCTCTTTTAGCACGATTCACAACCAATAATACAAATTGAGTCTCAATTTGACATTTTAAAATTTGAAGTATTAAACCGTCACCAATTTGGGTGCTGAAACTGCAAAAAAAGCATGTTTTCATACAAATTTTCAGAAAATCAGCTTATTAAAAATAAAAAATAAACTGTTTTTAATGACAAGGTTCAAGGCCAATTTCAAGCTCATCGTAGAAGCTTGTAAGTACCCTCAAAAGATTCGGAGAGGTCGATTTTTTAATTTAAATATAAGCAACTATGGGTGAATTATGTACTGAACGGTTACTAGAGAGCAAAAAATAGTGAAATTTCTGAGATTTCACAAGGAGATTGTTGCTCTCTGGCGACTTTTCAGTACATAACTGACCCATAATTGCTAATATTTTCATGAGAAAATCGACTCTTCCGATTCTTTTGAGGGTACTTACGAGTCTCTACGATGAACTTAAAATTTACGGTAATCTGATATACGGTAAACAATATACGGTATTTTGAAAAAGTACTCAAATCACATAAAAACAACTTTAAGGATGATTTTCACGTTTTTAAGCCTTTTTTCTCATTACACCAAAGTCCGAATAAAATCACGTGACAAAATAATTCAAAAATAAGGTTTGGAATATCTCATAACTTAATCCTTATTTCTTAAGAAATAAGATCACGTGACCTTTTTGGAACATATCATTATGTTCAAAACTTTTAAATAAGGTGTTTATTAGCCAACAAATGTTTTTGGCGTAATTTGAGTACTATTTGTGTACTTGGACAAAAATCTTATTTTTTAATTTGAAGGTCACGTGATCGTTTTTAAACTTTGGTGTGATGGGAAAAAAGTCTTAAAACTTCTAAAGAACCTATTCACTCCTTTCAAAAATTGATTTAAGTTGTTTTTGAAAAAAAACAGTACTATTTTTGTCAACCTTATTCCTTGAATATACGGTCACGTGATAATTTTCGGGCTATGATGTCCCGCTAATCCCGCTCATGGCTTCTTTTTGATGATTCAAATTTTTTTTTGCAATTAATAAGTACTGTAGTACAGTGAAAATTTCCAAAAAAAAACGCACAAACGTCAATTATTTAAATAGTTGATCGATCACTTTGTAAATGCTACATTAGTAAATGATTATGGTCCTTAATTCCGATTTAAGGAGTCATGGTCACGCGTGACCATGAAAACATTGTGAGAGTTAAGGGCCTCGGTGCTATCAGACAGATGAGTTCCATCGATGGTAATTCTTTTAGCTGGTAATTACTTTAATTTCTTCTTGTGTCTATTGATTTTAATTATGAAATCATTTTTTAACTATTTTTAGAAATACTTGAGTTCGCATTTCACTTTTTGAATTCGTGTTATATATTCAAAAAAATCTTATAATTATAAAAAGTTTTCTACATTTTCAGTCCAAGTTTGTGTATAAAACCAAGAAGAATAGCCACTTTTACTTTTTTCCCCACATATTTTTAAACGCTCTTGGAAATTATATAATCTGTTTTTCAGACGTGTTTATGGAAATATATCTTTGAAAATTTTTCGAAAAAATCTTCATTTCTTGTTCATAAATTGTAAACTAATTTTCTGAATTCACCGGCTGAAAATATTGAGAATGCCACCTTTTATTTTTTCCCAATATGTCCTCGTTAGGTTTCTTCGCTCTTGTTCGATTTGGGACAAACAGGTTGAAGCCCTCGTTACTGAAAAAAAAAAATGTATTTCACTAAGACTTGCCAAATTGTGAAGCCATCTTGACCACCGTATTCAATTTATTTCATTCATCTCATGAAAAAAAATTTTTTTTTCGATGTGCCAAAATTTAAGTTACTTTCGGATTTTTTGGAAATTTAAAATTTTTGGATTTTGACGTAGAAATCGTCTGAAACTAAATAAAGTAAATTGATATCGGTTTTCGGAACATTTCTTTCCGGGTACTAACTACAGTAGTATTAATAAAAAAAATTTCACCTTAATTTTGACACCTTCAACCTCAATCTCCCGCTTTTGAATTTGTTTTTAAAAGGAAATTTATAAAGTAAAAATTAGAGGTCTGAAAAAAATCAAGTTATAAGAAGTAAGCTCAAAGGTGGAACTTTTCATTTTGAATCATTTTATTTGAAAATTTAAAGAAGTGGCAAAAAGTTTACTATCAAAAGGACGAAAATTGAAAAGTGCAAATCTGTCTCTAAGCAACAATGCCATGAACAGAATAATCCAGCTTTAATTAATATATTTCTACACTCATTCAATCAACTTTTTATCTCGTTTATGTTTATTTTCAAGAATAAAAAATTGAAATTGTCTGCTTGATGAAATTAAAAACTAAAGGCCTTAGTTTTAAAAATCCAATTTTCAGCGTTTATTAAGAGTACCTGGTACTCAGTACCAAAAGATCAAATTAAATAAGACGAATTCATGATAAAAGTGACGCTTCTAATCCATAAGAGTATTTTTATTTTTTCCCAGTTATTTCAATTTAAGTCAATGTCGAAAATAGCGTCAAAAAATGTCGTTCATGGGAAATATTTATACTTTATGAGTGCTATTGCCCACAATTAAATTAACACATTCTCCCTCTAAAAAGTTTTCTTTCGCATTTATCTGTGTTCTCGGTTAAGGTGCTAAATAAATTAAAGTTGCACTGCTTTCCCAAATATCTCTCAACTGATTTTAACCACACTCCTGAAGATGCTAATAAAAGCGAAACGTTGAAATATTATTGTTTTAATTATTACTTTATGAGTGATTTTCTTTTTTGGTGTTAAGTCATGCTTAGGTACAATTCCCTGGGTTTTTTTTGCCAGAATTAGGTGTTTAAATGTAACTTTACCTCTTAACTATGGCGGATGTAATCGTCATTTTATTTTTGCAAACATCACTGGAAAAATTACCGGAAAAACTTTTTTTATGAAAATTCTCCAAAAAATCGGCACTAGTTCTGAAAACTTTAAATTTCGCTCAAAAATCCTACAAATCGAAAGAACAAGCTGAAAAAAATATCGAAAGTGAGAATATAAAAAAAAGAAGGGCAAGCGTAGATGTTTTTATCAGGGAAAATTAAAAAAAAAGCCTAAAATGCCCAAATTATTTTTGTTACCTTTATTCGGTCCAAGATTCTGCGGAATCAAAAATGTTACATTTCCAGACTGACCATTTCATGGAAATTTGTGCGTTCATGACGAAAATGAACTTCATTTTTGAAAAAAAAAATTACTGAGCTGAATTCTGATTGATTGAAAGTGAAACCAATCAGTATCAGGAATTCGGGTCAAATTTGAGAACATTTAACATTGCTGACATCAAAAACAATTTCATTTCGATGATGAAAATAATTTTTTTTTGAAAAACAAAGATAAAGGTGAATTTTGATTGGTTTAAATTTCAACCAATTAGAATCAAGAATTCAAAAAGGAAACATGATCACTGAAGTCGACTTCCTGATAAAATATAAGCAATCACGGGTGAATTATGTATAGGAAGGTCACTAGAGAGCAAAAATCGATGAGAACGGGCGATTTTTATGAAAATTAGTCATGATCAAAGACGAAAGCATAATGTATAACAAAAAAATAACACATGTCACGTGAAATTTTGCGCTGATCAAAGAAATCAATTAAATGCTTAAAATTTTCCACACCAAAGCTGACTTCTGGTTGATTAAAATTTCAATCGATCAGAATGAAGAGTTCAAGAAAGTTAAAAGGATCACTGAAGTCGTCTTCCGGATAAAAATATTAGCCACCATGAGTTAATAATGTACAAAAAATTAACCAGAGAGTACAAATCAATGAAAATGGCCGATTTTTTGGAAAACTAGTCATGATCAAAGCATAATTTAGCACAAAAAAATTACACATTAAACGTGGAACTTTGGGCTGATCAAAAAAATCATTTTTATGATTGATAATTTTCTAACCAAAGCTGCATTCTGATTTGTTAAAGTTTCAACCAATCCTAATCAAGAATTTAAGGAAAATAAGTCTCTCATCAGCGGAAGGCCTTTAATATATAAGGCCTTTAGACATATATTATATATGTTCGTCAAAAGAGGCAATTTATGTCTTGGTATTTACAATTTTAATCATAATTGTACTATTTTGAAGTTTAACTTTAATCGTATTACCTTTTTAACGACCCATTAGACATATTATTCCAATTTATATTCTTCATCGATGTTTTTCGACATTTGTTCAGATTAACAATTCATTTCTCGTGAAATGAATATTTCCGAAGATGTATGCCAAGACGATATCTGGAATGATTATAGAGAAGCAGCAAAAGTACATAAAGAAGTCAGAGCTCATGCAAAATCGATAATGCGACCTGGAATGAAACTTGTCGATCTTTGTGGTCAGGTTTGCTTCATTTTTAATTTGCTTATAGAAAATGTTTGAATGTGGTATTTTCTATTTTTAGCCTCTAAAGCTTTAATATAAATTTCTAGAACTTTAAATCAAGCGAATTTGACAAAACATGGTCAAATATCAAACCACTGTTAAAACAGGCGTGAAATAATTTTTTCGGCGCATTATAATTTCAAGAATCCTTAAACTCAATCGAATATTACTCCCAAATTGGAAGTCCCAATATCGTCTTTATCGATATATTCATTTCATGTTTCAAATATTTTACTATCGACTTGAAAAAAATCATCATGTTAATGACAAGTCAAGAAAAATTTTTCGTTTGTTTTGTAAAAGTTATTAAGCATAACTCTAAGAGGCACAGAGTCTGTTGATATTCTGTAGGTAACCTTAATTCAAAAACAGTAAAAATGATCACAGACACTTTTCTTCCAAATGCAATATAAAAATCAGTATTGCTAATAAATTCGTCGGTTAAAATGCTATGACGAGTGTAACTCGTAAACTTTATTAACAACCGAGAAAATTATTAAGATCATAATAATTTTTGTGTAGACTCGTTTTGGAACGATTATTTAATCCATTAATGATATGACATTTGAGTTAACGTACCAAATATAGTTTATGCTGAGTTATCATTCAATTTTATATTCTACCTGATATTTTGATCACAAGAAATTTTCATACTTGATGGCCCACAATCTCCTCAAAATTCGGTTATGATTTATAATGCTGTCACAGTTAAGTATGAAAATTTGTTGTGACCAAAATATCAGGTAAAATATAAAATTGAAGGACAATTTTTGGGTGCTTCCAGAAATGTGCTGGGACAAATTTGCCCTTTTTAAAAATCAAATATCTTTTGTGAGAATTAAGTGGTCTTGCATTTTTTTACTACGGAATTGTTCATTGTAGTTCGTAACCTTGAAAAGTGGAAAATTGATTAATTTAAAAAAAAATATTTTAACATCGACCGTTAAATGAATAAAACCTGTAATCGCTGCTTTTTCTCTCCAGTGAAGTATAACATCAGAATAATTTCTGTCATAATTATCGCAATCACTATTTTATGCAGATCTACGCCGCGCGCCATTATTACATTGAAAAGGCTTAAATTTGAAATATTGAAAAAGGGGGAGAAATATTAAGAACTAAAATATCTAAATACTTTCATTTACGATAACTTTTTGTTCGGAGTATTATTTTCTAATTTAAGACTATTTTATGTCTAGAATTTTAAATAAATCAATTATTTTTGCAAGCAAATCCGATACTCCAGAACTAGTAATTCGATAGAAAAAAACTTTTTATTGCTTGCAATCGATTTTTCATGTGCTGAATGGTCGGATGCAAGAAAAATAATACCGAATTGGAAACCGTGGTTGAAAATAACCACAACATACACAATCTCCTAAGAAAGGCGTTTAAAGTAAAATAATTTTAGACGTTCTAGCGCTGTGATTCAAATTTACAAGCCATTTTTTTTAATCAAGGTGAAAAAATTATTAAGCGCTTTTATTCTTCAGCAATAACGTGAGTCCAAAAACGCCAGATCTGTACAATTATTATAAATTTTTGCGTAAATTATACATTTCAGTTGCTTAACGGGTATGTTAATTGGAAAACAATATATTTTCAGATGGAAAGTTTGTCAAGAAAACTTATTTGCGAAGAGCCATTAAAAAATGGACTTGCATTTCCTACGGGAATATCCAAAAATTTTATAGCAGCTCATTTTACTCCAGAAACTGATTCTGAGATGACAATTGAAGAAAATGATTTGCTTAAAATTGATTTTGGAATTCATAAAAACGGACATATTGTTGATTGTGCATTCTCCTTTTCCTTTGACGACAGATATAAAGAATTGATCGAAACTGTTAAAAGTTAGTTTATAAAATACTCGCAAAAGATAAATTATGACGATTTTAAATTGCGAATCTCAAAAGTCTTGAATAAGTATCGTTCGTTTTGTTTTGAAATTGAACAAACATTCGAAATCAATGGATTTGAGATAAGAGGCTTAACCCTTTTTTAAAAACTGTTCGACACGCTGACTCAGCATCGCTGCGCGGTATTTTTAAAAACAAAAAATATTGCATTGTCTTGTAGACAAAATTTTTTGAGAAATCAAAAAATAATTTTGAAATCAAATTTTTCAGCAAAGTCAAAACTTCATGTATTTCTCAAATTTACACATTCAATATTTAGCAGCCACAAATACTGGCATAAAATCAGCTGGAATTGATGCAAGATTACAGGAAATCGGGAATGATATTTCAGAAGTTTTTGAAGGCGCTGAAATATGTATTTTCCAAAATAGAAAGCATCAAGTTTTACCAAGTAGGTACTAGTACACATTTATTTTTATCGACAATATATTATTGATAACATTTTTGTTTTTTTCAATTTATTAGACCGAAAGCTGTTAACTTCTAACATATGTGAAAACGTAAAGCTGAGTTTTAATTCACACAGGTTTATGTTTGGTATACATGTAGATGAAACATAAATATGCTTAGAAAATAAAAATATAAATCTAAAAATGCATCTATAAGGACACCCTCTATATAAGGACATCCTCTCTGAAAAATATGGACAAAATATGGCCAAAACGTAAGTTTTTTTCCATTTTAGTCGATGTCTCTATGGGTGAAAAAATTTCTTTGTTATTTATGAGCTCAAATTTATATTTATTATGGATAATTGTTACTGATTATCTCAGTTGTCCTAAAGACGAAAACCACAGTAGTAATATCTTTGATAAATTTCTTTTTAAACTGAATATGTCTGAATTTTGAAAAAAATAGGAAAGAATTGTCATGGAAGATTTGTCCGCGTTCTTATATGATAAGATGGTCGGTTGCGTTTTTGAAAAAACTGTTGCAAAATAATTCCAATGACCAAATTTTTATTATATTTATTATTCAGTTAATCTTATCGAAAATTTGGGAGGCCATAATATTCTTCAAAACGAAATACATGGTGGAAAAACAGTCCCAGGGAAGGTTTCAGCTTGGGTTTATAACATCGATTTTTCGAATCTAAGAAGCCACGTATATGGTTATCTGTATTTACTGAGTTATTTCTGTATTGTCAGATCGTCAAAATAAAAACATCGAAACTTTTAGCCAGCTTTGATAATACGCGGATTTTTGGTATTAATATCAACCAAAAACCTCTAACATTGTTTGTTCACGGTTAAGTTCAAAAAAACAAAACTAAATCTAGTGGATTTAAGTATTATCTTGTCCAGATAGATACATTTCAGTACTTTTTTCATCGTATCTAAGCTGGGCTAGAACTAAATTGAACCTTCAATTTTTTTTCAATTTGTTTGTCAAAAAAATGGAGTTATAGTAGAATAAAAGAAATTGGTTCAACAGGTATATATTTATCGATAACAATTAAAACAATCATTAATATTCTGTGTTGATGAAATGAAACTCAAAAAATTTAGAAAACTTTTAACTAATCTCAAATAAAAATCATACCAAAAGTCGATCGAAAATTTTGCAAACGGGGTGTTGATTTGTAAGGTTTTTTTTTCTCGCCTATGTTTCACTTCCTGAGAAATTATCTCATAACTGAACAAAAATGCAAATGTGAGATTAGCCAGTTTTACGGAAAACGTTTTGCGCATGCATAACAGTTTAAATAAAAATTAATTGATATCTAGGGGCGGATAATTTTCTTTTCGGAAGTGAAATTTCTGGATTTTCAGCTTCAAGTATCCCGTGAAAATAACTATTAATTGTTTATGATATTGAATTTGAGCAATCAAAAGCTGTCAACAGTTGTACTTCACTACCATATTTACTTGTGAAAAATGGAAAAAATGTAATAATCTGCTTTTATAGGGAAAAATAAACATTTTTTTTGATTGAAAATTATGATTATTTTCTTCAAAAATGGTATACCTTGCTTTTGTCACTATATTTTCTAGAACTAAGAGTTGAGGTTCTAGAATATAAAATGTCGGTTCCGAGAATATTACCTCTCTACTTCCTTATTCAGAAATAATTGAACTTCTGACTGCCGTAAACTTTCTGTAAACAGCAGTCAAAGTAGAGCCACAATTGTGGCTCTGGAGCCATGGCAAAACAACCCCCCCTTCTCCTTTTTTTATGCTCACTAGGGTTAACAAAAGGAAAAGGAGAACTTTCTGAAAACTTTCAGAAGGTTTTCCGAGGGGGTGTGGGTTTTTTTTGTTTTTTGTATTTTTTGAGAAAATCGAAGGGCGTTCGGGAATTATTTTATAAATTGAAAGATTCCCACCTTTTAAACCCTCAAGTGCAGAAAATTGAGTCTTTTGCAAATAGTAATGAATTATATCGCCAACACAATTTGAATAAACAAGAAATACTGATTGCAATCTATTCTCAATCGAGGCGGGTGGCTCTTTCAACTCAGGCATCATTTCGAACAAATCGATAAAATTTTGCGGCAATGCAAAGACCTTATTTTTCTCCAGCAACAAACCAATGCACTAAAAATGTTGTGTTACATTATCTGTGTGTTTTTAACTTTTTTTAGCACACATTTCATTATTTTTTGGCGCGAGCGGAAGGCTAGTTCTGCAAACTGGCTAATCAGAATATTATCTTTTAACCCCTGTTTGGCTAATGTTTTTTTTCGAGAATATTTCAAATTAGTAGCAGGGATACCCTTAAATGCGAGAAAAATTCTGAATGCCAAAAGTCATTTTGTCGGACCACTAAGAAAGAACAAATCTCTGAAACTCTGAAGTAATGAAAAAGAATAAAATTTAAAAAAAATTATAACTATCCCCTATGAATCTTTGGTCTCTTAGTTCGCATTTTAAATCAACCTTTGGAAAAAAAAAGAAAAAAATTCGAAGGATCTGATAAATGATCTCAGATGGAATAGTTTTTCTGAGATTGCAAGGGAAAAATGACGCAGTGTCATAACTAAGTGATGATCGATTTTATGGTCAGAACAACAGTTTGACCATTGATTGCATAATTTTAATTTTGAAAAAATATTGAATTTTGGATTTGAATTTAAATTTGCATTGCAACAGGGGTGAACTGGATGTCATCTTTGCTCTTGTGGAAATTCATGCTTGCATTCATAGCAAGGATGATTTTCAATCCCCTTTTAAACTGAGGATGATAATCATCCGATGATTCTCAGAATTGCAATTTGAAGAGCACAGCAAAGTGGAGAATTGTGAAAAGAGGCGGTTTAATATTGTCAAACCCTCGGTTACTTGCATTTTTCTGATAAGACGGTCCTTTGCAATCATTTAAGGGCTGGGTGAGTCAAAAGAAGGATCAGAAAAGATACGCAACTCCATCCAAAACTTTTTGTGCATAACACGTTGTGAAGATGCGGCAGGAGACAAGGATGGATCCAACATCTGAAAAAGAGATATAGATAGAGATGTTTTTATTTTTGAGGGGGAAAAAAAAGATAGGCAACAAATGCTAAAATAGGGATATATATTTATGAATACGAAGTTGAATTGCAAATTAAAAATTGAATTTAAAAGTTAGATGAAAAATAGGAATTGGAAAAAGAATACCTCTGTCCCGACAATCATAAGAGTTTTGAAAATAAATAAGGGACAAAATAATGGAACTAAAAGTTTTTTTATTTAAAGGTTTTTCTTTTCTTTATGTTCGATAGAAACCAAAAAACGCAAACAAACCAAAAAAGAGGAAATTTGTATTTTTTTTTGGGATAATCCGTCGTTTGACTTTGTGAGTTGCAAATCAAAAAATCTTTTTTTATCATCATCATTTGCGTTTTGCAAAAATCTTTTGATGGGGGGGGGTATTTCTAAATACACAACAAAAGGAAGAAGTTTTTTTAGCAGATAAAACCTGTCGGAGGATAAATCAATTTAGGAAGTGTGGAGTTTTGGGTGTTTGGTTGGTTTTTTGGAGCAGAATTTCATTTGCAAACTTCCAATCGATGATTTGATATTAATGATAAATATCACATAACTTTTGTTGAAAATTATTTAGGTCTGCAAAAATACAATGGCCCCGAGTAAGATAATTCTTACTTTAGAAATCATGAATTTAAAATAAAATATGATTTTCCTGTTAAAATTTAGCCTCTGTGAAACTGGCTTATCAGATTATTTGAGTTTTGTGAAAATTTGAAATTGAAAATTGATCATGAATAATATTTTCCAATTGCAAAAATTTATGGAAAATGGAAAAAAAGAAAAATTTTATATACAAAATATGAAATACCGCATAAAAACTTGAAAGTCCAACGTCTTGCACAGCCAACAAATCTTGCAACGGTAATCTGCCAGGGAGAAATGTCATCAGCTCAGCAACGGCTGATAACAAGCGGCTGTTCGAACTGATGAGATGAAATCCAGAGGGCGTTGGCGGTACAAAAGATCTCATTGCAGTTGCAGGTATTCAAATCGACTCACTGGTAATAATCTCCTGTCTCTGTGTGAATTGCAAAAAAATTGTGCAAACACTTTCACTGAAGTAAATTTTTTGAACACGCTACGATAGCGGTAAAATTCAGAATGAAATAAATCTAATTTGAATTTTATATGATAGTGAAAAAAAATGAAAAACAACTAATCTAAACCAAATTTAAAAAAAATACGATGAAACTAAACAATTTGATTTACACACAATGTGAGCTTTATAAATGTGATATCAATAACACATTTTTTTCACATACGCTATGTTTATGAACATTATTCTAGTAACAAAATAGTAATATAAATAAACGGTTCACTTTTGCAGAAAATTACGAGGGGTCCAAATATTTTGACGTTAATTATATTAGTATTCTTGAAATATATTATATATATTCAACTATTTTCACTCTCGTAGGAAATAACCTTAATAACTTTTGCTCATTATGAAAAAGCATAATTGCTAGAATTGATAAATCAAACATTGATTTTGTGTTTTGCAAAAATATAAGCAGTGAGGACAAGCCATAAATTCCGGACAACGTCACTAAAAAATGGTTGCGGTTGCGATTTTAGCAGAAAAAATATTTTTTAGCTGCTTGACTATTAAGAATATGGCCTTTCTGTACTTCAAACTGATTGATTATCCGGAGAATTGCAATTTAAACAGACACCTAGTATTGGCCAGCGAAACGTTAGCTTATATCGTTTCTTGGCAAAGTTTGCAAAAAAAGTTAAAGGGTCGGCTGATCGTTTTAATAAAAAAAGGATTTTTTTTTTCAAAAAAGTTAAGGCAGAAATGATCTCATCCTCTGTTTTTTTCATGTGACTTTATGCAGATGTCTAAAAAGTAGATAGGAAAGTGTCTTATGCAAAATTAATGGAGTAAATAAACTCTCAAAAACATTATTTTTATTTATCACATAAGAATCCTATCAAAAGTAAAAAATAAAAATTAAAAATCTTACTTTTTTTTTATTCACCAGCTCAGTCAAGGGATGGACCGTCTGGCACTAAAAAGTTTATGAGAATGATGACTCAATGATTTAATAAGATGCTTTTATAAGATGCTTTATAAGATGATTT
>SCLH01000931.1:132204-164521 GCA_004367855.1 Oikopleura vanhoeffeni
AGACCCCTTCTAGCCACTCATGAGGCCGCTTTCTCTTCTTTTCAGCCCACATCTCTTAGATTAATCAAAAGGTCATAAAGGGATATGTGTAGGAGTATAAAAAAAATTATTCCGAAAATTATTATTTTTTCAAATCAGAAAAATACCTCAAAATTGGCAAAATTGCATATGAGATATTTAATTACATTGTATTTAATTTATGGTACAAAAAAGAATGCTTGAAATTTTTGTTTTGATGACCTTATCTGAATTTTATGGTTTTTATCGAACCGGAAGTTCAATCCCATAAAAACTGGGAAAGGCTGGGAAGAATTTGAAGAGCACATTTACCATTGCAAAAAACGTTCATCAACGGTTTTAGTTCATTTTTTAGGCCCCTGCTCAGAATTATGTCAGAATTTTTATACTCAACAATTGCTCTGCATCGTGAAAGAAACAGGAAAAAGTCGAGGCTTTGTCAATAAATTTAAAACCATCTTTATTTTTAAATGCGTTGAAATTGTTACCGAAGTTTCTGACCCAGAATTAGTGATGTTCGATTATATTTAAAATCAAGAACTTTAATTCGGAAGATTAGCTAGCTTATCCGTAAATTATGCAATCGATGGTTAATAACCATTGGTTATCTTTGACGAACAAACCTGATTTTATATTCATTATAATAAATCAATAATCTATTCAACATAAATTAAGTTACAGAATAAACCTTTTAATCTTCACGCACAGTTGAGCATTTGTCTCTTATTTTAAAAGCTATAATTGTTCAAAGCCGTTATTTAGGACGTCCTTATTAAAGTTCAAATGCGAACGCACAACGGAAAAGCTAAAAATAGTTTTCTTCGATATGTAAGGAAATTTCATTTCGGTTCTACGTTACGTGTTCGCTTTTGACCTTTTTTTTCAACGTCCTTGATTGTCAAACTCATTTGACCAAAAATTTAATTTTTTTTATTTAAGGACTTTTTCCTTTGACTACAATGTGATCATTTAATTTTGAAATAAATTTTGACCAAGGTTTCAGGGATTATAACAAACTAAGTGTCAAATTGTTTATTTCCAGTTTATCAGCTTAATTTGTCAACAATCACGAAACGTTTCATTTATATTATTAGAATTATTATTTCCGGAACTGCTGAAAATTACAACGATTTTTGAACTAATTCTGAAGTTATTCGATAACTGAGAGAAATTGGAGAATACTCACCATTCGAAATATAAAGTGCAGCGAGAGTCAATTTTTTAAAACTTGTTGAAATAACAGTTATAATAACAATTTGATCGCCCCACCCGAAACAATAAAAATTTCACGTAAAACCGGAACAGGCAGTTTTAAAAGTTCACTCGAAATCATAGTCTTTTTCTAAACAATAGTCAGTTCTATCAGATGATTATAACAAAATGCTTAATTTCATGGTGAGCATCCGATTTCTTTAAAATAGCCCAAACAGCCGTTTTCCGTTAAACATAATGAAACAATTTTCAGTTTTGAACTAATAAATTATAATTTGAAATCGATAAAATTTTCTCTAATCAAAATAGTAAACAATTGTAAGTTACTTTTAGTAACTCTATTTATAAAATCTAATGAGCGACTCATTGAGCGTCTGCCTAAACTTTTTCTTGTAGACATTTTAGAAATTATATTTTTGGTCTCCTTGGAAGTGATATATTCAAAATGTATACTAAAAGCCACTACGCCAATGAATTTTGAAGAACCAATACCCTCACTTCTGAAAAATAATAAATTTTCAACAAATAAAGAAGGGTTAAAAAGCTCTTAGAAAAGCCTTTACAACTATCCAATATCTTTGTAAGGCCCCGCTGGATAATATTACGGTACCGTTTCACCCTTTTTAGTGGAGGGCGCTAATTTTGAGAAAACTCAAGCACAAATTGATCACTTTGAGTGACTTTGTTTTTGTGAAATTTTATTGTTTATTAAAAATCTCTTATCAGATAATTTTACTGGAATGAAAAGTTTCTGATTTGAGCCCAAAATTTTAAAAAATTACTCTTATTTTTGAATAAAAAATTTAAAAGAAATAAATAAAAAATGAGGAAATTTAGAGACGTTACGGTGATTCTTCTTTATTTGACAGGTAATAAAAATTTAATAAATATAATAACTTATATCCCTTTAACACTTTTCTGTTAATCTATGATGTGCGAGCTGAGGGAAGCCAAATCTTTAAACACTCCTAGAAACCCCTCCTAGCGACTCATGAGGCCGCTTTTAGCAGGCAAAGACATCATAAATAACAGAAGGTGTTAAAGGGGATATCCTTTATGATGCCCCGCAGCTTTTGGTCCTCAAAAAACACGAGGTGAAAACGAACGCTTTTCAAACGATCATCCGGTTTAGTTTTAAGATACTCAAACTGACGCAATAACTAAATCAATATAAACATTAAAATTGTTTTCAAACTAGATCAATTATTATTATTTTTCAAGATTAGCTAAATTGTCTAATATTAGTTTTGTTAAAAATAGAAACAAGGCGAGAAAAAAATAGAAACAAGTCTGAGAAATGAACATTCTGGGACCAAATTTTTAGTTTGTATTATATTAGATATTTGTGCCAGTTTGAGCTATTCAATAACCTAATCGGATAACTTGTTTTAACAATCGCTCGTTCTCACTTCCCCGTGTTTTTGAAGGACAAATCTTTGGGAGAGGGCAATTGGTCCAAATCAGACATTGTTTCTAATTTTTTCTCAGACTTTTTCTATTTTTTAAACAAAACTATAATTAACAATTTTAGTAATCTTAGAAAAAAAAATTGGTCCCTATTAAAAGTTTTTAACGTTTATATTAATTAGATAATTGAGCCTAGTTTGAGCTGTCTAAGAACTTAATCGGATGACTCGTTTTCAAATGACGCGTCGTTTTCTCACCTCCGTGTTTTTGACGGACAAAATCTTTGGGGGAGGGCAATAAAGGAATATGGGTTCGTTCACAATATAACAAGCTATGACATAAGCAGGAAAGTGGTCATAGTGTATATTCCCTTACATACTATCCGAAATATTTGGCCCTGATACTTAAAACACCAAATATTCCGGATAGTGGGAGAGGGAGAATTTGAATTCTTTTAATTATTTCCCTAATTTCTATTCAATATCAACTTTTTTCATCTGAAAAACAAAGTTTTTCGATAGGTAAGATTACAAACTTGCAATGCCAAACAGACATTGCTGAGATGGATTCTTTATTGATAATAAAAAGATCAACTAAAATGTCTAAAATGAGCGGTGTTTAGTCAGAATTCAGTAGCTTATTTAACAGTGAATTTGACACAAAGATATCTAAGAATTACGTTGTATCTTTACTTTGATGAGTAAAAGACCTTCGAAACTTATCGCCTCAATTCATTCCATGTTTCGGCGTCTGACAAAGTGCATATAACACGATAAGTTTATACCCTTGAGTTAAATTTAGTCTCACTTCTCTTCCAAAGTTAAATGTAAAGCAGTTTTTTTTAATGTCAGTTTCCGCATCATTTCAGTTTGATGTGTTCAAGTTAAAAATACTCAACTGTAATATTGAAAATTTTGTACGAGTCAAAAATTACAAGATAAAATTTGTGATCTGGGTTTTTAAGAAGACCTGGGATGTCCTGGTCGATTAAAGTCCTTAAAAAAACTTTTCCATTACAACAATAAAAATGACAAAAAAAAGGGCAAAATTGACTTGAAAAATATTTCCAAGAATAGCTCATCGTTTCATAATAGCACGGCTTTGATAAAAGAACTATCACACTATAAGCGTATTTTAAGTTATTTTGAGACTCAAATGTGACCTCGTTAACAAAATAAAAGCTGACGAGTTTACCTTTGCCCATAAAGTTTTTCGAAACCAAGAGATTTAAAACATAATCGTCATGAGGTATTTCGTTATTTATATCAGACAGATCACATATTTTTGAAAACATGATTTCATAATTTGAGGAAAGTATTAAGTATCCAATACAAACTTCACTTCAAACTGGAGCAGTCGTGACGATCGTATCCTATTTGTGGCAAAAATTCATTTTGTGCACAGCAAAACCTGAGTTGAAACAATAAGTTTGAGAAGGTATCTAAAATCATGTTTCCGGAAATATGATGGAATTACTCAGATAACGTTTTTATTCAGATTTCAACTTTGAGAATATTTTTGACTTTATTTTTAATTCTGAATCAAGCCTGGCAAATAGCCATTCAAAAACGTCCATATTTATTTTCAATTAAAGGGTATTGAAGAAATTTAGCTTTTTCAAGCTTTCAGGAAAAATATGGGTTGCAGTTTGCCGTTGAGATTGTTTCAAAAAAAAATTAACAAACCTTTAACGAAACTAACGGGAATCACAGTGACTGTGATGTGACGTGTGTGTGATGTGACACAGTCACATATCAATCCGACTGAGTTGACTTTATAACATTTTGTACAATTTTGTGCTTAAAGTGTTATTTTCTCTCAGCTGCATACATTAGCAATACTGTCAGCTAGGGATATTTATAAGCGAAATTAATTTTTCAAAAAACAATTAATTTTCGAAAATTTTCACAGGGACTAATAGTAATTTACTCCAGATCACTTGCAATTAAATTGATTTCAATAATTCATTCAACATTTCACCCACGAAATTTGTACCTTTATTCATCTGTAAATCAATCTGTCAAGTCTTTACTAGTTTCTGATGTATATTGATCACCAAATTTCCCTTATCAAAATTAATCTGCTATAATTATAATTTAAAAATAAATCATTTTCTCGCGATTATAGATATCAGAATTTATTTGAAACTGATTGCGAATTCGTCTTGCTAATTGATGCTGATTAGTTATAATTTATAAGTTATTAATTTTAACTTTAATTATAACTTTAATCTCAATTATCAGAGGACGAATTCGCAATCAGTTTCAATAAGTTTGATATCTATAATCGCGAGAAAATGATTTATCTTTGAAAACTTATATAACTTACACTCCTTCAGGATCATAGATAAAAATAAATGAGCAGCATGCACCAAAGTGAGCTGGATTTAAACACTACCGATTCGGTAAAAATGGTTTGAGCTCAGTCTGAGTTAACTTAAGTGATTATCAAACGTTTCAATTTCAAACAAGTTTGGTGATTAAAAAAAAATTGGTTCCTTTTTAAAAGCTTCAGACAATGTTTAAAGTAATGCAAGATTTTCGTTTTTTGACTCAATAGGATAAACATTTTCTAAATGTGCGAGTCAATCTTTATTATGAATAAATACAAGCCTATGATAGGAGTCCTCCTCCGGGTTTCTGCCGGAACTATATTTATGACAAGCCTCGGCATTTATTCTTGTGCCGGAACGCGATATTTGGCAAGTTCCGGAATTTGATTTTTTGTAGTTACTCGATGTTTGTCGAGTTCCGGTGTTTAATTTTTCTGCAAGAACTCGATATTTGACAAGTTCTGGCATTCGTTCATTTTGTTCTATCAGTGAAAAATTAAAGTTGGACTTTTTTTTTCTTATTCGCGCTTCTACGTTTTTCATTCATTTCATAATTTTTGGTAAAAAAACTTGTCCAGATGGATTTTGTTAGTGTACACAAATATTGAGTACACTCATGGTATGGCAAAACTTTTTTCTTGTTTACACTCTTGCCATAAATTTTATTTTACTAAACAATTTTATATTGTATTTAATAATGACGAGATAATGTAAAAGTTCCCGTCAACTTTGTTTCTTAATTGTCCGGATTACAGTGTAAAATGACCAAAAATTCTGACTTTAATCCACCCTTACACTTATCGGAAGCTAAAAATTTCTTTAAAAATTGTCCATTTAATTTATTATCATTTATAGGTTTGGTGAACTCAATAGAAGAAATAGATATCCTGCCAAATACTGTCAGCGGTCTAAAGTATGAAGCTGAAAGTGAATATAGATTACAAACAAGAAGTGATGTAAGTCAATCAAATATTTAACAAGGCACTTGAAAGCTTTGCCATACATTAGTAATGTAACTAATAAGTTAAATGAAACATTACAACCAGTATCTCGTAGTCGAAATTTAATTTAGGATAATTGTGAATCTGCACACAACAGGTTGCATTATTGTGACGACGAAGTTTGTGGTAAATGGAATTGCGGCTCAGATGATTTATGGCTCAATGATTTGCATACATGTCAAATTAACTGCGATCCAAGTTAGTTCTTCATTTTTTAAAATTTATATCAATAAAGTAACCAAAATCCGACAGCATTTTTTCAGTAACCTACGTAGGGTTTCTATGGAAGATTTTGCAGGAATTTGCGGAAAAACTTGCCGGCCTGTAAATGACTTTTACTTTTCACGCTATTCTCCCTGCTTTACATTGGTGGCGCACTTTTTGCATCATAAAACTAAAGCGCGAAAAATGTATTGTTGATACTGTTCCATGATTAATCACCCCGATAAATCCCCGATAAAGTATGAAAAAAATAGACGTGATCTTTCTTTTTCTCTGTATAAAAAGACTTCTTTATTGAAAACGAATTAAAAAAACCTTAAACCGAAATTTTAATAAAATGATATGACTCATATAATGTATTTATTTTTATAAGCCAACGGGATAACTTATAACCGCTAAAAACCTTGTTTATGTCAAAATTATTTTGAATCTCGAAGTTAATTTCCATGAAAAAATATAAAAATGTAAAGAAAAATCTTGAATATCCCTTTATCACTTTTTGGTTAGAATGCGTAGCCACAACGTTAAAATCACACGTTAAAAGAAGTAGTGGCGACGCATTCTAACCAAAAGTTATAAAGGGATATCATATATGTTACAGTGATTAAAAATTCTCGAAATAGGTATAATTACGTTTCAAATAAATTATCGCGCGAAAATCAAATAAATAGATATTTGGAAACTAAATATGAACTGTTTAAAAAGAAAACAGAAGTCAATAATTTCAAAAATTTAAAACTTGAAATTTGGAAAACGAGTTTCCATCGACAAATTTTATTAAAAAAAAGTATAAAATTTCTTAAGTCCTGAATTCCTTAGAAACCTGAATTCTCAAATAATGTTGATCGTCTTAATTTATTTTGATGAACATCACGATTAATTGAGCATGTTTTTTAATTTTCTGGCTTTGAAAAATAAGTACCTAAGCTTAAATTGAATTGTCCCACCTTAATTCCGATTAAAAATGATAAAGGACTTATCTCCTTCGTTAAACCGTGATTTTTACAGCGGCTGATCGAATTGGTGAAAGTGAAATACAATGTCAATGTTATCAGACGAGAGGCCCAATCAAAATATTCACAGGTTGTGAGTGGAACAAAAAATCTTCTCCATACTGTGCTTTCAAAGAGGTAACAACAACATTCGTAATAACAACAACGACTAGTACCGCAACCAGTACCACAACTAGCATCACAACCAGTTCCACAACTAGTACCATAACAAGTACAACAAGTAGAACCACAACACGAGTCACAACCAGTACAATGTCAAGTACAACAAGTGGTACCACGACACGAGTCACAACCAGTACCACAACCAGTACGACAAGTAGTACCCAAGCTAGCATCACAACCAGTTCCACAACTAGTACCATAACAAATACAACAAGTAGTACCACAACACGAGTCACAACCAGTACCACAACCAGTACGACAAGTAGTACCACAACCAGTATCCAAACTAGCATCACAACCAGTTCCACAACTAGTATCACAACCAGTACGACAAGTAGTACCACAACCAGTGCCACAACTAGCATCACAACCAGTTCCACAATCAGTACCATGTCAAGTACAACAAGTGGTACCAAAACACAAACCACAACCAGTGTCACAAACAGTACCACAACACGCATCACAACCAGTATCACAACAAGAAGCACAACTAGTACCACAAAACAAACCACATCCAGTACCACGACTGGTATAAGAACAAATACATCAATCATTACTAAAACTAGTACCACAAGTATTAACACAACACCAATCACAACCAATACCACTACCAGTAACACAACTAAAACCACAAGTGGTATCACAATACAAACCAGTATCCCAACAAGTACAACAATCAGTTCCACAAGCAGTATTACAACCAAAATCACTACCAGTACCAAAACAAGTACCACCACTAGTATTACAACTAGTACCAAAAGTAGTACAACAATACGAACAACAACCAAAACTGGTACCACAAATAGTATCACAACACAAACCACAACGAGTGCAACAACTGTTATCACAACTATAACTACAACATCATCGACAACTATTCAAGCGAGTACGATAACCAGTACTACCACAAGTAGCACAACAACCATCACCAGTACTATACTGACTCCGACGACTATCAGCACATCAACAACCAGTTCTCTAATAAGTACAACATCTAAAATTACAACAAAAACTCCCTCCATAACTAGTCCAACAACTAGAACCACGACAGAGACCACGTCTGGTGATACAACCAGTACCACAATCACTCTCACACCAAGAACCACAACTAATGACACAACCAGTACCAAAATCAGTACTACAACTAGTACCGAGACCAGTTTCACATTTAGTACCACAACTAATGACACACCCAGTACCACAACCAGTAGCGCAACTAGTACCACAAAAAGTACAACAACCAGTACCACAACCAGAACCACTACTGATACCACAACAAGGATCACAACCAGTACCACAATAACGACCACAACTATTACTACAACTGAAGACAAAACCAGTACTACAACCAGTGCGACCACAGTGACCACAACTAGTTCCACACAAAGTACTCCAACAAGAATGACAACTACGTTTGACACCAAGACATCAACGAGTTCATTATTAACCACTGATAAATCAACAAGTACCACATCTCTTATCACCGAATTTGAAACAACAACTGAAGAATTCACAACAACAACTGTGGTCACCACCACAAGCACAATAATTGATTTAACAACGTCAACACTAACAACATCAACTAGCACTACCACAATCGTATCAACTACTTCTTCTGATATCACATCAACAACAACACCACCTATAACATCAACTACATTCTCGACAACAATATCCACTACCACGACAACAAGTTCTACGAACAAAATCACAAGTACGACTTCAACCACCACAACAATTACATCGACAACGATAACAAGTACTACGACAACAACCACCACATCTACAACAAAGACCACATCTACAACAAAGACCACAACAACCACATTTACGACAACTACAACATTAACAACTACGACGAAAATCACTACATCAACAACAACAACTTTTACAACTTCCACATCCACAGCAACTTGGACATCAACTACAACATTCACAACTACGACAACAACGTCCTTATTACCAACCACGACAGCTACAACATTCACAACCACAACATCTACTACATTCACTTCTACGATATCTACAACATTCACAACCACGACATCTACAACATTCACAAGTACAACATCTACAACCACAACATCTACCACATTCACGACTACGACATCTACAAACACAACATCTACCACATTCACGACTACGACATCTACAAACAAAACATCTACCAGATTAACTACTACGACATCTACAAGCACAACATCAACAACATTCACAACTGCGACAACTACAATAAAAACATCTACTACATTCACGACTACGACATTTACAATCACGACAACTACAACCACAACATTCACAACTACGACAACTAAAACCACAACATCTACCACATTCACGACTACGACATCTACAACATCAAAATCATTCACAACTACGACAACTACAATAACAACATCTACCATATTCACGACTACGACATCTACAACCACAACAACTACAACCACAACATTCACAACAACGACAACTACAACCACAACATCTACCACATTCACGATTAAGACATCTACAACCACAACATCTACAACATTCACAACTACAACCACAACCTCTACCACATTCAAAACTACGACATCTACAACAAAAACATCTACGACAACAAGTACAACATCTACAACAACAACTACGAAGACCACTACGAGTACAACTACAACAAAGCTTTGTCCTCATTTACCGGTAACAAAAGGTCATTGGGTTTGTGATGACTTCAAATTCACATCAGCGGTAACAGATGTGATTCATTTACAAGAAGGCAGTCAGTGTAAATTACGATGTCCGCTTGCATTTATTGATTCACATGAAAAGTAAGAATGATACGGCTTCAATGAATATTTGTCTGAGAAATACGTTTTTGTCATGCAATATTTTTGATTGTTGCAATTTGAATAATGTTTAATTTCTCATGTTTTATTTTAGTAGAAATCAATGCAGCAGGCCATCAGTTTTAAACAATCAAATAATATTGAACTACCGCCGCCCGTGTCGCTCACCCAGTTAAATTGCCTAAACTTTCTTTCACTTATAACTAGACAATGTTTTGCTGATAAACGGTTGTTCATTTTCTTCGAAATATTAATTACGGAGGCTCCTGGCACAAATTTACTTGTTTTTCTAGCAAAAATTTTTATATTATTCGGCTTTTGAAAATGACTCACCCGATAAAGTAGCTTGAACTGAGCAAAATTATTCAGTAAATTATAAAATATAATTGGTCCGAATTGGACTATTTTTATATTTTTTCTGAGATCACTGTGATTGTTTAATTATCAGTTTTTGCTGAAAATTGGAAACAATGATCTGATTCGGACCATTTACTTATTTATTTTTTTCGGAATAGTTGTGCTCATCTTGAGCTATCCAAGGACTTAATCGGATAAGTCGTTTTCGAAAGCCAAATTTATGAAAAATTTTGGCTAAAAAAGTAGCTAATATGCACCAGGAGCCCCCGTAATCGATATCTTTTTATCACACTTTTTTTAAATATCCCGGTCCTGATAAGCAAATGTAGTGTGTTTTTGAGTAGTAGGACCGGGATATTGAAAAAAGTGTGATGAAGGGATTTATAATTTTGTTTGGTTTTTCGACGCACAAATATATAACCTGAAGACGAATAAAATTCGAAACGTGTTTTGAAAGCACTTCTTTTAATAGCAAATAAATAATATTGATATATGAAAGGCGAATTTTAAGTTTCAGTTAACCCTTGTGAGCATATAAAAAAAAGTTCCGCCAAGCCCGAGCCATTGTGGCTCTACTTTGAATGTTGTCAAGAAGCTTAAGCAGTGGAATTTTAATTTTGTCTACAAGGAAGTTGAAAGGTCATATTTTTGCATTCGACATTTCATATCTAGAATTTTAATTTGAGTTCTAGAAAAACTAGTAGCGAACAGCAGTGTACATTATCGTGATACACCGTACACAGTTGCTCTACATATTGTATCTCTGTCGAAACAATGCACAAGAATTGGCCTACGTCACGTTTTGTCCGCTTTAAATTATTATTCTCATTAATCAAAGAATTAATAAATAAGTCAAAAATTTTGATTGAAAATTATGATTTGAAAGAAAATGTTTATTTTCCCTACTAAAAGCAGAATAATGGCATTTTTTTATTATTTTCGAGTAAATCGGTAATGAAGTAAACTGTGGACAATGTTTGATTGTTAAATTCACTTAATAATAACTAATTTTTCTATGGGATACTTGAAGTTGAAAATTTAGATATTTCACTTCCTAAAGAAAGCGCACCTATTACCATACTTTTTATTTCACTGTTATGCATGCACACAAACACTTTCCTAAAAACTGGCTAATCTCACATTTTATTTGTATGTCAAGTTCCGAAATAATTTTTACGGAGTGAAACATAGGCGAAATCCTGTAAATCACTCCCCGTATGCGAACTAACATTCGAAAAATTCAATATTTTCTTGAACGATTAAATTCTTTTATGTATTTGAACAAGATTCCTAAATCCAGTTTTTTGTCTTTTTTCGATGATTTTTGGTATGCTGGAGCCACAATTGTGGCTCTGTGCTCACAAGGGTTAATTATATTAAACCTTAAAATAAAAAAAGGAGAACGCTGTTGAGTGCTTTAAAGGGGGTAACTAAAAATTGCTGAGAACATATTCATTGCAAAACTTTAAAATTCAAAAATGGGATTTAACGCCTCCTTATTATATAATTTTTAGAATGAAAACTCGCTGCCAATGTCAGGATGATATTTGTGACTGGAGTGTTCCAAATCTTCGATGCCTGCTCGAACCACGAGAAACAACAACTTTTGAGCCAACAACTACAGCAGTTCCAGAAACCGAATGTCCAGTTCTCACCGATGACCATGGAGATTGGGAATGTGAAAATGAAAATTTTCACAAATCAGTTTGTATGCTTTCTTGTCATGACAGATTTGAGCAGGTACGAACTGTGAGAAAATGTCTGTGCAAAGATGGAATTTGTAACTGGGAACGCCCTATGCGATCTTGTATGTCAGAAGCGCTTTTTATACCAGTCACAAAACCACCGGTTCAAGGAGGCATTTGTGTTGCTCTTCAAGAGGATCCGGTGGGGAAATGGCGATGTAGCATGGGAGAGTTTGTTGGATCGAGATGTAAATTAGAATGCGATGCGGGATTTGTTAGTAATACTAAACATAATGCAAGAAGATGCCGATGCTCTGCTCGTCAAGATGTAAGTTTTGTTAAAAGCTGTTACCACTAATATCCTTTTCCGAACGGAACTCCATCTCAAAAACGCTTACTATCTCTATAGCGCGTGTTCGAATTCCACTAATGTTGCCTAAGTGATTATCTTGAATATGATTATAGGCAAGGGTCTTGATAATGGAACCGCTAAATGTTATCGATGTGTAATCACTCAAGCAATCACTAAGACAATCACTTAGACAACATCATTGGGATTCGAACACGCGCTATAGAGATAGTAAGCGTTTTTGAGATGGCGTTTTTGATATTCGTGTCAAAAAATCTTGAAAATCGATCAGTTATTTTAGAAATTGAATGATATGCTTGAAATGTACGTAATTTTCATAAAATGATTGGTGATATCACATCACTTTCTCGACTCTGTCCCATAATCAGTGCAGTTATTTGTTCAGTGCATGAATTACTACCTTAATGTTGGCTTTTGATTTAAACTTATTGAGCACGAGTGATTTTTGAGTTTAAAACAATATCTTGAATCCAAAATGTTAAACATTAGTACAAATGTAAATTAAAACTTTTCGATATTATGATATAATCTATTGACTCCGTGATAAAGAGGACACGAAACGTATCCTGCTCACCAATCGGCGCAAACAGATTCCATCTCATTTTCGGAGTTTCAATCAAATCCAAATGTTTGCATTTTTGAGATCTACTTTTTTTAGTTTCATGTTTCTAACTAAAAAACGTACCGGTTTTATATGCTATTTGAAAAAACATATGGCATGGTATTGTGATTTTTGGTCAAAAATATTTGGAAATATGTAGAAAATTTTCTTCATTTCTTGTTCAAAAATTATTTTTTAAACTTATTTTTCTGGAATCATCAGCTGAAAATATTTAGAATGCACACTTTAACTTTAATCAAATATGTCCTCGTTTTGTTTCTTTGCTCTTTTTTAAACTCTGAATCAAAATTTCTGCAACAAAACTACGGGTTGCAAACATTCATCGAAGCCATTTTTTATCCAGAATTCAAAATATTTTATCACACCAAAACTTGCCAAATTGGTAAGCCGACCCATCTACCACGCTAAATCTAATAAATTAAACTCATGAAATTTTTTTTCCGTTCGATGTGTTAAAATTTTGTTTTTTTTCGTTTTGTTTTCAAAAATTTAAATTTTTGATTTTGACGTAGAAATCGTATAAAATTAAATCATATAAATTCACGCTGGTGGTCGAGACCGTTTTTCAGGGCTTCTTATTAATAAAACATAAAAAATAAATTTCAAAAGACGATTAATTAAGTCAAAATAATCGATCTGAAACGAAACAAATAAAACGAAGAGAGCTCAAAAGTGGTAACTTTCGTCCGAAAGAGTTTTTTTTGAAAATTTTAAAGTGGCGAAAAGTTTCCCGTAAAAAAAAATTGAAAAAGTGCAAATCTGTCAAAATGCACCGACCCCCTTTATAAATACTTATTATTGTGGTTTTTGTTGTTGTGTAGTTGCCAGCTCAAAATATAATCGCACTAGAAAATAGTTGTTTTCTAGGACCGAAATTGAGCAAAGCGTGGTCGGTGAATAAGGATCGAAAAATAACTAGTTTAAGGGGGTTCTGAATGTAAATTTGCTCGCACAAGTCAATTTTCTGTATTTGATAAATTGAACAAACAAAATATCAAACCCAGGTAAATCGGGGCTTTGAAATCGATTGCAACTAATTATAATGCTCTATTTTGCCCCCGTAATCTATTTTTAGATCTTCTATCGGAAATATGTCTATTTTAAAGAAATTATTAATTCGTATTTCTATTAATTATAAATGCCAAAATTGAACTCTCCGTGAAAATTGGACAGGAGAAATATGTTTAAAAATTTTATCTGCTAATTGCAAGAAATAGACTTCTTCTTATTTATTTTCGTCATCATGAGAAAGTTCCTGAATAGGAAATGGACATGCTTACGGACTCTCGAGGCGCACAATGCGGCAATATTCTTTTTTCTCAGCACGAACTCCTCGGGTTAGCCTAAATACTTCATAATAGTAAAACGTGATTGAATGAATCAAAATTGTCATTTGAAAAATAAGATTTGAAAAGTTACGCCGAATATGAATGGATTTTTTTGTAAAATAATGCAATTTTCTTAGGGGATTTTTTTTTGGAAAAAACGTCATTTAATAAGATTTTTTTGAGGAGAAGCCACTGCACACCCAATATTAATATGAGTTGATGAACGATTCGGCAAATTGGAGAACTTTTTTGACCCATCTGTGTGTTTTGACGAAATTTTTTTTTTGTCGAGAGTTATTCCTCCGAAGTCAAAAAAGCCTATTTATTTTTTTGTAGTAAAACTCTAATTCACAGGACTTACAATCTGTCGTTCCAATTAACCCAACGGTATTCTCTCCTTGTCGTGTAAACTTCCTCGATGTCCGATCAGTGTAAAACACTAGGGTTGAGGTGGAGCGAGTAACACACGTGAGGCATCATATAACCTCACCATCACTCCATGTTGTAAATATGGGGTGCTTCTCTCTAGACAAAAAAGGCGGTTTAATTTTCGGAGGCGGACTCAGACAGAATATGTACACACCGTAAAATCTCAAGACACAATCAAAAATTTTTCAAAAAAACTTTTTTTCCCGCTTTTCTTTTTAAAAAGAATGAGAGTGGGGAATATTCACACCAAAATTTTTTTTCTCAATAAAACCCATGTTATATGAGCCAATATCAAAAGTGATAATTATCGTCAAGTAGATGATATTTCTTGTCTGTTGGTCACGTGTCCGATTTAAGTTATATATGAAAAAGAGTGTGAAACACCCTAGCTTTCTAACCTAGAATCTCTTGCAAAATTTCGTGACAAAATGAGTCAATATATGAAGTTCCTAAAAAAGGGATCTCTTAAAAATGGCAAGATTTTAAATTTGGGCAGTGATCCCTCATCTTATGATGCACGAAAATGTTTAAAATATGCTTTACACCTTCCCTCAGCCAATCAGAAGTCGTTAACAGTCCCCAATACATTAAAAAGGAGTTTACGCCAGGTTCATAGATCCATTATTTTACAAAATCTAGAAAATGGCGAACCCTAAAAGTGAGTGGATTTCTCTGTTCTTGCTTTCTTAAAAACACAAATCCATCAGGTTTTGTGCAGCTAAAAATACTTATCAATGATAATATAGAAAAAAATCTTGTTTAACAATCTTGTCGTTTCATAAATTTTTTTTGGCTTTTTTCTATCTTCAAAGTCTTATAATATTTGTAGAATTATGAGTTAATGCTTCATTAATTATAAACACAAAGTTCAATGAAAGGCAGTATTTGAATGCCATGTTAAATAACCACATCCATAATATATTTATAAATATAGATCCTATCATTTTGTAACCTATATCTATGTATATCATACCTGGTTATAAGTTCAATAGTTTCCTAACATCTGTACCATGCAGAATGCAAATGAAACAAAATAATAAATAATTATGTAAATACCACTTGACATCAAAGAGTAGCGGTGCGGCCTCTTTGTCTTGATCAATAAATCAATGCACCATTGACACACAAATTCCATACTAAGTTTGAAGCATTTTATATTGCTTATATTTTCGCTTTAACATAAAATATTTTTATGATATATAGAGAGGATTTTGCACTGTTTACGAAAGTCTTTTTTTTTTATTTTTACGAATCACCTGAACGTACATAATATCTTTAACTTTTAGTTTGGTTCGATGTATGTTTCCGTGTTATTTTGAAAGTTTCGACTAATTCGTATTGACTCGCTCGAGTTTTGACTGGCTTGGCAAAATTGTGATTTTTAAAAACTCGTCGTTTTGTAATACGATTTACGAAATTTTAATCATGAGAAAATTTTTGTGTTTATATAAAATCAGAAAGTGTTTACAGAACAATTATTTTTTCTTTTCATGTTTAGACTATATTAATAACAAGTTAGACTGCTTGAAAGTGGTTAAAATACTCCTACGCATTCACATTCCAGACCACCTTTAAAGGGGTTTATAGGCAAATGAGGAACTTTTGACGTGCTTATTTCTGTTCGGCATAGACATAGAGAGTGAATAAACATTCTGATAAGTTATTGATCTCTGCGACAAGTTTTGGATCATCAATTTTAAGTATGCTGTTGAACCAACGCGGTAAATGAGCGTTTAACCAGGAGCAAAAAATTTCTTGAAACAAGTCTTATTTTTTTTCGTCCTTATTTAGGAAATGTTTCAAGAATTTGGACATGATTTGGAAATTTCTAAGGCAGACAAAAACTGTGTTCCTTTTTATTAATTATTCTCACTAAAAAGGTATCAAGCTGGAGAAGGATGTTTTTTGCTATTTTGGCCACGGAAAGTCTGTACTTTTTTTTCATGATACCATGGCAACTATTTCTTCCGTGCACTTTAAGTTTTTCCGAATAATTGTTAACAAAACTGGTTTGCCTGAATTTAACATTTCATTTTTTACAACTCCAGGAGTACGATTTGAAAAAAATTTATTTTTGACTCCAATTGTCTCCAATCCAATGTTTTTTTTGTAAAGACCAAACGATTCGTCAGTTGAATGTTTTTGGAAACGTATTATAGACCTATGACCAATATTTAACCGTTTGAGCGGCCTAGAGCAGGAAAGATTTTTATTTTCACACTCAGAAAAAATTTTATATTTTTTTCCGAAAATTTTTGTTATTTTTTCACATTTTTTGAAGTTATTATCATGACTAAAAAAGCCACAGTTGAGATTCAAAAAAAAAAATCACGACTCTAGCTCTTTTAGGTCAAAAAATACGACGCTATAGAACCTAGTAGGATCAACGTGCCTCAGAGTACAAATCCAACTATTTGATGATAACAAACAACGCACACAGATATTAGCACCATATCAAACCGAGGCGTTGAATAAGACAAATAATCCATTTCATTGTCAGATTAAGAAAATCGTCAACAGATTCACATGCTCAATTTCGCATTTTTCAAATAGTTAGGTTGTTCACTCCTGAGGGCGGCTTGATCATATACTCAAAATACGCTTTTTAATTTTATAAAAATTGCAGTAATGGTTAAATTTTTCCAATTTTTATTTCTTGTTATATAATTTAAACGATCACGTGGAGTCAAAATTTCTAAATCAGTCAAATAATTTTCAGTACAACAATATGGGATGCCTATAGAAGCCCCCTTAAGGTCGTTGTCATAATTATGCTGTTTTTGAAGTTTTCAGTCTGCAGTCACCAAAAAAATTATCCGATGATTTTTTGAATATGTAGTAACTATTTAAGCCCCATTTAGTTGAATTTTAAAGGATGTTTCCAGTACCTACCTATAACTTATAATGATTCAATAAGGTATTTGCGTAAGAGTCAAGATAAACCATCAAGAGCCTTCCTTTCCTTCACTTATCCATAGTTTTTTCTGTTCACTTGACTTGTGTATCTTATATTATTAAAACACGTCTATTCGTCTAAAGCACTATTTTTTGAAATCTATGTCTCTGGGTGGTTTAATAACAGAATAAAGACCAAACTAGTCGAATAGGCGCTCGACTAAAAAGCTCTCTCCTACAACCTAACATGCTTATTTTTTTATATTCCNTTTTTGGGTTTATAAAAATCATGAAAAGTGTTTACAGAACAATATATTCTTTCCATTTTCATGTTTGATCATTTTAATCACAAGTTACAGACGGTTGAAAAGTGGTTACAAATACCCAGCAATTCACATTCAGAACCCCCATTATGCTGTTTTTGAAGTTTTCAAGTGCAGTCACCAGAAACAATTATCCGATGATTTTTTGAATATGTAGTAACTATTTAAGCCCCATTGTAGTTGAATTTTAAATGATGTTTCCAGTACATACAGTATTATACATGTATCAGATAAGGTATTCCGTAAGAGTCAAGATAAACATCAAAGAGCCTTCTTCTCCTTCATTTATCATAAGTTTTTTCTGTCACTTGACATTTGGTATTTCTATATTAAAACGTCTATTCTCTGAAGCTTTTTTTGAAATTTATGTCTCTGGTGGTTAAAAAAAGACCAAAACTAGTCGAAATAGGCCGCTCACTAAAAACTTCCTCCTACAAGTAATGACAAAGCCTGGCTTAAAATTGTCAAGGCATTAAATTAAAATCAAAATCGCATTTTATTTTCAGGAATGCCTTTGGACGCGTGAAGATTTCCATTGTGTCCCTGAAGATTCGAATGAACTTTTTACTTTTGTGACACCGATTGACTATGATACAGAGCAATGTGATCCACTTTTCGAAGCAGAAGACGAATTCCCAAATGGATCATGGCAGGTAAAACAAATTTCCGCTCAGCCATTAAAAAAATTGGATTAAACTTTTTGAAGATTTTTCTTGGAACTTTATGGAGACCTAAGCACGCCAGTGGTATTGGTCTGGCTTTGCTTGACAAGACGGAAATATTAAGTTGATTCGGCTTATCAAAACGAAAAAATTACGTTAGCTTGGCTTGAAAAACTGAACAATATTATCAAGCCAAGCTGAATCCAGCTGACTATGTCCAACCGGCTATGACCAAGTTTGTCGTAAAGCCCATTTCCGAGATGAATTAACAAATTTCTACACATTTTATAATAAACGTTTTGCGATTATAAGTTCGCTAAGGATCGCCGATTACGAAAAGTCCAAATTGCTTCAACCACCCCTTAAATAAATATCTTTTCTTTATCGCAATAAAAATTTTCAGTGTCGACTTGATGGTAATATAATTCCTTTGTCAGAACATATGAGTGCGGGTTCTCGATGTAAATTGAATTGTTTTGACGGTTTAAAAGTTATCAACGATGGTAGAAAAAGAAGATGTAGGTGGAAAGAAACCAAAAACGAGTTAGAATGGTCGGGTCGAGTAAGATATTGTAGAACACAAATGGACAATGCCAGAATTTTGAGAGAAGAAGCTATCGGTAAATTTTGATTAATTTTCAATTTTTCACTAAAATATTTAGAAAATTATATAAGTTATGGAAGTTATATTTTTCTTTTATGTCTAACTATATGATATAAAAATATATACTTTTTTAATAAAATAATGCAATCATAAATAATAAGTTTACGTTTAGGTCATTCGTAAAAATTTAAAAATGAATTTCGTAAAGTTCTCAAACTTTCTTATCTGATATCGAAAATGTTTTTGATTAAAGCGAAAAGACGGTCTCGGGCGTCCTGTGTTTTTGAGTTTTTTCTTCACGCGCGTGAAGAAAACCTACGTTTTTGGGAATTTTCTTCACGTGCGTGAAGAAAACCTACGTTTTTGAAAATTTTCTTCACGCGCGTGAAGAAAACCTTTGTTTTGAGAAGTTTCTTCACGTGCGTGAAGAAAACCTGTGTTTTTGAGTTTTTTCCACGAGCGTGATGTAAACATGCCTTTTTAAGTTTTTTCTTCACGGATTTCGAAAAATTTTGCAACTCACATTAATGATTTATTATGAATTTTAAAGTGTTAATTTTAAAATTAAATGCTAAACAGGTAAAAATTAGAGTTACGTAAGATTGTGTCCTGTGTACACAGTACGTATCATGAAAAACTGTTTGTCAGGAAAAAAAGCGGTTTTGGTCAAACATTATTTTTTTGTACCAAACTCTTAGTTTTTTTCCGATATTAATTTTCGCCCATGCCCTTAGTGTACAGTGTACACTGTAACAATAATCCTCTTATACCAAAAATACAATCTTATCTTGAAATAGTTAGAATGAGGGTTAGGTAAACTCGTGCCCAGTGTACACTGTAAACACCTATGCAAAAGCGTTTGTTGGGAAAGGCTCAGCTAGTTGTGGCCGAACCCTGGTGTTGTAGGTGAAAATGAAAGGTTGTGTTTTGCAAGTTTTCTGAAAAATCGAATATTTTCACTGATTTTTATTTTTAAAACGTATATAAAAATAAAATAAAACTTTTCATCAAAAATGCGTGAAGAAAACTGGGGTTTTTCTTCACGAAAAAAGGCGTGAAGAAAGACCCTCTACCGAAAAGATAAAGCGCATGAAATGCTTAAAAAAATTTTTATGGAATTTGTGTCACTTTGCATTTATTTTAATCACAGATATCGCGCGCGATGCTTCATTATGAAAAATAGCGTGTTAATCGCATAGAAAATACTAAGAAGTCTTATTTCTTCAATAAAGGGATGCCCGTTTAAAAGTTTACTTTTTCTTGTCAGTTTTTCACAGAAAATTCATTATTTCCTTTTTTATGATATTTTTATAAAAATTCTGTAATACGCGAATGTTGGATCAACCAGGTTTCATTGAATCTCCAAAAATTAACTTAAACGTCGGAATATCGAATGTGTATTAATCACAATAGATTTATAGGACCCGATTAATCCATAAATGAGATTTTATTTATTTAATCAAAAAGAACACTTCATTTGTGCATTAAAATTGACTCGCAGAACCCCCCTTAAAATATAATCGCACTGACACCGAGCCTGATATTGTGTTTCAACTATCTCAGTCGGTTATTCCATGTAAAATTACATATTAACCTTATCTGAATATGTTTGAAATGTAAACAGAAATCTGACCATATAATTCTCTCGATGAATCACTTGAATAATCAACTTTTTTAGAATTCGAAAAAAAACTACAAAGACGTAAAGAGCGGTTAGATAAAGATGCTCTGCAAATCAATGGACGATCTGGAATGCGTACAAATTTCCAGTCTTCAAAACTTTCAGGTGAGTTCTTAAATGATAATAAATATTTAGATGAGTTTAAAAAAGAGGAAAGAGAAAAACTCAAGACAACCTTAAAAGACGGTGAAACATATGTGAATGGTTTTGATTTTTATCAGCGTGTTCAAAAATGGATGTATACGCTAGGCGTTTTCAACTATATTCCTGAAGTTTAAAAATGTTAAAATAATGTTTTAACCAAACTGCTGTAATTGAAAAAAAACTTGTTAATTTTGTAAATACAATAATTCTGTGAATGCTGAAATTGAAAAATCTTCGCATTAACGGAATCGATCATATCATAACTTTTGTTTGTGAATACAGTACATACTTTGTTATACTATTACATGATGAATAAATAATTATATTTTTTGTTGTATACTTTTGACTACGTTGTATTATTCAAGCTTCGATCTGAAGACAATAAACTTTTTAAACTCGAAAATAAGTTGCAAAAGATATAAAGACGAAAAGTTCCAAAAAAATATAAGGCCGTAAAAACAATCAACTGATTCTCGTTTATAACCGAAACTATAAGGACTATCGAAGTATTTTATCAAGGCACTTTTTCCTCAGATAAAAAGTAATTATGAGTCATAATTTATGACGTCACGGTTGAATTGTCTTACCTAAGTATATCTTCAATATAATTTTTTTTTTCAATTTAACGTTTATACCGTTTTGTCAGCTCACTCTATGGCGCGCCACTTGTGTCTGTTTTTGGAAATAATTCAAGTCATTGCGAAATATCTGTTCTGACACCGTGTCAATTGAAAGTTTCAAATGTGGTCTTCCCTAAAAGTTGGAAATTGACTTCTAGTTAGACTCTGACGTTTGTTTTCAAAAGAACCCAAAGTAAACTGGGACTTAGGTAACGCATTTTGTTACTCGCAAATTGAAATTTTATCTGATCTCATAACCGTAGAAATCTAGCCAAATCCTATGTACTTTGACGATTAACTTGACATCACAATATTCAGAATTTGTACTCAAAATTTAATTTTAGAGCTTGTCGATCAATTTTTGGGACAATTCCGATCCCTTTCTCGGTGAAAATTGTTTATATTTGTCTTAAACATTTTGAAGTCTATTCTGTTTTGTGGGGCAGTGATCAAATTTTTTTTAAATTATTAACGTTTACTGCATCAACTTTTCGGGAATGATTTATCTAGAAAGCCTATAAAAATTAAAGTAAGTTTCTTTCAAATATTTATTACAGTAAATCAAATACAGCCCTGAAATCAAATTTTTCTACTGTTGTTTCATCTACTATGGTTGCATTTAATTTATTTGAACTTTTCGCGTATAGTATAGAATAAATAAGTTCCACATCTTCAGGATCATCTTCATCCTTTAGACATACAATTGTTTGTTTATGAAAAATCTCGTCAAATGTTATTTTAAAACCACTTCCCATTATCCAAACAATTTCTTCGGAATCGTATAATGGAAGTTGAAATGTCACTGTTTTTATTGGTGTTGACACGGTTATATCACAATGAACACTGAAAAATTTACATAACCGATAATAAAATTTGTGTCATTTTGAAAATCATATGAAAATTTTAATAAACTGCTTTATTTAGAGTCTAAATTTTAGACATAGATAAAATTAAATCTTTCCATTAAGGGGGTACTCGACGGTTTTTATTTCAGACTAGGGCCATGGTAAATGCACCAAATGGCCTCAGGAAAGCCACAAAATGCATTTCCAGTCATACCAGAAAAAAAAAATTCGAGAATTTTCTCAAAATTTTCGAAGTTTTTTCATATTTATTCCATGTATTTTTTTGGGACAAAATACATAAACCGCGATTTAAATCAAAAATGCTAAGAATATGTGAAAGTGATTTGCACCTTTTTAGTTTAGTTTTGCACTAGCTTAAATTTGAGGGTACTTTCAGTAAAATCGAATTAAAATTAGTATCTAAAACTCCGAAAATCTACTTCCGGCTGAACTAAAATGCAGTTGTCTATAATTCCGTGCATACTGTCTTCGACATATTTTTCTGCGCTAAATTTCATCTGATCATTTGTAAAACAACATATAACAAAATTGTCTGGAGTGAACTAGGTGAAACCAAATGTTTTATTGAAACTTGACATTAAAAACGATGGTTGGAAAGTATTTTTAGCAGAATTGTCTTTATGCTAAATTTTTTTTTTCATTTTTTGACTGATTGTTATTTACTGGAAATCGATTTAAAGTCTTCAAACAAGATAAACTTATCTTTTCATACTCCACAATGCCTTGTTGTGTTTGCAAAACTTTGAAACCAAATAAAAATATAAAGATCACAGTTGTGCAATAAACATATTTACTTATCAAGAACTTGGAACTGAATAACAGGGTGCAACGACAATGCAAGGCGTCTTTTCCACCAAGCTACTTCTTCATTAATTAAGAATTCTTCTGCGTCTAAAGGATTTAAAAACTGCCATTCTCCACCATATTGCATTGTCCAATGTTCTTCAAAATTAAAGAAAATCAGTTATTATGACAATTTGGGAGAAGTATTGCAGTCCGTATTTTAATAAGGATAATTTGGGTGGAAAATGCACATGGTATATTTTGGACCATCAGAGAATATACGGAATTTTTTCGAAAATGATAGCAAACGAAAAAGGTCTTAAAATTTTTGAGAAATGGGTTGGTTTTTTAAATATAGGCCAAAATGAGATAAGGACAATTCAGGGAAATTTGCTTCAGGACCATTGAAGAACATCTGACCAGTTCTGATGGACAGAAACCTAGGTCATTGTTACGTTTATGTTGTATCACCGTGGATAACTTAATAATCATAATCAAGATCGAATAGTTTAAAGTGGGTCCGTCAAGTGGTGAACTGCAGTTCAAAGGTTGAAATTATTTAGTATTCTCCAAAAATTCATGCGTTAAATCCTATATTGAACGGAACTCCATCTTAAAAACGTTTTGGGTTGCGACTCGCAACTTGCCAGGCACAATTATGTGTATAATTATTTGCTATTTAGAAATATAATTTTATAATATGTTTCGAATTTTAATCATCTTCAGGTAATGGAGCGAGAACAAAATATAATTTTAGTCAAAAAGGTTTATACAAAAACAGTAATTTGGGCAAAACGGGCTCTCAGTAAATTTTGCCATATTGATGTTTTTTTACGTTGATTCGAGAAATATTTTTAGGCCGATATTATTAGTCAGGGAAATAAGTCAACAATAAATACCAAGTATAAACATGTTAAGATCATTTCTTCTTTGTTAAATTATTCCGTGTGCATTTTCTAGATCTTATGCTGAAGTTCGAAACTTTGTGCTTTTTTACATAAATAATTATTATGTAAATATCCCGGTCTCCTACTTAAAACACACTACGTTTCCTAATCAGGGCCGGGATATTTACAAAAGTGTGAATAAGGGATATGGTTTTAAACTGCCGAAACGTCAAGTTTTTGACATAAAATAAGACATGTTAAGGAGGTAGCAGCGATGTGGCAGATTGAAGTCAATTTAACTTCCGAAAATAATTAGTTGATTTATTTTTTTATGCTAATTATTGTTAGCTGAACCAGAATAAATGTGTATCAGCTCATAAAAATCATTTTTTATCTATTTTAGGAAAGATTTGAGTTTGCACTTTTATTTTTGAATAAGTAAAATTTTCAAAAAATTCCAAGCATTTAAAACATTTTACNGAGTCAAAGATAAACATCAAAGAGCTACTTCTCCTTCATTATCATAAGTTTTTTCTGTCACTGACATTTTTGTATTTATATAGTAAACGTCTATTCTCTGAAGCTATTTTTGAAATTTATGTCTCTGGTGGTTTAAAAAAGACCAAAACTAGTCGAAATAGGCCGCTCACTAAAAGCTTCTCCTACATCTATCATGCTATTTTTTTATTTTGCTTTTAAGTAATGACAAAGCCGGCTTAAATTGTCAAAGGCATTAAATTAAAATCAAAATCGCATTTTATTTTCAGGAATGCCTTTGAGCGTGAAGATTTCCATTGTGTCCCTGAAGTTCGAATGAATTTTTACTTTTGTGACACCGATTGACTATGATACAGAGCAATGTGATCCACTTTTCGAAGCAGAAAAATTCCCAAATGGATCATGGCAGGTAAAAAAAATTTCCGCTCAGCCATTAAGAAATTGGATTAAACTTTTTGAAGTTTTTTGAACTTATGGAGACCTAAGCACGCCAGTGGTATTTGTCTGGCTTTGCTTGACAAGACGGAATTATATTTGATTCGGCTTTTCAAAACGAAAAAATTATGAGCTTGCTTGAAAAACTGAACAATATTATCAAGCCAAGCTGAATCCAGCTGACTATGCCCAACCGGCTAATGACCAAGTTTGTGCGTAAACCCCATTTCCGAGATGAATTAACAAATTTCTTCACCATTATAATAAACAGTTTTGCGATTATAAAGTTCGCTAAGGATCGCCGATTACGAAAAGTCCAAAGTGCTTAAACCACCCCCTTAAATAAATATCTTTTCTTTATCGCAATAAAAATTTTCAGTGTCGACTCGATGGTAATATAATTCCTTTGTCAGAAACATATGAGTGCGGGTTCTCGATGTAAATTGAATTGTTTTGACGGTTTAAAAGTTATCAACAGATGGTAGAAAAAGAAGATGTAGGTGGAAGAAACCAAAACGAGTTAGAATGGTCGGTCGAGTAAGATATTGTAGAACACAAATGGACAATGCCAGAATTTTGACGAGAAGAAGCTATCGGTAAATTTGATGAATTTCAATTTTTCACTAAATATTTAGAAAATTATATAGTTTATGGAAGTTATATTTTTCCTTTATGTCTAACTATATGATATAAAAATATATACTTTTTTATAAATAATGCAATCATAAATAATAAGTTACGTTTAGGTCATCGTAAAATAAAAAAATGAATTTCGTAAAGTTTCTCAAACTTTCTTATCTGATATCGAAAATGTTTTTTGATTAAAGCGAAAAGACGGTCTCGGGCGTCCTGTGTTTTTGAGTTTTTTCTTTCACGCGCGTGAAAAAACCTACGTTTTTGGAATTTTCTTCACGTGCGTGAAGAAAACCTACGTTTTTGAAAATTTTCTTCACGCGCGTGAAGAGAACCTTTGTTTTGAGAAGTTTCTTCACGTGCGCGAAGAAAACCTATGTTTTTGAGTTTGTTTGCACGAGCGTGATGTAAACATGCCTTTTTAGTTTTTTCTTCACGGATTTCGAAAAAATTTGCAACTCACATTATTGATTTATTATGAATTTTAAAGTGTTAATTTTAAAATTAAATGCTAAACAGGTTAAATAAGAGTTAGGTAAGATTGTGTCCTGTGTTACACAGTACGTATCATGAAAAATGTTGTCAGGAAAAAAAGGGTTTGGTCAAAACATTATTTTTTTTGTACCAACTCTTAGTTTTTTTCCGATATTAATTTTCGCCCATGCCCTAAGTGTACAGTGTACACTGTATAACATAATCCTCTTTATACACAAATACAATTCTTATCTTGAAATAGGTAGAATGAGGGTTAGGTAAACTCGTGCCCAGTGTACACTGTAAACACCTATGCAAAAGCGTTTGTTGGAAAGGCTCAGCTAGTTGTGTGCCGAACCCTGGTGTTGTAGGTGAAAATGAAAGGTTGTGTTTTGCGAGTTTTCTGACAAATCGAATTTTCACTGATTTTTATTTTTAAAACGTATATAAAAATAAATAAAACTTTTCATCAAAAATGCGTGAAGAAAATGGGTGTTCTTCACGCAAAAAAGCGTGAAGAAAGACCCTATACCGAAAAATAAAGCGCATGAATGCTTAAAATTTTTATGGAATTTGTGTCACTTTGCATTTATTTTAATCACAGATATCGCGCGCGATGCTTCATTATGAAAATAGCGTGTTAATCGCATAGAAATACTAAGAAGTCTTATTTCTTCAATAAGGATGCCCGTTTAAAAGTTACTTTTCTTGTCAGTTTTCACAGAAAATTCATTATTTCCTTTTTTATGATATTTTTATAAAAATTCTGTAATACGCGAATTTGGATCAACCAGGTTTCATTGAATCTCCCAAAAATAACTTAAACGCGGAATATCGAATGTGTTTAAATCACAATAGATTTATAGGACCCGATTAATCGCATAAATGAGATTTTATTTATTTAATCAAAAAGAACACTTCATTTGTGCATTAAAATTGACTCGCAGAACCCCCCTTAAAATATAATCGCACTGACACCGAGCCTGATATGTGTTTCAACTATCTCAGTCGGTTATTCCATGTAAAATTACATATTAACCTTATCTGAATATGGTTAATGTAACAGAAATCTGACCATATAATTCTCTCGATGAATCACTTGATAATCAACTTTTTAGAAATTCGAAAAAAAACTACAAAGACGTAAAGGGCGGTTAGTATAAGATGCTCTTGCAAATCAATGGACGATCTGGAATGCGTACAAATTTCCAGTCTTCAAACTTTCAGGTGAGTCTTAAATGATAATAAATATTTTAGATGAGTTAAAAAAGAGAAAGAAAAAAACTCAAGACAACCTAAAAGACGGTGAAACATATTGTGAATGGTTTTAGTTTTTATCGGCGTGTTCAAAAATGGATGTATGACGCTAGGCGTTTTCAACTTTATTCCTGAGGTTTAAAAATGTAAAAATAATGTTTTAACCAAACTGCTGTAATTGAAAAAAAACTTGTTAATATTTGTAAATACAATAATTCTGTGAATGCTGAAATTGAAAAATCTTCGCATTAACGAATCGATCATATCATAACTTTTGTTTGTGAATACAGTACATAACTTTGTTTATACTATTACATGATGAATAAATAATTATATTTTTTGTTGTATGACTTTTGAACTGACCGTTGTATTATTCAAGCTTCGATCTGAAGACAAAAACTTTTTAAACTCGAAAATAAGTTGCCAAAGATATTAAAGACGAAAAGTTTCCAAAAAAAATATAAGCCGTAAAAACAATCAACTGATTCTCGTTTATAAACCGAATAATATAAGGACTATCGAAGTATTTTATCAAGGCACTTTTCCTCAGATAAAAACAATTATTGAGTCATAATTTATGACGTCACGGTTGAATTGTCGTACCTAAGTATATCGTCAAATAATTTTTTTTTTTCAATGTTAACGTTTATGACCGCTTTGTCAGCTCACTCTTATGGCGCGCACTTGTTCTGTTTTGGAAATAATTCAAGTCATTGCGAAATATCTGTTCTGACACCGTGTCTATTGAAAGTTTCAAATGTGGTCTTCCCTAAAGTTGGAAATTGACTTCTATTAGACTCTGACGTTTGTTTTCAAAAAGAACCAAAGTAAACTGGGACTTAGGTAACGCACTTTGTTACTCTCAAATTGAAATTTTATCTTGATCTCATAAAACCGTAAGAAACTAGCCAAATCCTATGTACTTTGACGATTAACTTTGACATCACAATATTCAGAATTGTTACTCAAAATTTAATTTTAGAGTTTGTCGATCAATTTATTTGGGACAATTCGATCCTTTCTCGGTGTTAAATGTTTATATTGTTTTTAAACATTTTGAAGTCTATTCTGTTTTGTGGGGCAGTGATCAATTTTTTTAAAATTATAAACGTTAACTGCATCAACTTTTCGGTCGGGAATGATTTATCTAGAAAAGCCTATAAAATTAAAGTGAAGTTTCTTTCAAATATTTATACAGTAAATCAAATACAGCCCTGAAATCAAATTTTTCTACTGTTGTTTCATCTACTATGGTCGCATTTAATTTATTTGAACTTTTCGCGTAAGTATAGATAAATAAGTCCACATCTTCAGGATCATCTTCATCCTTTAGACATACAATTGTTTGTTTATGAAAAATCTCGTCAAATGTTATTTTAAAACCACTTCCCATTATCCAAACAATTTCTTCGGAATCGTATAATGGAAGTTGAAATGTCACTGTTTTTATTGGTGGTGACACGGTTATATCACAATGAAACACTGAAAAAATTTACATAACCGAATAATAAATTTGTGTGTCATTTTGAAATCATATGAAAATTTTAATAAACTGCTTTATTTAGAGTCTAAATTGACATAGATATAAATTAAATCTTTCATTAGGGGGTACTCGACGGGGTTTTATTTCAGACTAGGGCCATGGTAAATGCACCAAATGGCCTCAGAAAAGCCACAAAATGCATTTCCAGTCATACAAGAAAAAAAATTTCGAGAATTTTCTCAAATTTTCGAAGTTTTTATTATTTTTTCCTCTGTATTTTTTTGGGACAAAAACATAAACCGCGATTTAAATCAAAAATGCTAAGAATATGTGAAAGTGATTTGCACCTTTGTAGCTTAGTTTTGCACTAGCTTTAATTTGAGGGTACTTTCAGTAAAATCGAATTAAATTAGTATCTAGAAACTCCGAAAATCTACTTCCGGCTGAACTAAAATGCAGTTGTCTATAATTCCGTGCATAGAACTGTTTCGACCATATTTTTCTGCGTTAAATTTTATCTGACATTTGTAAAACAACATATAAACAAATTTCTGGAGTGAAACTAGGTGTGAACCTAAATGTTTTTACTGAAACTTGACATGAAAAACGATGGTTGGAAAGTATTTTTAGCAAAATTGTCTTTATGTTAAATTTTTTTTTTCATTTTTTGACTGATTGTTATATACTGGAAACGATTTAAAGTCTTCAAACAAGATAAACTTATGTTTTTAAACTCAACAATGCCTTGTTGTGTTTGCAAAACTTTTGAACCAAATAAAAAATAAAAAGATCACAGTTGTTGCAATAAACATATTTACTTATCAAGACTTGGAACTGAATAACAGGGTGCAACGACAATTGCAAAGGCGTACTTTTCCCCAGGCATACTTCTTCATTAATTAAGAATTCTTCTGCTGTCTAAAGGATTTAAAAAACTGGCATTTCCACCATAATTGCATGGTCCAATGTTCTTCAAAATTAAAGAAAATTTTTAAATCAGTTATTATGACAATTTGGGACAAGTATTTCAAGTCCGTATTTAATAGGATAATTTGGGTGGAAATGCACATGGTATATTTTGGAACCATCAGAGAATATACGGAATTTTTTCGAAATGAGAGCAAACGAAAAGTTTTTAAAATTTTTGAGAAATGGGTTGGTTTTTAAATATAGGCCAAAATGAGAGTAAGGACAATTCGGGGAAATTTGTTTAGGACCATTTAAGAACATCTGACCAGTTCTGATGGACAGAAAACTAGGTTATTGTTACGTTTTTTGTTGTCTCACCGTAGATAAATTAATAATCATAATCAAGATCGAATAGTTTAAAGTGGGTCCGTCAAGTGGTGAACTGCAGTTCAAGGTTGAAATTATTTAGTATTCTCCAAAAATTCATGCGTTATATTGATTTGGGTTGCGACTCGCAACTTGCCAGGCACAATTATGTGTATAATTATTTGCTATTTAGAAATATAATTTTATAATATGTTTCGAATTTTAACTCATCTTCAGGTAATGGAGCGAGAACAAAATATAATTTTAGTCAAAAAGGTTTATACAAAAACGGTAATTTGGGCAAAACGGGCTCTCAGAAATTTTGCCATATTGATGTTTTTTTACGTTGATTCGAGAAATATTTTTAGGCCGATATTATTAGTCAGGAAATAAGTCAACAATGTATAATACCAAGTATAAACATGTTAAGATCATTTTCTTCTTTGTTAAATTAATTCCTGTGTGCACTTTTCTAGATCTTAATGCTGAAGTTTCAAAACTTTGGTGTTTTTTACATAATATAATTACTTATGAATATCCCCTATTCACTACTTTTGTAAAACTCCGTCTCCTACAATAAAAACACACTACGTTTCCTAATCAGGGGCCGGGATATTTACAAAAGTGTGATTATAAGGGACTATGGTTTTAAACTGCCGAACTCAAGTTTGTTTGAAATAAAACTAAAATCGTTAAGAGAGGTAGCAGGAAAAGCGATTTGTGGCAGATTGAAGCAATATTTGAACTTCCGAAAAATTAGTTTGTCCTGAATTTATTTTTTTATGCTAATAATTGTTAGCTAAACCAGAATAAATGTGTATCAGCTCATAAAAATCATTTTTTATCTATTTTAGGAAAGATTTGAGTTTGCACTTTTATTTTTGAATAAGTAAAATTTTCAAAAAATTCCAAGCATTTAAAACATTTTACGCATTTTTCGTCCAAAATTTTCTCTGATTTTGTATTTGAAATCTGTGCAAAAAAAATAGCTACTTTAACGTTTTTTCATGCATGTCTACATGTTTACATATTTTCTGACCGCTGTTTGAAAAATCATAAAATGTTTATTTGTCATTTTTTATATTATAAAATTTTCTGCAAATCAAGTCCAAAAATCTTTATAAGTAGTTTTTTGAAATCTCTATTAAAAATCAAGCCGAATCACTTGTGAAATGTTCTGGTATCTATTTGGTTTCCGTATTTCAATCGATGAAAGGGTCAAGCGAATATCGTTTCTAAACTACTGATGAAATTTACAACACTTGCTTGTGAAACCGGTTTGTGGCATTTGGCACGCAATTTAATAAAATTTATTTTCGCAAAAAAAAATCAATAAAATTTTGGGTGTAATAGGCGTGTTTTCTACTGAAAGTCAGGCGATTTTTGAATATTTAAACGCAATTAAAGGTCAATTTTAATTCCTAAAAAGCTGTTTTTATCTTTTTTTCATGGAAAAAAAACTTTTATATTAAGGAAATTTTTTCATGTAAATAATGATTCACCCACTTACTAGCGCATTACACCCGAAAATGTCTGAAGTTTATAAATATCGTCTTCAAAAAAACTCTTACATTGGGTTAAGTTGGAAATGGAGTTCCAATGAAAAGTAGATTTTGATATTTCAACAGATATTTATTTATGTTGAGACATTACAAATATAAACGTTTGAAAGAATGAACACTTTTTACACATTTCGAAAAAATGTACTAATCTGCCACATTGCTGCTACCCCTTAAGGGGGTGCCATAAACCCATCAGACTGGAGTCGTTATAACTTACGAAAATAATAAGTCAGTATATTTTTTTATGCTTATTAT
>SCLH01000931.1:164624-226480 GCA_004367855.1 Oikopleura vanhoeffeni
AAATTATTTTTATTCATTTTAGGAAAAATTTGAGTCAAGTTTTCATTTTGAAATCGTAAAAATTCAAAAAAATCAAATTATTATGAAATTTCCGCATTTTTGTCCGAAATTTTTCTGATCGTTATTTATTTTGAAATTTTTGAATAAAAACTAAAAAAAAAGACACTTAACTTTTTTCATGCATGTCTACATATTTTCTGACTGCTGTTTGAAAAATCATAATATGTTTATTTGTCATTTTTTGTCGACTTTTTTTAGAAAAATTATGAAAATTTTCCGCAAATCAAGTCCAAAAATTTTAATTAATGTTTTTTGAACTCCCCATAAAAAATCAGGCAGAATCACATATTAAATGTTTTGGTATCTATTAAATATCCGTATGTCAACTAATGAGTTGGTCGCGCGATTTTCATTTCTAAACTATCGATGAAATTTTTAACACTCGGTGGTACACTCGATAAATGCCATTTGGCACTAAATATTAAAGAATTTTATGCTGGTCAAAATTCCAAATGAAATTGTGGGTGTTATAAGCGCCATTTCTTTAGATAGTAAAAACATTTTTAATATCAAAACGCAATTGAAGGTCAATTTTTATCTCAAAAAAGTTGTTTTCTCTACTTTTTGCCCTTTTTAACCATTTTTCATGGGAAAAAAACTTTCATATCAAGGAAATTTTTAATAAGCAACATAAAAACAAGACTTTTTAGTGGCATAACACCGACAATGTCTGAAGTTTATTAATATCGTCTTTAAAAAAATCTGTATTCGAGTTTAGTTGAAAATGGATGTACCGTGAAAAGTGTTTTTTATATTTTCCCAGTAATTAGTTATGTTAAGAAATTAAAAATATAAACGTTTGCAAGAATGGACACTTTTATTAATGATAAAAAATAAAAAAAATAAATTTCCCATTTTTTTTTTCATTATCGCTCTGAAAATGAACCAATCTGCAGGACTCATGGCACCCCCTTCAAGAAAATGATAAATTACATAGGACACCCTTAATTAATATAATGATGATCGGCTCACAAAAGTTTCTTTAAAAAATATTTTGAAGATGAAATTGACGATTTTCTGCTGTTAATTTAGTTTTTTGATAAAGCAGTGAAAACAACAACAAAATATTTATTTAATTTAGATAGAAATTATTTAACAATAACGGCCTAGCAGGCTAAAAGTTAATCTTTATATTTACCTTTAAATTCTGTTGTGTTAGATTCAATCACCAATTCCTCATAATTTGTCAAATAATGGTAAGAATAAAAGACTGAAAGAAAGTGTTATTTGTCCAGAAATGTCAAATTTTTTAATGATCATTTCTTATAAAAAAAATAATACCAATGAAAAAACCTAAAACTTCATATGAAATAGCGACTTTTCAGTTTCTCCAGTTAAATAAGTCGGGCGAACATAAAATATTGTGCATGTGAAACATGGCTTACAACCAAAAAACTGCGGTATCTATCGAAGTTGAAAAGGGGTTTGTACATTTTCGTAGCCTTATTGGCGATAAGTTTTGGCTTGAAAACCATAAATTATGCTCAAAAAATCTCTATAGAATTGTTTGTGATAGGATCCTGAAGACTTTGGATATATGAGACGGACCAAACGGTATATCCCTTTATCACTTTTTTGTAAATATCCGGGCCCTACTACTTAAAAACACACTACGTTTGCTTATCAGGGCCGGGATATTTACAAAAGTGTGATAAAAAGATATAATTCGGTAAACCGCGGTTACACAAGCTTGCAATTGTCAGTCTCGATAGACTCAATGAAAGGACAATCAGACGCAATAAGCGGTGCTACTTTTAGCACTCAGAACAAGATAACTGTAATTTATATCAATTTATTTTTTTCTGAGTTTTTGAGAAAACGGATGAAATGAGTTGTACCATCAAATTTAAAACATTTTAAATATGTGAACTCGATAAATGCAAGACAAATTGCGGTCCTCCTTTTTTTCCGAAAAACATACATTTGTTGACATTACATATATCAGTACATATATCAGTACAATTATCAGTACATATATCATTACATATATCAGTACAATTATTTGATCAAACCGTGGCTATTTAAGTTATATAATACAGAGGAGGCAATATTGCGAAAAGTTTCACGCCAAAAAAAATGAACGATAACGGGCATTTTCGGCGATACTGGCACTTTCGGCGGTATGAGGACAGAAATAAATTTTTTGTAGAAAAATGGAAAAAAACGCAGGCGTTCGAATTGACGTTATGTGTCAAACAATTTTTCAATTTTATAAATTGTTTTACTACAGGTTTGAATGAATTGAATTGCCAAAATGCGCAAAATTAAGTTCTCCACCAACCCAATCAAAGAAAAGAGTAATTTAAAAAATAACAATCTTAAAAATGACGTTGTTCATGACGCAATCAAAGTAATCTGTAATATAAATTTTGAAAACATTCGGCGATATCGGCACATTCGGCGTTATTGGCACTGGAAGTATTTGAGATAAAAATCGTGAAATTGCGTAGGTTTTTCGGCGATTTCCGAAAATTCAGCGATATTGGGCCGGTGAAATCGCCCCCCTGCATTATGTTCTCAGTATAAAAACATGTTGCATTATTGCTTTATTTGTCTTAAGTGAGCGAAGTTCGATAAAAGTATACGGTATACGGTATACCCGCTTCTGAATTCATTGAAACTGAAGACTGGAGAATGAAATTAAATTGCGAAAATGCTTAATAAAAATTCTAAACCCAGGTTTCTTGATAATTTTCATTTCATGTGTCGTATTAGCGCTATCATATTTTCACAAAAATTAAAAATTTTGAGTAATATTTTTTCTATCAAGTATAGTTTTTATTTGACGTTTCGGCTAAACAGCAATTTTCAGTTGATGCCGAAGCGTCAAATAAAAACGTCCCCTGATAGAAAAAAAATACTATAGTTTTAGGGCTCAAAAACAATAAATGTAAAAAATTGGAATGAGAAAAAATATATTTTCGACGGCAATTTTCCATCGGCAAACAATAAAATTTTGAAAATAAGATTTTGATATTAAAATTGTAAACATTATTACTCGCTTAAATTGAATGTTACTAAATTGATTAGTTTGCGCTTTTATGCCGCTTGCGTCACCGAATAGATTTCGTGCGTAAAAAATTTAATGGGTATTAAGTAAATCAGAAATCTATGAGATCGTGAAATCAATTTTAAAATGACCCCCAATTTTCATTTGCATCACCGTATCAGCCTCAAAATTGTTCGCAAACACCATCCATTGGTTGTTTTGATGTCAAGCATTTTCGACAACATATTTTTGACAACAAAAATCCTCTTTATTTTGAAGAGTTAAGTTTGAAGTTTCGTTGTCCATTATTATGATATTTGCCTGATTTGTTGCGTGTGACTTTGTTTCAACTAATTTCACCGATATTCAGTTTACATTGTAAATTTTACAAGCTAAAAAATTTAAACACTTCCTATCTTAGTTTCAATGTGTGACAGCGTGAGTCAAATGCCGTCTTAATTAATTTTAATAACTTTAATATTGAATCGTTAAATCACCTGATCCACCGATTACTGCTATGAAAGCAAATAAAATACAATTTCTTCGCATTAAATCTCCATTTTTGTCTTTAGTCGTCATAAAATCTAAATAATTTCACGCAATTTTGATAGTGCAGATTCTACTACCTTCGATAGGGTCTTTCGTCCTATTTTTGTTTTTCTCATAGATTGACCCCAGCTTAAAAGTCAACTAGCTCAAATCAAATATTTAGACCATTTTTAATTTTATTTACTAAGTAATCTTCATAAATAGAATTTCGGTCCTGGCTCGAAATTCTATTTTTCTTATTTGGATACAATTCGATCTTAAAATATTGAGGAACAAAGAATTTTTTCTTTGATGAAACGTGGTTTTGTTCTCCTTGTATTTATTTGTTCATTTTATTTAAAAATAGTAATTTAAACATAATCAAGATCCTAAAAATAACGAAAAAATTTTAAATTTCTTTGATATCAGATAATCTTTTTCAGATTATAATAACAAGATTAATGATACAATTTTCAGAGTTAAAATACACCGGTAGGGGTACACCGGAGTTCATCTGTATACAATTCTGTATCTAATTTATATTTGTTGAGCAATCAGCTATCCGAAAACAAGGTCGTAGAAAAGAACAAAAACTAAAAACTTCATACAAACTGTGGTGGTTTTATTTTTTAAAAATTGAGAAAATTAACTGTTAATTTTCTGTCAGAAAAATTCTGTCAGAAAATTCTAGATACTTGCCGACTTAATTTCTTCGTATTTTTGAAACTTACAAATTGACTTGAAAGAAATAAAATAATAATTTTTACAATTGGAAAGAGAAATCAATTGAATTTTGTCGATAATGGCGCATATTGGGACCAAATAATAGGGCTATTATCTTACAAATTGCTGATATTGATACTATGCTGCATAGACTATGCTAGATGTTACTAGGGTGTCACAGGAAGAGGCTATATTATAGAGACTAAGAGGGGTATCGAAAATCCGAGGATGCCATTCCGGATGATTTTTTCTGAAAACATAAATGAAATTTTTTTTTTTTAATTTTTTCAAAACCTGAGATTTTCAAGTAACCTAATACGGGTATCAAACGAAAGAAGAGAAAATTCTAAGAATTATGGCTCGAAAATAAATTTGAAAAAAATGAATCTTCTCTCGGTTTTTTATAATGACAAAATTGTCAGTTTTCGACCTGTGACACCCTAGATGTTACGGAGAAAAAAGTTACTAAAAAAGTAGAACATGTCAAACTTTTTTTCTTGGCTGTTGGATCCAACTTGGATGCATAAATTTTTTTGTGATATCTTTCTCCGTTAACAAATGACATGGGGGCAAAGGTTGGGGTAACTTAAAAAACTACCTCAGTTAGGTATTTTTCAAGATAGATAGTTATTTAAAATTGATACCAAACCGTGGTGGCAACCCTTGAGCACATGAATTTCTAAAATCGTAACTCCCATAATGAATTCCCATTGGCGCCGAAATAACCAACATAGAAATCCTTTGAAATTCCTTTGAATTCAAACCATGTCAATTCATATGAGAGCGCAACAAGGACTTCAAATTTTTGGACCATCATCTAGATAATTTTCAATCTAAAATACAATGTAAAACAATTGGCTAAATGAAATTTTAATAGTCGGAAATTTCTTCTTTCTAATAAATTCTTAATTGTTTTGTCCACTTTTGACGAAATTTTTCATTTTTTTCCGTGCGGCATTTCGGTCACGTAAGTTAATTTCGAAGTCCGATGAAGAAAAAAAATGAAAAATTAACCTTTAAATTTGCCTAACGCCGATTAATAAAAAAATTAAATTCATAATATGAATTGTATGATCAATGGGGGACGAACCCATTTGCCAGGCATCGCGATTGAAGAAACGGCGTCGCAGACAATAGCGCAGTAAAGTCCCCAATATTGCCGCGCAAGTCTTATTATGTGTGGTAGTGAGTGTAGTATAAGACCGCGGGGCCCCGCGACCAATCAAAGTTGGATATTTAGCAAGTACAGTAGAATTGAATTCAAACTATATTTTCTCAGAATCATCTAGCTCCGATAAAGGGCGCTTAAATCGGCCGCTGCTTAGTTATTAAAAATCACAATTTCCAATCCTTTGTGCACGATTTCTAAAATAATTGAAAAATTTCGTCTTATTAATATATGGATTCCAGACCTTCATAGAACAGATCGTGAATATTTGAATAGTAAAAAAAACGCGGGATACTATCACTCAATCAAAACCGTGGATTGCAAAATAGGCCGATTTCATTGGTCAGATTTGAAAGGGATCAAGAAATGGATTGCTCAGATTCCGCATTTTCAAATATTCAGGATCAGTCCTCTGAGGGTCTATTATCTATATTGTATTTTTTTTTATAATTCAGGGGATTTTAAATTTATTAATTATAAATTGATCTTGAAATCGACCAAAGGCCAATACAAGCGGGCAATATATTAATATCGGCTTTGTAGGTCGAATTGGGTCAATTTTTCAAGCCATAATGAGTATGGAAGTCCCTTTTATCGGCCGATTTGAGGGTACATTTTAATAAAAATTTCGTAAAATATCGAAAGGTAAAAAGGCAACATAAATTGCCGTACGAGTTAAAATGAAAATTCTGGACTAAAACGGTCCGTGATCCTTCAATTCTTTTAAAAAATTAGTTGCAATAAGAAATGAAAATATTTTTCTTTCGCAATTAGCGTCATTAGCGTTGCAAACGTTAATTAAATATCGTTAAATTCTCAAAGTGGATTCGTTCGTTAAAGGGGGTACAGGTGTCGATTAACTTGTATAGGTCCCAAAGCAAAATATTTTAAATCGAAATATTTTATTTACGTTTATCAAATTAAACAAATCCGGATCTATGACGAACATCGTTTTTGTATTTTATGTACGCAAATAAACTGGCCAATGGCGTTTTTTAGTCAAAATAGGATATATTGTAATACAGTAACTGTATCATATTTACCGAGAGTTTGAGGTTGATGATTTCCATATTTCTAGAATTTTAATGTGCACGAAAAAATTTTATTCATTATTTTAATTATCTGGTCGTTTTTTGCAACTTTTTCAGCCAACATTTTTATATAATCCGGCTTTTGAAAACGACTCATCCGATTAAGTTTTTCGATAGCTCAAACTGAGCACAAATTAACTGAACAATAAAATAATGCTAAATTGTTCAGAATGGGAGCATTTTTTGGTTTTTTTCTGTGATTACTGAAATTTTTTAATTATTAGTTTTGATCAAAAAATAGAAATAATGCCCTGATTCAAATAATGTTTTTCAATTTATTTTTCTTCAAATATTTGTGCTCAGTTTCAGCTATCTAAGAACTCAATCGGATTAGTCGTTTTAAAAATCCAAATTATTAAGAAATTTTTGCTCAAATAGTGGCAAAAAACGACCAGTAATTGATATCATAAATTTTCGACAAGTTGAAAAATTGTACAGCTGAGATAAGAATAAAGACAATTTTTTTTGGCCATAAGAAAATTTTTTACTGCTATTGGACTGAGCTATCCGATGGATTATCCAAAAATATCATATTTTGACATTTTTTTCTGACCTGAGACAACCGGTGACACCCTACACCACTACCCCAATAAACTGGTTTCTGCTTTGGATTTTGAAAACATTTTTTCCGAAAACAAAGTGATTTAAAAACTAGAGAAGACAAAATTAAATGTATTAATTTTGGTTTGTTTGAAAAAAAAATTATAGAGTTCATGACTTGACATAATCGTTTCAAATAAGTTCAGTTTCAACAATAAATGCTTGTTTTCCCGCCCGAGTTATTTTTAACTACTTAATTTATTTTCGCGGCACTAAATTTCAGCCTGGAAATAATTTTGCTATATTTTCTGAAAACTGTATTAAATATGTATGAAATTTCTTGCGTTCGAAAAATCAATATACATATGCATTATTTTATTTTTTTAGCACCACAATTAGGTTTTTAATTTTTATTGCATTTTCATATTTATAGTTTGACTTGCGAACTTGGGTTTTTCGTGAAAATATCATCATTTAAAAAGGTCTTTCTTATTGATCAGCCGATCAGCGGTCTACGATATCTCCTTCGGGAACAAGATTTTTATCAGATTATTTGATATCTAATCTTATATCATATGGGACAATGTAACATGGGTAGGGAAATTTCCCGGTACTGACCCTAAACCTTGGCCATGGTATTTGCTGAGGACAATTTGGGGAAATCTCACCCGTCCTAATAGACCAGAGTACTTATTTAATTGACTCAAAAAACCCTGCTTTTGTCTTTCAAATTCAACTGGTACCTCCTTAAACTATAAATTTTGTTTTAATTGATTAAAATGCTGCATCTTTTGGTTGCAAGTGAAAGTGAATTTCAATTGATTGTGGGTAATATAAATAAATGAAATATTTGAATTAATATTTTGGAGGCAGACTTGATCACTTCCTAATCTTGGTGCAAAACGAATTTGTGGCGCGCGCGAGTTAACATTGAAATGCAATTTTTTCTCAAAATCAAAAATCAACCTAATAATTGTCATTTAGTCATAATTGCAAGACTATATACACTTTAGGTAAACTTGATTTGAAAATAAAAAATAAATCTTATAAAATCATCAGAGAACTTTAATACCAAAAAATGTCGTATCCTGCAGAGCAGTTGGCTGCGTTATTGAGACAAACGCAACATTTGGCGGAAATGAAAGCAAATGAAAATATTGATGATGAAAATAGAATTAGAAATTCAGAAAGTCCTCAGAGTAACCAGTCAGCTAATTCAGAAAATGTAGGTAAAATTATTTGTAATTACGGAATCGATCATAGGGGAACCTTTTATTAGCTGATTTTTAGTGAATTTCCAGTGATTTGGAAGGAAGAGGTACCCATTTAAGCCTTTTTCAAATTATTAAAAAAAATTTCAGGTACTTTTGAGGAGGATTGACAATAAATAATTTAAATTATAGTTTCGAATTATTTTTCATATTTCTTTATATTTAAATTCTGAAAATTCTCACGCCGCTATCATTCAAATTTTGAGATTATTTTTTTTTGCATTTCCGTGTATTTTATACTACAGTTTCGTGTATGAACGCAAGCCTAGGCATTTTTCTCCCGAATATCACACAAGTAAAATGCATAGAAGTAGGGATTTGACAGTTTCCAAGAGTGTTTCTTGGTAACTTTCAGTTTTTCTCAGCATGATGTTATCCCGAGAATGTTATCACAAAAAATGTACCTTTTATCAAAAAAATATTTTTCGGTACAACGGTTTTCAAAAATGGCCGATTCTCAAAACGATTATGGAGTTCGTCAGATACTACCAGATTAATTTACGCCTGTCAACAGTGTTTGAGTAAAACTTGAAAATGACCTACAATTTTGTCTATACTCGTTTTATGACTTTTTCAAATTAAGAGTTAGTTTCCTCAAAAATTATGACCCAGAATTTATAGATTTTTTGTTTAAGTACTGACCAGTAAACAATGGCATTTTTGGGTATTCGCATTACTGAAAATAACGTTTTGGCTGACTGATACATCATGTCACATGATTCATGTGGTATTAACTGTATTCTGAAATATAAATTGTTTAACTTTTATCTTAAATTATGATAGATCCGAGATATTTTCAAAATCAGCGTCATTTCTTCAAATCGATGCTGCTCAAAATTCAGAATTTCATGATAAACCTGCCTTCATCCACTTTAATTTTAGTTTCCTAACCTCAATTTTCTTTGAGTTAAATTTTTTTTAGATAACAGCAGATATTTACTTTGTGCTTTTAAAAAACACCAAAAAATATTTTGAAAGATGTGCAAACGCGTTTAATTTCACCAAAAAAACACGCAATTTTGGTTTTCATTAAAGTTTGCAAGGGCACGATTTGAAGAAAAAATTTTAGCTCATTTTAAATAACCTTGAGTACAACTGTTCATCAGTAATTTGGTTTCTTAGAATGGAATCTCTAAGTCCCGCCTTGCTCGTTCCGGTTTGACACTTATTTTCGAACGCTTTTCAGGTCAATGCCGAAAATTTATCGTACATAGTCCGTTGTTCCCTAAAAAAAATTCATAAATTTTATGATTACAACTCTTCAATTTACCACTTTTTATCTAGAACGAGACAAATGAAATGAATCACTATCCCCTTTTCAATGGTCAAAATCCTCAATTTTCGATCGATTTTATTTTATCAAAAGCGCGAGGTTCTTTACTTGCAAATGGAATGAATCCTGTTGCGTTCAATTCGGCTGTGACTGCGCAATTGAACTTGGCCGCAGCTGCACAGAGACAAATAAATCAACGGAATGCAGCCATGCACATAACGCAAAAAGTTAACCTCTTCAGAAATTATGTGCAGCCAGAGAAATTACATGGTAAGTTGGTATTTCATATGCACATATTTAAGAGGGTTGTGGGTGTAGAATGATGGAATTGCTGGCTGAAATTCAATCTGAAGATTTTGTTGTTTATGGTGTTTTTTGTGACTTATCCAAAAAAATTCTGAAAGATTAAAAACCGTTTTGAAAATTACCTATTGCTAAGGCTTAGCAGCTAAGCGTGAAATATAAGTTTTTCCTGGAAAAATTGTAAGAAATACTGAGTATTTAAACAGAACAAAGATTCTTGAAGTTGAAAAATATGTACTAGGAAAAAGTTGAAAACATGTATCATAACACATAATGAGCGACCTTTTTTGTAGGTACAATTACCAAAGACTTGTTGCAGGGTGTTTGATCTAGAATTTAAAAATATATGTATCAGTTTGTCTTGAAAGTGGCAAAAACAAATGTGAAAATTCATAAAAATTAAATATTTTTCTTCTGAATTTCAGGAATTTATCAATTTTAATGAGATTTTTCACCCTGATTTTTAAGAGAAATCCAATGTATTCTTCAAATACACCAGAATCTCGCTTTTTCGCAATGACGCATAATATCGCTTTATTATTCAGTAATCTTATGCGTAATCGTTGGGTTGGGAGATTTTGAGGCAGTTTAGTTTGAATGCAGATAATTCTCCAATCTTTACAGGAGCAGTTTTCTGGTAAAATAAAGACTTAAAATTATTTGTTTTTGTGCAAACTGCCTTATTTACTAAGAGAATTTATTAATGTTAACAAATTTATTTTCCGTCAATTAAGATATCAAAACCGACTTGACAATTTGCCGAAATAGCTCTAATTAAGATTTAAAATTTGTGTAATCACATATGTTTCTGCCAAGTGAGATTGTTTTTGAATGGAATAAATTGAAGACACATTAAGGGGGTAGCATCGACTCGGCAGACTTGAGTCAATTTAACTTACGAAATTTATTAGCTGTTTTACTTTTTTGTGCTTATTATCGTTAGCTGAACCAAATAAATGTGCATCTACTTATTAAATAATTTTGTCTATTTAAGGAAAGATTTGAGTCGAACTTTAATTTTTGAATTCGTAAAATTTCAAAAAAAATCAAAGCATTATGAAAATTTCCGCATTTTTGTCCAAAATTTTTCTTATTTTTTTGAAATCTGTGAATAAAAATCAAAAAAATAGGCCACTATAACTTTTTTTATGCATGTCTACATATTTTCTGACAGCCGTTTGAAAAATTATAAATCTTTTTTTCATCTTCTGTCGAATTTTATGGAAAATTATGAAAATTTTCCGCAAATCATGTCCAAAATTTTCAAATTGTGGGTTTTTCGAATTCTCATAAAAAAATCAGGTAGAATCACTTATTTTATTTTTGTATCTATTAAATATCCGTGTGTCAACTAATGAGTTGGTCGCGCGATTTTCATTTCTAAACTATCGATGAAATTTTTAACACTCGGCTGTACACTCGATTAGTGCCATTTGCACTTTATTTTTCAAAATTTTATGCGACAAAACATTTCAAATACAATTGTGTGTGTAATACGCGCCATTTCTTTTGATAGTAAGAACAATTTCTAATATCAAAACGCAATTGAATGTCAATTTTTACCTCAAAAAAAGTTGTTTTTCTTTACTTTTTGCCATTTTTGACCATTTTTTATGAAAAAAAACTCTCATATGAAGGAAAATTGTGCAAAATTAAAACAAGACTTTTAAGCGCATTACACCCGACAATGTCTGAAGTTTATTAATATCGTCTTCAAAAAAAATTCTATGGTTGGATTAGGTTAGAAATGGAGTTCCAATGAAAAGTGTTTTTAAAATTCTTACAGATAGTTAGTTACGTTAAGAAATTAAAAATATAAACGTTTGCAAGAATGGACACTTTTATTGAAGAAAAAAAATAAAAAAGTAAATTTTCACATTTTTTTCTTTCATATATCGCTCTGAAAAAATGTACCAATCTGCCGGATCGATGCCACCCCTTAACTAAACCATTATAACATATATAAAAAATATAATTGTTTAATTTTAAATTCATTTTTGTGTAATTAATTTCAAAAAGTAAATGAGGATTAAACTGTTAAAAACATTGTTAAGTTATAGGCTATGACAAAATTATAGGCTCACTCCTTAATATTTCACACCTTAAAGAGCCAGATTTTTGAGAATGAAAATGCGCTTTAAGGGGGCAGTCGAAGCAATTTGTACCTTTTCCAATACGCGTTCCATCATAAATGAAGAATCACAGAAACTTTATACTACCATAAATCGAGAGAAAAGTTCCAAGTGATAATTGACTTTAAAATTTGACAAAATCATGACGTCTACGATCTTTGGAAAAGCGAAAAATGAAATTTCGAACAATTTTGACAGCCAATTAGTATGGTTTTCCTCCAAAAATCTTATTTTTTGAATATAATTCAATCTTCGGAATCCGAATTTTAAATGTTTGCCCAGGGGCGCTATATCGCAAAAATCATATTTTAAGTTTTCACATGTGGTCAAAATTGACCCATGGTTTATCATACCGTCTTCAAAAACCTGATAAATTTCAATTTTTTTGCTGTACTAAATCAGGAAAATATCACTTCGACAACACTTTTTTGCGATTTACCCCCCCAAGGTAAAAATCCAAAATTCGGATCTCAAAGATTATTTATATTTGAAACATATGATCATTTGAGAAAAAATCATACAAATTGATTTATAGAAGAAGGATGTGAAAAATTTTCAATATTTCATTGTTCAGAGGGCGTTGACGTCATTCAGATCATTTGCATTTATTATTTTCTGGTACATGTACTAAAATCACTTATCGTAGGCAAAAAATGTTTTGTCGGGCATAACTTATAGTTACCGCTCCAAGAGAGTGGGCTGATTTCAAAAATAATTTTTCAGCCATACAGTATTAATTGTTCACCGATAGTATGGCTCATAAATACTGTATTTTTGATATGATGAAAACGGGGACTATAAATCATAGCCTATAAGTAGGGTCATAACCGGGAGCACTATCTGCCAAACTAAAAGCGTCAGCAATATTTCCATAAACTTATAGGGTCAACTNCATTTCGGTCACGTAAGTTAATTTCGAAAGTCCGATGAATAGGAAAAAAAAAAAAAATGAAAAAAATTCAAACCTTTAAATTTGCCCTAAGCCGATTTAATAAAAAAATTAAATTCATAATCTGAATTGTTGATCATGGGGGACGAACCCATTTGCCAGGCATCGCGATTGAAAAGAAACGGCGTCGCAGACAAATAGCGCAAGTAAAGTCCCCAAATATTGCCTGCGCAAGTTCTTATTATGCTGTGGTTAGTGAGTGTAGTATAGACGCCGGGCCCCGCGACAATCAAGTTGGATATAGCAAGTACAGTTAGAATTGAATTCAAAACTATTTTTCTCAGATCATCTAGCTCCGATAAAGGGCGCTTAAATCGGCCGCTGTTTTAGTATTTAAAAATTTCAACAATTTCCAATCCTTTGTGCCCACGATTTCTAAAAAAATTGTGAAAAATTCGTCTTATTAATATTAGGGTTCAGACTTCATAGACAGATCGTGAATATTTGAATAGTAAAAAAAAACGCGGGTATACTATCACTCAATCAAACCGTGTGGATTGCAAAAATAGGCCGATTTCATTTGCGTCAGATTTGAAAGGGATCAAGAAATGGAGTGCTCAGATTCCGCTATTTTCAAATATTCAGGCATCAAGTCCTCTGAGGGGGTCTATTAATCTATATGTATTTTTTTTATAATCAGGGGATTTTAAATTTATTTAATTATTTAAAATTGATCTGGAAATCGGACAAAAGGCCAATACAGCGGGCAATATTTAATATCGGCTTTGTAGTCGAATGAGGTCAATTTTTTCAGCCATATGAGTATGGAAGTGCCTTTTTATCGGCCGATTTGAGGTTACATTGTTAATAAACAATTTCGTAAAATATCGAAAGTGTAAAAGGCAACAATAAATTGCCACGTACGAGTTAAAATGAAAATTTCTGGCTAAACGGTCCGTGATCCTTCAAATTCTTTAAAAAAAGTTGCAATAAGAAATGAAAATATTTTCTTTCGCAATTAGCGTCATTAGCGTTGCAAAACGTTAATTAAAATATCGTTAAATTCTCAAAGTGGATTCGTTCGTTAAAGGCGTTACAGGTGTCGATTTAAACTTTGTATAGGTCCCAAAGCAAAATATTTTAAATCGAAATTATTTTATTTACGTTATCAAATTTAAGAATCCGCATTATACGACATCGTTTGTATTTTATGTACGCAAATAAACTGGCCAATCGTTTTTTAGTCAAAATAGGATTATATTGTAATACAGTAACTGTATCATATTTAACCGAGAGTTTGAGGTTGATGATTTCCATATTTCTAGAATTTTAATGTGCCACGAAAAAAATTTAGTCATTATTTTAATTTATCTGCGTCGTTTTTTGCAACTTTTCAGCCCAACATTTTTATATAATCCGGCTTTTGAAAACGACTATCCGATTAAGTTTTTTCGATAGCTCAAACTGAGCACAAATAACTGAACAATAAAAATAATGCTAAATTGTTCAGAATGGAGCATTTTTTGGTTTTTTTCTGTGATTACTGAAAATTTTTTTAATTTATTAGTTTTGATCAAAATTAGGCAAATAATTGCCCTGATTCAAATAATGTTTTTTCAAAATTTATTTTCTTCAATATTGTGCCTCGTTTCAGCTATCTAAGACTCAATCGGATTAGTCGTCGTTTTAAAAAATCCAAATTTATTAAGAAATTTTTTGCTCAAAATAGTGGCAAAAAAACGACCAGTAATTGATATCATAAATTTTCGACAAGTTGAAAATTGTACAGCTGAGATAAGATAAAGACAATTTTTTTTGGGCCATAAGAAAATTTTTTTACTGCTATGGATGAGCCTATCACGATGGATATCCAAAAAAATATCATTATTTGACATTTTTTTCTGACCTTGAGACAAACCGGTGACACCCTACACCATACCCCAATAACTGGTTTCTGCTTTTGGATTTTAAACATTTTTTCCGAAACAAAGGATTTAAAACTAGAGAAGACAAATTAAATGTATAAATTTTGGTTTGTTTGAAAAAAAAAAAAATTATAGAGTTCATACTGACATAATCGTTTCAAATTAAGGTGCTTTCAACAATACAATGCTTGTTTTTCCCGCCCCGAGTTTATTTTAAACTACTTAATTTATTTTCGCGGCACTAAATTTCAGCCTGGAAATAATTTTTGCTATATTTTCTGAAAAACTGTATTTAAATATGTTGAAATTTCTTGGTTCGAAAAATCAATATACCATATGCATTATTTTATTTTTTTAGCCACCACAATTTAGGTTTTTAATTTTTATTGCATTTTCATATTATAGTTTGACTGCGAACTTGGGTTTTTCGGTGAAAATTATCATCATTAAAAGTCTTTCTTATTGATTGCAGCGATCAGCGGTCTACGATATCTCCTTCGGGAAAAACAAAAAAAAGGGAATTTTTTTTTATTTTTTTTTTTTTTTTTTTGTCCCCAAGATACCTATTTGATATCTATCTTATATCATATGGGACAATGTAAAACATGGGTATTTTTTTTGTTTTTTTGGGAAATTTCCGGTACTGACCCTAAACCTTGGCCATTCGCGTATTTGCTGAGGAAATTTGGGAAATCTCAACCCCGTCCTAATAGACCAGAGTACTTAGTAATTGACTCAAAAAACCCTGGCTTTTTGTCTTTTCAAATTCAACTGTACCTTCTTAAAATCTATAAATTTTGTTTTTAATTGATTCAAATGCGCATTTTCTTTTGGTTGCAAGTGAAAGTGCATTTCAAATTGATTGTGGAGGTAATATAAAAAATGAAATTTTGAATTAACTATTTTGGAGGCAGACTTGATCCTTCCTAATCTTGGTGCAAAACGAATTATGTGGCGCGCGCGAGTTAAACTTGAAATGCAATTTTTTCTCCAAAATCAAAATCAACCTAATAATTGTCATTTAGTCATATTGCAGACTATATTAACTTTAGTTAAACTGATTTGAAATAAAAAATAAATCTTATAAAATCATCAGAGAACTTTAATTTACCAAAAAATGTTCGTTATCCTGCAGAGCAGTTGGCTGCGTTATTGAGGGACAAACGCAAACATTGCGGGAAATGAAAGCAAATTGGAAAATATTGATGATGAAATAGAATTAGAAATTCCAGGAAAGTCTCAGTAGTAACCAGTCAGCAATTCAGAAATGTAGGTAAAATTATTTGTATTACGGAATCGATCATTAGGGAAACCTTTTATAGCTTGATTTTAGTGGAATTTCCAGTGATTGGAGAAGAGGTACCCATTTAAGCCTTTTTCAAATTCTTTAAAAAAAATTTCAGGTGACTTTGAGGAGGATTGACAATAAATAATTTAAATTATAGTTTCGAATTATTTTTCATATTTCTTTATATTTAAATTTCTGAAAATTCTCACCGCGCTATCATTCAAATTTTTGAGATTTATTTTTGTTTTGCATTTCCGTTTGTATTTTATACTACAGTTTCGTGTTTATGAACGCAAGCCTAGGCATTTTCTGCCCGATATCACACAAGTAAAATGCATAGAAGTAGGATTTGACAGGTTCCAAGAGTGTTTCTTGGGTAACTTTCAGTTTTCTCAGCATGATGTTATTCCCGAGAATGTTATCACAAAAAAAATGTACCTTTATCAAAAATATTTTTCGGTACACGCGTTTCAAAAATGCGGGCCGATCTCAAAACGATTATGGAGTTCGTCAGAGATACTACCAGATTAATTTTACGCCTGCTCAACAGTGTTGAGTAAAACTTGGAAAATGACTACAATTTTGTCTATACTCGTTTTATGACTTTTTCAAATTAAGAGTTAGTTTCCTCAAAAATTATTGACCCAGGAATTTATAGATTTTTGTTTTAAGTACTGACCAGTAAACAAATGGCATTTTTTGCGGTATTCGCATTTTACTGAAAATAACGTTTTGGCTGACTATACATCATTCACATGATTCATGTGGTATTAACTGTTTCTGAAAATAATAAATTGTGTTAACTTTTTATCTTAAAAATTATATAGATCCGGAGATATTTTCAAAATCCCGCGTCATTTCTTCAAAATCGATGCTGCTCAAAATAGAATTTCATGGATAAACCTTGCCTTCATCCACTTTAATTTTAGTTTCCTAACCTCAATTTTCTTTTGAGTTAATTTTTTTTTAGATAACAGCAGTATTTACTTTGTGCTTTTAAAAAACAAACCAAAAAAATATTGAAAGATGTGCAAAAACGGCGTTTAAATTTCACCAAAAAAACAACGCAATTTTGGTTCTTTCATTAAAGTTTGCAAGGGCACGTTTGAAGAAAAAATTTAGCTCATTTTAATACTGAGTACAACTGTTTATCAGTAATTGGTTTCTTATATGGAATCTCTTAAGTCCCGCCTTGCTCGGGTTCCGGTTTGACACTTATTTTCGAAACTTTCAGTCATGCCGAAAAATTTATCGTTACCTAGCCTTGTTCCCTAAAAAAACTCATAAATTTTATGATTACAACTCTTCAATTTACCACTTTTTACTAGAACGAGACAATGAAATGAATCCACTATCCCCTTTTCAATGGTTCAAATCCTCAATTTTCGATCGATTTTATTTTATCAAAGCGCTAGGTTCTTTACTTGCAAATGGAATGAATCCTGATTGCGTTCAATTCGGCTGTGACTGCGCAATTGAACTTGGCCGCAGCTGCACAGAGACAAATAAATCAACGGGAATGCAGCCATGCAACAACGCAAAAAGTTAACCTCTTCAGAAATTATGTGGCAGCCAGAGGAAATACATGGTAAGTTGGTATTTCATATTGCACATATTAGAGGGTTGTGGGTGTATAGGAATTGATGAATTGCTGCTGAAATTCAATCTGAAGATTTTGTGTTTATGGTGTTTTTTGGACTTATCCAAAAAAAATTCGAAAGATAAAACCGTTTTGAAAATTACCTATTGCTAAGCCTTAGCGCTAGGCGTGAAATATAAGTTTTTCCTGGAAAAATTGTAAGAAATTACTGAGTATTTAAACAGAACAAAGATTCTTGTGAAGTTGAAAAATATGTACTAGGAAAAAAGTTGAAAACATTTCATAACACTAATGAGCGACCTTTTTTGTAGGTACAATTACCAAAGACTTGTTGCAGGCGTGTTTGATCTAGAATTTAAAAATTATGTATCAGTTTGTCTGAAAGTGGCAAACAAAATGTGAAAATTCATGTTAAAATTAAAATATTGTTTTCTTCTGAATTTCCAGGAATTTATCATTTTAATAATTTTCACCCTGATTTTTTAGAGAAATCCAATGTAATTCTTCAAATACACCAGATCTCGCTTTTTCGCAATGACGCATAATATCGCTTTATTATCAGTAATCTTATGCGTAATCGTTGGTGGGAGATTTTGAGGCAGTTTAGTTTGAATGCAGATTAATTCTCCAATCTTACAGGAGCAGTTTTCTGGTAAAAAATAAAGAATTAAGTTATTTGTTTTTGTTGAAACTGCCTTATTTTACTAAGAGAATTTATTAATGTTAACAATTTATTTTCCGTCAATTAAGATATCAAAACCGACTTGACAATTTGCCGAAATAGCTCTAATTATTAAGATTTAAAATTTGTGTAATCACATATGTTTCTGCCAAGTGAGATTGTTTTTTGAATGGAATAAAATGAAGACACATTAAGGGGGTAGCATCGGACTCGCAGACTTGAGTCAATTTTAACTTACGAAATTTATTAGCTGTTTTCTTTTTGTGCTTTATTATCGTTAGATGAACCAAATAAATTGTGCATCTACTTATTAAATAATTTTGTCTATTAAGCGAAAGATTTGAGTCGAACTTTAATTTTGAATTCGTAAAATTTTTCCAAAAAAAATCAAAGCATTATGAAAATTTCCGCATTTTTGTCCAAAATTTTTCTTATTTTTTTGAAATCTGTGAATAAAAATCAAAAAAATAGGCCACTATAAACTTTTTTGTATGCATGTCTACATATTTTCTGACAGCCGTTTGAAAAAATTATAAATCTTTTTTTCATCTTCTGTCGAAATTTTATGGAAAGATTATGAAAATTTTTCCGCAAATCATGTTCCAAAATTTTCAATTGTGGGTTTTTCGAATTCTCATTAAAAAAAAATCAGTAGAATCACTTATTTTATTTTGTATCTATTAAATTATCCGAGGCTGTGTCAACTAATGAGTTGGTCGCGGCGATTTTCATTTCTAAACTATCGATGAAATTTTAACACTCGGCTGTACACTCGAATAGTGCCATTGGCCACTTTGATTTTTCAACAATTTATGCGACAAAACATTTCAAATACAATTGACTGTGTGTAATACGCGCCTATTGGTCTTTTGATAGTTAAGAACAATTTCTAATATCAAAACGCAATTGAATGTCAAATTTTACCTCAAAAAAGTTGTTTTTCTTTACTTTTGCCATTTTGACCATTTTTTATGGAAAAAACTCTCATTCTGAAGGAAAATTGTGCAAAATTAAAACAAGACTTTACGCATTACACCCGACCAATGTCTGAGTTATTAATATCGTCTTCAAAAAAATTCTCATGGTTGGATTAGGTTAAGAAATGGCAAGTTCAATGAAAGTGTTTTTAAACATTCTTACAGATAGTTAGTTTACGTTAAGAAATTAAAATTAAACGTTTGGAAGAATGGACCACTTTTATTGAAGAAAAAAAATAAAAAAGTAATTTTCACATTTTTTTCTTTCATATATCGCTCTGAAAAAATGTACCAATCGTGCCGGATTCGATTGCCACCCCTTACTAAACCATTATAACATAAATATAAAAAATATAATTGTTTTAATTTTAAATTATTTTGTGTAATTAATTCAAAAACAGTAAATGAGGATTAAAACTGTTAAAAACATTGTAAGTTATAGAGGCTATGACAAAATTTATGGCTCACTCCTTCAATATTTTCCACACTTAAAGAGCCAAGATTTTGAGAATGAAAAATGCGCTTTAAGGGGGCAGTCGAAGCATTGTACCTTTCATACGCGTTCCATCATAAAAAGAATCACAGAAACTTAAACTACCACTAAATCGAGAAGAAAAGTTCCAAGTGATAATTGACTTTAAAAATTTGACAAAATCATGACGTCTTACATCTTTGAAAAGCGAAAAATGAAATTCTCAAACATTTTGACAGCCAATTAGTATGGTTTTCCATCCAAAAATCTTAATTTTTATTGAAAATATTTCAATCTTCGGAATCCGAATTTTAATGTTTTGCCCAGGGGCGCTACTATCGCAAAAATTCATATTTAGGTCTTCAACCTGTGGCAAAAATTGACATGGTTTATTCATACCCGTCTTCAAAAAACCTGATAATTTCAATTTTTTTGCTGTACTAAATCAGGAAAAATATTCACTTCGACAACACTTTTTTGCGATTTACCCCCCCAGGTAAAAATCCAAATTCGGGATTCAAAGATTTTATATTTGAAACATATGATCATTTGAGAAAAAATCATACAAATTGATTTATAGAAGAAGGGATGTGAAAATTTTCCATATTCATTGTTCAGAGGGCGTTGACGTCATTTCAGATCATTTTGCATTTATTATTTTCTGGTACATGTACTAAAATCACTTATCGTAGGCAAAAAAATTTTTGTCGGGCATAACTTATTAGTTACCGCTCCAAGAGAGTGGGCTGATTTCAAAATAATTTTCAGCCATTACAGTATTAATTGTTCACCGATAGTATGGCTCATAAATACTGTATTTTTATTATGATGAAACGGGGACTATAAATCTAGCCTATAAGTAGGTCATAACCGGGCACTATCTGCCAAACTAAAAGCGTCAGCAATATTTCCATAAACTTATAGGGTCAACTCTTCTAAAAAACGAATCCGACCATCAAAAAATTTTTAGAGCCACCTAGTGGTCAGAAATTAAGCATGAAAAAACACTTTTTTGCGGGCTTTGTAGAGCACTTTAAGCCTTAAAGTTTAAGGTATAATATATTTCTCATCAATTTTTAATTAAATGGATCGTGTTAAGAAAAAGTTAAGCTATTAACTACAAAAAAAAATTTCGAAAAAAAATGTTTTGTCGAATTTTGAAAAAAAAATTATGGTCATTTTGATGTAAAAATGCGTAGGCGTAAATGACGTTTTTAGGAAAAACGTTGGTGGGGCACTCAAATCGACAATTTAAACTTTAAATGCCATTTTACCCAAAAAAAATTTTCAAAATTTTTTTTCAGATCAAAATTTTTCTCAAAAAATTCTGCCTCGAGTGTTTACTTTCATGCGTTGATAAAATTATTAGTCTTAAAAGACGATTTACCCCGGTGGTATGACCCTACCTATAAGTCATAGGCAGGGGTCGGCACAAGATTTGAAAATTTCAGTCCTTTCCTGTCCTGAGCCAGGCAAATTTCGAAATTTTCTGTCCTGTCCTGAGGCAGGAAATTTCAAAAGTTTCTGTCCTGTCCTAGGACAGGTATCTGGGAGTATACATTTTTGATCAACCTTTTTCGCCTTTCTTTTGATATGAATTTTGTGATTTTCAGATACATTTTTCAGCCTACACCACCTTCTTTAAATGCAAAAATAGAAAATTTAATCGAACAATGAAGCATTTGGTAAATTCGTATTTCACTTGTACTGCTTACTTCCGCCTACGCACTTTTCATAATAAAAAATAGACATTTTAAAAAAAGTCGACGAAAAATTTTAGGTAGGATCATACCAAGGAGACCTATCTTTAAATTAAAGGCGCCTTGTGATCGTATAAATAACCCTTGTGATCGTATAAAAAAAAGTTCCGCCAAGGCACCAGAGCCTATACATAGGCTCTTCTTTGGACGTTGTTTACAAAAAGCCCAGGGCAGTTGGAGCTTCAATTTTTTCTGCATCAGGAAATCGAAAGATTATATTTTTGTATCCGAAATTTTAAATTCTAGTATTTTAATTTTTTGTTCTTGAAAATATAGTGAGAAAAGCAAGGTGCAGCATATCACGTGATACAAGCTAAAGGTTGCCGTCACTCATAAAATAATTTAGTTATAAATTATTTAGTCATAAATTGAAAATGAATAAAACAATTCGAAACGAATAAAGTGAAACGTAGTTTGATTAACATAAATAAAAACTTATTATGAAATAAGTTTGAAATTTGAATGACAAAATTAGGATTTATCGTAAAAAATGGTTATTTTCCTAATAAAAGCAGATAATTTCACTTTTGTTATCATTTTCTGGTAGATATAGTAATCCAGTGACACTGTGGACAATTTTTGATTGCTTTAATTAATGTTTATAATAAATAATTTTTTTCATGAAATACTCAAATTAGAAATTTCACTTCCAAAAAAACGTTTCTGTCCCAAAATAGAAAAGGACAGATTAATTTTCATTTATTATGTTTATGATAAGCAAAAAATTGACAGAAAATGCTGTTTTTGGAATTTTTTTTGGTAAATTTTAGCACAGAAAGTAGAAGTGCTTCGAAAATAAATCAAATGCGGCTATCGATGTTTGCCGTTTTCACGTTAGGTTAGATGGTTTTTAAAGTACTTTTATCGTAAGAAGCCATTTCTTCAAATTTCCGCCAGAGAAGTACAAAGCCTCGTCTACACGGTGTCGAGTATAGTCAAATTTGTTTTTGTTGATATGTCAATTTCGCAAAATTTTCAAAAATCGACAAAATGTAGTCGTAAAAAGGGTTAAATCCGAAAGGTTAACCTGTGTAACCTACGCAAAATTTTGAAAACTAAACGAGACTGGAATTTCATTTTCAAAGTTATTTGTGATTGGAAAGCAAATTTAGATACGTACCTGATTTAGAACGTACTTGATTAATCGAAATTGAAAAAGGAAATTCTAGAACCACAACAAACCAAAGCATTTTTGTTTTAAAATTTTCTATGCTATTTGCGGGGTGTTTTCTGTTCTTACCAAACTGACGTAACATTTTCCACATTTTTCGATATAAATAATAATATGAAAAGGCAGGCCTCTATTTTCGGTGTAATGAAAAAAAAATCAATTTCAGAAACAAATCCTTTCACTATTTTTTTTATTTCCGTCGGGTTTAATAGTGACAAATTTTGAAATGAAATTATTTCTTTATAATTAACTAATAGTTTTTTCAGGTGGATTGATTGTTTAATATTCGTTTAATTTCTCTTTTTTAAATATTTTATAATTGTGAGATAGATTAGGTGGTTAGGGGGTTGGTGGTGGTGTTGTCCAGGTGTCATTTAGGACCCGGAAATATTCCATCCGATTTACCATCTGCGTTAACACCGTCAAAATAATTCATTAAAATCACATTTTAGTCCCGAATATTTACTTTATTGCTCCTGAATAGACAAACTATTAACTCACAGCAGGTGACCGGATAGCTTAAATTTTCTGAAAAAATTAGCTCAATAGGATTTCTACGAATTATTCATAAAAATCTTCGAGGTGATAAAGTGATGGGAGCTAAGATTTGATTTTTCCATTGGAGGCCAACTTTCATGAAATAATGCACCTTCAGCAATAAATTTTTATATCAAATGTAGAAACATTTAAATTTAAAAACATTACGTGAGAAAAATCATGAATATATAATGACATGACAATTATTTCACAAAATTAGCCGATTTAATCCGTCCTCATTTAGAAATTTCTAGAAGCTTTGAGGCTTTGTTTTTAATACTGGATTCGTAAAAATCCTAGAATCAAGATGAACAAATAATTTTGCAAATTGCGATGAGTTAAAAAAAATCTCGAATCACGATAAAATATAGTAATTATGCAATTATTTGAGAAATATTATAATTCGCGATAAAAATAATAGCATGTATGCTAATATTTCAGAAAAATTTTAGAATCACCTTGAAAATAATAGTTATGCACTTATTCTGGAAATTTTTATAAGCAGGATGTAGAAATTTGATTACACCATTATTCTAAAAGAATATATTACGTATTTAATTTTTATAATGTATTTTATTTTCTTATCAGCGTAGAATCGTGATTGTTAAGTATTATCTAAACTGTATAGTTTATTAAATTCCATAAAAAAAATCTAGTCAATGATTTTTTTTCAAATTAAAATGGTAGTTTTTAGAACTCCCTAAAGAAACGGACGAAATAACAAACGAAATTTCCCGTATTCCAGACTCGCCAATTTCTGCTAGCCCCACAAGAAACCAAACCTTATCAAATTCGTCTGTGAGCCCACCGAGTACTTCTGAACGAAATCAAGAACATTCAACATCTCGAAATTCTAGAACTTCAGACATAGAAGTTCCCAAAAAGCGTCCACGAACGGCGTTCACACCTGAACAGATTAAACGGCTTGAAGGAGAATTTTCAAAAAATAAATATCTCTCGGTTGCGAAACGAATGGAACTATCGAAGGCTTTGAATCTAACAGAAACTCAGGTAATTATAATTTTGACAAATAGATTGAAAACGCTTGAATTTTACATCTACCCCTTAAATTTACGTCCTAAAATTGTTAATTTAAAAAACAAATATTTATAAAAATGAAGTTAAAATTTTTTAAATAATGTACAAAATTGGTACTAAGAATGAAATAAAACCAAATTGAGTGTTTAAAAATTTATCAGACTCGATGAAAAAAAAATTACGAGTTTTATTAAATTTGAAGAATGATATCTCGAAAATTACGCATAAAGTGAATGACATAACTAGTGTTGTGTTTTACTACACATTCATATCTTATTATTTTTCGCCAACGCGTTTTTTGAACAGTGAATTTCACTTATTTAGTAACAAGCAATAAACAAACATATGAAAATCAAAAACAATTTATTTGAAAAATTATTGAAAACATTTTTATTGATTGAAATTAAAAATACGAAAATTTGTTTAAAAAATCAAAGAAATTAGTGACAGAATTTTTAAAAAAAAGTTTATAAACACTTTTGAAAATACTTTCCGAAGAATACAATTCCCGCAACAATAAATCGAAACATCACTTGTTTAGCGGTTGTATAATTGGATCTTTATAGTTGATATTTTGAAACTTAAAGTGAAGTCTTGGCATTATCAAATTTTCTAGGTTTAAAGCTGTAAGCTTGATCATTAAATCTGACAGGTACATCGGTCAGCACCACCACACCTCCTTTACAAAAATCAAACACTCATCATAAGCCTATAAACAATTTTATGGCAAATAATTTTGCGAAAAAATTAAAATATTTAGTAGTTTCTGTCACACTTGACCAAGTGCCGTCTCTTTGATAAAGTTCTGGTTAAAAAAGTCATAAAAAACATTTGATTGGTGTTTATGCTAACTAAGTTCTTCATCTAAATTACCAAGTTTTTGCGTTTTTTTGAATAATAATTTGATTAGTTTTTTGTGTTAATTAACCAATATTTTCTTAAACTTTTTAAATAAAATTTTTTTCAATTTTCTTGAAAAAAAATAATTTTCTTTCAAAGTTTCGACGAACTATTTCTTTGAGTTTTTCGCGCAATAATCGGCATCAAAAGTGAAATGTCTCGATTTTCACTTATCTAATTATTTTCTCAAAAAGATTTTATTCATAATCAAAAATTCAAACATTTTCATTGCGCTCATTGGTCAAACGTTTGCCCTCTTTTGCTAACGATGACTCATAATTCAAGTAAATTTCTTCAATTTTAGAAACAATCTTGTTAATGTTTTTCAACGAAAATTTTTGAAGTTTACCGCGTGAGTTTCAAGTGGCGTCGAGATTCGAGCCTGCTTATTCAGCTGCTTATTTTGATCAACCGATCATTTCCTTAATTTATCATCCGGCTTGATTATCGACTCGGGAGAGCAAAATGTTAGGTGAAAAACAGCGGGGTCACAAAAAAACGAACCATTTTCAGTGTCTAATATTTGGCTTATAATCATTCTTGGATAATCTTAATCATTTTTGGCCAATAATCATCTTAATTATTTCTTTATTATTATTATGTTTTTAGATATATTTCATACTATCGAACATTTTCTGTCCGCCTCGAATCTCGACGCTCCTCACTTAATTCATTCAAATATTGGATTTGTCACGAAAACCCCATTTTTTGGTCCGCCAAAAACCCCGACAATCCGGGTTTTGTTCCGACGCCACTTGAAACTCACGCGGTACATATCACACTTATAAACCTGACCTTCAACAAACAAGTTAATCACACAAAAACAAACTCTCACAAAAACAAACAAAATTTAGCATCTCTTGAAAACTGGCCTGTTAATTGGCAAAAATTTTCTGAGAGCCCGTTTAGCCAAATTACTTTTGTTTCTTTTTTTTCGAGTCAACTTTTCGATTTAAAAAAATATTTCTGCTTTTCACTCATTACCTGAAGATGAATAATAAATTCGAAACGTTGTAAAAACACTATTTTATATAGCAAAAAAACAAATATAATTCAAGATATAGTACCATTTGAGTTATCCGGGCGATTCACACTCAAAAAATCTGCGCTCCCTGTAATACTAAGGAAATCTGTATGAATGTTGTATGCTATAATAGCATTGCTATTCCTTGTTGTGTAGAATTTTTCAAAATAACAGATTGATTTTCAAAATTTCATTTTTAAAAACATATGATGATCTAAAACTTTTTGAAAATTGTCCAAATATGAATAAAAATATCTAGCATACCGCGTGGTAGCGTCGAGACTTGTGATAATTCGAAAACATGCTTTTATAATATTTTGAATCCCCCTACAATTACCTCAAGTCACTATTTGGTTCGACGTTACATAAAACTCACGCAGAACAATAAGTTAAATATCGCAAAATCGATTTATTTATGTTTCTACAGTTAGTTTGATAAATTTTTTAAAACCATTTTGGTGTCATTTAGATTTTTTTGTCAACGTTATCCATCTGAATTTCTCTTCAAAATAGTACTTATCATGAGACCGTTAAGTTACCTAATAAATTTCCAAAAACAACGGTCGAAAAATTATCTCTACAGGCAAACGTCGAAGTTTCGTAAAAATTGGCAATCAGATTTCGAGCTCCCTCAATAAAATATTGCACATAATTATTTTGAAATTAGTCAAACCATATTACAAATAGCATTATCAAGTGCCTAAATATAACATCGCATTTCTTAATTCGTTCTATAGTCAAGGTGTGAAAATATTTGGCTTGAGTGGCCAACAAAATGGTTTTAAAATGTTGAATTTAAAGTGAGAGCTAAAACTACTTAATGAGCTCTAAAACAAATTTATTACACCGGTTGGTACTTGTGTCATATTTAGGCCTAAATAGTACAATTACTAGGGATTAGTCATTTTTGCCAAATTTGACCATTTGCACTCTTTTATTTCATGTTAGAACACGGGTTATCACCCGCTCAAGTATGAAATTTTCACACCATTTTTAATTTGTTGATCTTATTAAAACATCGAATCGATATTAATTTTTAAGTATCAATAAGACTCATTGATTTTTCTCAGTTAATGTTTAATAAGTGTCACATTCATCGTAAGAATAATAAGAAAATAAAATTTTTAAAAAATAAACAAATTTAATATTCTAAACCTAATTTTTCTGAAATTTATACTTCAACAATTTTTTTCTTCACATGACCATATTCCTTTAACACCTTTTGTTAAATCTAAGAGATGTGGGCTGAAAAGCGGCCTCATGAGTGGCTAGGAGGGGTCTTAGGCGTGTTAGGATTGGCTCCCTGGCCGCTTTTCAAACCACATCTCTCAGATTTATCAAAAGGTGTTAAAGGGATATATGGATCTACACTCCATTTGAGAAGCATCATTCAAATAATGCTAGATGTTTGGCTTAGTGATTTCAGTCTGTGAATAACTAGTGAGATCACCAGTTGTCCATATTTTTTACATAATTGTTTGTGAAATGACCAATTTTGATGATTTGAGAGTTCACATGGCCAGTTATTCGAGCTGAAAATCGGTTTTTGTCCGCTCATGAAATTTAGAAAATTCGTTTTTTTAACAATAATATGAAAATTATTGGCGGTTGAAATTTTCTGAGTTATCGGAAACAAGAAATCGTTTTTCGATAAGTCCTACCGTTTGGTCTCCAAAGGCGGTGGCCATATAAAAATAAATTACCTCAGTTACTGTAGGCTTCAGGATTTTTTGTCGAAATTTTGGATTATTTGTACTTTTCTCACCGGTTGGTGATTATGTCGTATTAAGGCCTAAATAGTACAATTACTAAGGTTTTTTCTTTTATGTTAATACACGAGTTATTAGCCGCTCAAGTATGAAATTTTCACACCATTTTTAATTTGTCTTAACATGGCGCAAATTTTCAAGAGGTAATTTGACAGATACTTCTTAAAGTGTAAAAGTGTATTGTTTGTCATGGAAACCGAGCAATTTAGAGACACTTTAAACAAATTTTAAGTTTAAATAACCCACGAAAATTCGAGACTTACACGATGTTTGCTTATATTTTTAATAAGATATCCTTTTCAGGCTGCAACAGGTTTTTCTCGACCACCTTGAATTATTTAACAAGGTTATAAAAGCTAAGTATATCTTTTGATCTCGAAGAGTCAGATTTTTTTATAGAGTGGTTAAATTAAAGTAGCTTGTTTGATTAAAAACAAGCAAAACATAATATTTTTGCTATTTTTCATTTTTTAATTGTTGTTTAATTATGAAAAAAAACACTCGATTATTTTAAGATATATTAACTTACAGCATTTCACATTTTTTGTTTATACTCTTAATTTTTGCAGGAGCTAACCTAAACCAATCAAAACGTCCAAATTCACGTATTGACTTATCAGCGGTGTCAAAATCATATTTGTGCGACAGGTAAGAGTATGAGCAAAAATGTGATATACTGTATAAATTATNCCCTTATTCACACTTTTGTTAATATCCCGGCCCTACTACTTAAAAACACACTACGTTTCCTAATCAGGGCCGGGATATTAACAAAAGTGTGAATAGGAGATAATCTGCAGAAAAAAAGGGAAAAGTTAGTCGAAATAAGCTATTTTGATTGATGCAATGTTCAACCAATCAGAATCGGGCTAGAACGTCCAATCACCTAAAAATAAAACTATTTGTTAAATTTCACGTAAAAATTTCCACCTATAATTTTTGAAGTAAAAATTTAATTCTTAAATTGTGATCGTGGGAGTTCATAAATATAATCAAAAATTTAGAAGACAAAAGTGTTATTTTAAATTGTCTCGAAACAGTTCATTTTAATGAGAACAAATATTGAAATCATTATTAGTAATTGTTGAAAGCATATTTGGACATTTTGACGCGTTAACATTTCGACCCTTGATTTACAACGGAAAATAGAGTTTCATTATGAACCAAATAAGTTGTAATCTGACTGTGCAACTTTCTTGTTATTATATTAAATTCCAAATAATTTCTAGCCCTTTAGGTCTCATTTTTTATTTATTTACTTTTCAAAATGCTCGGCCATAATTAGTCAAATAACTCTTCAGAGTTAACTTGTTAAAAGGTCGTTTAGGGCCTCGTCGTCAGATTAATAATCCTGTGGTAATGAGAGTAATTATCTCACCGGTGCCAAAATGTCTATTTGCAAAGTACAAGTAGACTAAGCGGCGTTGACTAGCCCCTTAAGACTTTCGACAAAAAACATTTTTAAGTCCGACCAAATGCTAAACTGCTCATTAGGTTCAAGTGGACTCGAAAATAAAATATAAAAAAATATGCGAAGATCTAAATAGAGCACAAGAAAAGGACACTTAGCTATTTTTATTTTGATAATGAAGTAAATAAAGGTGAAAAAATAAAGTTTAATATATGGTTGGTAATGAAAGCAGCAGTTCTAAATATCTGCTTGCTCTTACAATCAAATTTATATTATACAGCAAATTGCGGCCTTTGCTTGGGGAACTTCATTGAAAAATATGGTTACCATAAACTCACATAATATTTTCATAGTAAAACAAAGAGAGAAAAATTTCCCGGCGAAAATAATGAAAGTTCAAGTTGTCCGGTATACATCAATCTTCTTCACATTCCTTGAATTATGTTGAAATTAAAACCCGAAAAAATATAAATTTAAGTCCAAAGACACTTTTTTTGATTTTTTTTTTAAAAAGTCAATTTAAATGATTGACAATATTTTAAGAGATTTTCATGTTTAAGAAATTTTTGAAGATTTTATAAAAACAAGTTAATTCTGAAAGTGATATTTTGACGGGCCATAATACTAGAAATAATTCAAGGAATGTTAAAATAAAGTTTCGCTCTTCCTACGTCAGGTCACAAACACACGATTCACGTTAATCTATTCAAAGTTAACCTTATCATACCAGTTACCCATTTTAAGTGATGCATGTGGAAGTTAACCTTTGTGGGCACAGAGCCACAATAGTGGCCCAAGCATACCTGAAATCATTCAAAAAAGGAAAAAATCGGGATCGCAGAATCTTTTCTTTCAAACACATTATAAAGAATTTTGATTCGGTTCACAAAAATAATTGAATTTCTTTCGAATTTTTGGTTCCAGTATTACGAGGAGTTAATTTATTAGGTTTTCTCACCTATGTTTCACTTCCTGAAAAATTATTTCGGAGCTAGACATAAAATAAAAATGTGAGATTGGCCAGTTTTTAGGAAAGTGGTTTGTGCATGCATAACAGTTAAAATAAAAGTTTATCGGTATCTAGGGGCATATATATTATTTTGGAAGTGAAATTTCTAAATTTTCAACTTCAAGTATCCCATGAAAAAACTTAATTATTATAAAAGTGAATTTAAGCAATAAAAAATTGTCGACAGTTGTACTCCATTACCATATTTATTCGAAAATAATAGACAAAAGTGTAATAATCTGCTTTTATAGGGAAAAATAAACAATTTTTATTAAAAATCATGATTTTTCCATTTAATTTTTTCACTTATTTATAAATTACTTTTGATTAATGACATATAAATCAAAGCGAATAGAAGTATGACGTAGGCCAGATACTGGTGCATCGTTTTCGACAGAAATGTAACTTGTGAAGACAACTGTGACCGTGTATCACGTGAAATGGTATACATTGCTTGTCTCACTATATTTTCTAAAACTAAAATTAAAAACTCTAGAATATAAAATGTCGGATGCAAAAATTTTACCTTTCAATTTCGTTATGCAGAAAAAATTGAAATTCCAGCTGCCTTTCTGTAAACAACATTCAAAGTAGAGACACAATTGTGGCTCTGGTGCCTTGGCGGAATTTTTTTATATGCTCACAACGGTTAACAATACTTTCGCATCTCAATTTTTTTCATCGAATCTAAGGAATTTTTATTTTTTTGTTGAGTTGCATTTATTGAATGACTGTAATTTACAGCAAGTAAGCTTGGGGTCCGATGTTTTCTACTGTAATGTTTAAAGTAGAATCACTTTAATATTAACTAAAGTGCTCATCCGACCCCAATTGGAGAATTTTATTGAGAATTTTCGAAATAAAAAATTTAACTATTTGTGATAAAGAATTTGAATAAAAAATGTACAATAAACTGAAATTCAGTTTTAAATTTCTAAGATCTCATTAAAAAATATACGAATCAGAGTTCAACAGATGGCGAGATAAAATTTAATTTGAGAAATTAACTATAAAATTGATCCTGAAATTCTTTAACCATCGATATTTTACGGAGATACGAACTAAGCACCATCGTGACTAAATTAATTTTTATTTGAAGGGTCGGCCCGGCAAGAGTAATGGACATTTAATCGACATTTCCAAATTCGTTAATATAAAATTTGATTCACACATTTGAGTACTTTTGTACAGAAATAAAATTGAAAATAAAATTAGAATACCATCAATCGCGCGAAGCTTATGTTTCTAACTTTAACCAGCGAAAATTTTTTTTTTAGACTTGCAACACCAATGAAAACTAAGGACCAAGTTTTGATTCTCAATAAAAACCCACTTTTTTCAGCAATTATTTTGAAATTTTGTTAAGGCGTTGGTTGTAGATTTCAGAGTTTTTAAGAAAAAATGCAAGCGGAAAATTAACGCAGTGATAAATTTTATTTCTAGATAAAAATTTGGTTTCAAAATCGACGAACAAAATGGAAGAGAGAATACTTGTCAGATTGGGAACTTTGGGCGCATCAAAATTATTACGCAATGCAGGTAATTTTATAGAATTTGAATCAAAATATATCCCTTTATTAGACTTTGGTTAGAAAACGTAGTTGGAAGATGTTTCTTAGCTTAAAAATACTAGAAACATCTCCCGACTAAGCTTTCTAACCAAAGTGTAATAAAGGGATATTGTTCACACGAGGAAGCCCCAATTATTCCAAACTCTTAGCCAAAAAATCTGTGTAACGGTAAATTTGGTAATGGCGTTGGGTTTTAATTGCGAGAAATGTGGTCTTAAGATCGAAAAATATACATATTGACTTCATTTAGAAGAAAATTCAGCTCACCCAATACATTTTCACCAAGCGATAACGCCGAAAATGTTTTCTAATGAACTATTTGAGTAGTTAGCTGTTCATTTTAAATCATTTAAATATTAACAAGCTGATTTTCTGCTCGAAAGACAATTTTTCCAAAGAAACCACCATTTTAAACTTTCTGATGTTTTGGCCAATTTATGAATCTGTGTAAAATTAATTTCAGTTAACACATTTTTTGATCAATCGAAGTAATTATATAATTTTTATTAAGGGTCTCTCAAACGGTATCAACCCTCAAGCCGCTGCTGCAGCTCTAGGTCCTCAAAATGGAATTTATGGTTCGATCCCTAGATTGCCGATCCTGCCAACATCATTACCAAATCCATCTGGTTCTCAAAACATTCAAAATTCAAATTTAATCCGCCCAAGTTCAATCCCAATGTTTCCGCCACAATTATTAGCACAACTTTCGCAAGCGGGACTTCCCCGAATGGCAAACGGGATCCCCGGATTGAATTTGAATCAACTTTCAGCCCAGATTGCGGGAAATCAAGCGAATTTGAATGCTTACAATAAAATTGCTTCTCAACTTTCGGAACAGAAAACAGAGGCAATGGAACTAACAGAGCAAAAAGTGAAGGTTGAAGAAATTCCTTCAAATCCCCCGTCACCAGAAAATTCAGATTCAGTCTGAATAGAAATCGCATCGATTAATTTCAATTTGATAACAAAGATTTATTTCAGCTGCCATTTTTATTTCAATATTCGAACTATTCGTGTGAAATGACTGTTTGCCTAGTATTTTCTTGTGAAAATGCCTTCAAATGACCGTTCAGATAGTCGGGAATTAGAACATAAATTTTTTTTTCATGATTTAACTCATCAAGTTACGTCCTACTGCAGAGGCAGTTTCGTCCATTTTGATTTGGGATCGGCGCCGAACGGCGTTTGAGATTTGTGCCAGCTACACACCTGCTACCCCAACACGCTACTACACTTTAAAAGCACTTAATAATTGACAAATTAGAATGCCTTGCTGTTTATATTTTAATTAAGATATTTGTATAGGATTGTAATATATTTATCTATTAATTTCAAGGTGTTTAATTAAATTACCGAAGACAAATTTTTTTTGAAATTTTTTATTGAACGTGAATACAAACACACAGAAATAAGAATTTTTCGAATTTAAAATTGGAATCCATTTCGGAATTAGAATCGTTGAATAAAAAGCTGCATAAATTGATTCATTCAAGTTCTTAGTTCAGTGTTGCAGTAGACAATAATATAAGAAGAAGAGATTTTAGATAAGTGAATGAAATTATCGAGAAGTTGATTTTTTTTTTGCGGTTAAATTGATTATTTTTACACAGATCTTCATGCAGAAGTACGTAATTAATTTATAAATCGCGGATTCCAGAAAATATTTTGATATCGTCGTCGCACTTCCGACTGCATTTTGAGACATCTTTTTATACTTTCTAGTGCAGTTTGTAGAACAGAAAAATTGCCGGTTTTTGTAACTTAAATATAATATCGGTAAAACCCAGGAGAAAACTCCAGGAGAAACAGTTTTATTGAATCGTAGTATGGGTAATCTCCTTCCCATCTCTTTCGCAAACATTTTTATTTCTCTTTGGTTAATTGTCATTTTAGCAGGACATTCATTGACCGACTATTTGTGTTATAAATACACATAAAGTAATGTGGTTTTGTTAGTACTTCATTGATTTAGTACGTTTCACAGGAACAGTTTTTGTAAGTTTCATTTGATATATAAATAAACATAATTTTGGTTATTAAACTACTTTGAGACTCAAGTGGTAATTAATGTTATTAATTGTATCAGCTATATTATAATCGGAATTAGTTGATCCGCCGACACCTGAAACCCCCTAATGTGCCATTCAGGTCAAATAACGCTGTGTCTTTAAGTTAGTACGGTGTCGTAGCAGGTGTGGTAGCTGCAAAGAATGTTAATGCTGGTTTTGAAGCCGACCCGTTTGATTTCACCAGGAATTATGCTGTACCAAAACATTAAGATTGCTGGTTAAAAACCAGAAATAATGAAAATGCACTGCAGAACCATTGCAACCTATAGCTTGAAAAGTTATATCCCTTTATCACTTTTTGGTTAGAATGCGTAGCCACAACGTTTAAAACATAGACGTTAAAAGGAGTAGTGGCTACGCATTCTAACCAAAAGGTGATAAAGGGATATCAAATACCGAAATGAAAAACACTCTATGGTCTAGTTTTGATCTCACCAATTGTGTGGAGGCTTTAAAACCGTTTTTTAACTAGAAAATTCCAAAATTGATTTATGAGAATTTAAAAAGTTATATTTTCGGAATTATTAAAAATCGTGCAAGTTGGTTTTTTAGTCACGGAATCTATCAGCATTATGAGACAATCCCAAATATTTTTGAAAATTTTATAAGAATTAAATACGTTTGCCGAATAGAAATTTAAAAATAAATAATAAATTATTTAAAACAATTTTCGAATATTTTTCCAATGAATGATATGTTATCTTGATAAAACTCATTTTTATAGTGTTTAAGTTATGAATTTCATGTGTCAAATATGTATTTATCTATGAGTTTTACCCTTTTTTTCTTCGCAATTACTTTCATTCAATGAACTATTTTCCGTTGTTTTTGCCATTCATTATACGGAATGATTCATACTTTACTAAATCAAATTAAGATTTAAACTTGCTGGATTAACCTGTTCACATCGCTTCTAATTATTTTATTTTGAATGTCTGTTTTATTTGCACATAAACTATTTTACGAAGAATAAATTACATAAAAACTTACTTTTGTAACTGTGTTTTTATTGGCAATTGAAATTGGCCAATGGGAAAGGCGCACACTAATGAGCCAATTTCCCTTTTTGTGAATTTTCATGTTCAACGTTTGAGTAGCAGTTTAGGGCAAGATGTTAGGTGGCGCACCAGAGCACATTGAAGTAGAACATTTGCATCAAGCACATACACTCACTCAAATAGTTTAACATGTAGAAGGTTCTTTTTTTCTCTGGACAGGGGAGTGGACCTCAAAAAGTACCGAAGACAGAAGTTTAAACGTACTACAAGTTGTATTAAATTTTTTTTTGCTATCCCAGGCAACAATTCAGAGTCTGAATTTTAGACAATCATGTGGCAAATGACAGCCATTTTTTAAATTTAGTTAGCATGAAGTTAACAGTTCTTTAAATGAATATGTTGAGATATAAAAAATCTATCTAAATAACGGGGCCTCCTGGAGATTTTTGCCAATCTAGTGTTATATTAAGGCCTTAATTGCAAGTAATCACAAGGAGGCCCCGTACACGATATATCCATTTATCAAACTTTGGTTAGATGATGTTGGAAGATTTTTCTTGTCTTAATTAAACTAGAAAAATTTTCCACCATCATTTTTTAACCAAAGTGTGATAAAAGGATGTTCAAACGAATATTTTTTTCAACCAACGTGACTGAAGCACTGTGTCTCTCAGTGATAAAAACAGTGTCAAGTTGACACTGTCAACACTGTTTATATGCGGGCCAGTGAAAGTGACTATTAGTCACTGACTAATCCGATCGAGTTTTTTATAGCTCAAATGACCACAAAAATAAGATAATTGTGGTCACAATTTAAAATTATTTAAAATAACATATTTTCAAACTCGATTGGATTAATTGTTTCAAAAAACCCGATCGTAAACGGTGTGGCTGGCAGCCAGTCACTGACTGCACATTGTGGCACCTATTAACTGTTGAGAGGTAATTTGGTTGAAGAAAGGATATAATGCTTGAATGTATGATTAGAGATTCGGATGCGTTTCTTGTTGGCGTTTTAATGAGCTTCTCAACGATATTTGAGATTTCAAATTATCCATCAGAATTAGCCAAAAAATAATTCTAATAGGAGCCGATTAGTTTGTGTGGAGATTAGTTTGTATGGCCAGAATTGTTCTTTGAAATTATTACCATACATATTTGAATTTGTGCCTTACACAACCAGGTGCTGAACACCCATAATCAAAATACTTCCAGTGCTCATTTGTCGAAAATTTAAAAATTCGCATTTTTCAATATTTGTAACACCATTATCTTCTAAAATAATGGTTCAAGAAAAATAAACTTATCACCGTTGGAGTTGCAAGATTTAAACAAACACGTTTAAAGCAATTAATTCTTTTTTGGTGATGTCTATTTTTGGTCCAAGAAACGTTGCTTTTTTCAAATAAATTTGAAAAAAAAAAAATCGTTTGTGCTCGCTATTCCAACTAAACTCACTTCCATTACACTAAAATCGGGCGCCTCATCTTTCTAGCTCTCCACGCAATCCAGGACTCCCAATCTGAGTTCAACACTTCGACCGTCAATACTTCCAACTCCTATAATATTCTACCACAACCGAGGCAGAGAGGACCGTGGAATAGGATTCAGGTAGGACTTGCCGACTTAACAACCCGATGCTCCAGTAAAGTTCCTCAATAGGCTAGATTCTACACATCGTACACTTCTCATATACTATTCTCTCAACAACGTAAATGCCATTTAAAACAACTAATATAAATCAAAATTTCTAAAATAAAAAATAACACCGTGCATCAAAACTATGCGATTTTTCGTTTTCACAAAAATAATTCACAATCACAAACGCGCATAAATATCTACACAAACTATATATGCTAATAACAATCCTAACTGGTCGATTTGACCCCAAGCAATGACCATTAGTGGCCATAGCTCACCACTATGCCACTTTTTTTAACTTTTTCTTCAATGACAACTATCTAATAAACTGCCGCAATAGACCTCCACTGTTATTTCCCAGCAAAACAGTATTTTTTTGACTTCGAAACCATTAAATTATTACTGAAGCTTTTATTTTACTCCTCTGCAGAACACCCTTGACTCAATTCGACTCGATTAAAAAAATTGAATTATAAGCTGGTTAAAATTTAATATTTCTTTAAAGTGTCAATTTAACGATGAAAGAGCTAAACGGTGATTTTGAGTGTCAAGTAATTTTAACTGTTAATGATTTTGGATGTGATTTGAAAGAACAATTTTCTCATTATAGAATGAAAGAACTTTTAATTGGAAGCTGTCATTTGATAATTGATAAATTTGAATCTATTTTCGACGATTATTGGCTCATATATTTTATAAGTTTAACAGGCCGAGGTTCCGAATTCCACTGAAATAAAACATCTAGAACTAGAGAATCTGTGCAGGTAAAAATGAATTATTCATTTTTTAAAAGTTTCACAACAAAAGTCCATGCCACATATATATATTACTAGGATTGTGGCGTTTAGAATTTTTTTCTCAACCAAAGTGCCTCCAAGAGTGTCCACACTGTTCACATTTTGGCTTTTGGAAACGACTTAATAAGTCGGACTTATCCAATTGGGTCCCCAAATAGTTCAAAATGACAAGACATATTCAAAAATAATCTGAAAAAAAGATAAGTCTGAATCGGACCATTTTTTTATTTATTTTACAACCATTCGAGATCAATTATCAGTTTTCAAAAAAAGGGGAAATGGTCTGATTTTTAGGCTATCTAAAGGCTCAATCTTAGAAGTCGTTCTCAAAACCCAAATCTCAACGGTATGGAAAATCATCGCAAAACCACAATCGCAAAAATTTTATAAAATACGGCGTATTATGTTCCCGTCGTTTGGATGCTCACCTCAGTTGAGGGTGTGAGGAGGTTAAAGACTGAATTTGCGCCATTTTATAATAGGATAAATAATGTAAAATAGAGCACTATTCTCATTATGGAATCGATTTCGAAGTTTCAACTTTCGATTGAAATGTGTGATTAAATAAATGATGAATTTGAAATTAAATTAGTTTTTTCCATTTTAACTTTTTTCGATCGAATTTGAATTTACAAAGTCCCTCTCTCTACACGGACGGCACCTGCCTTGAAAAGGTGACTTATAATTGAATCCATTCATTCTAAGTCTATTAAATAGAGTTATTGGAAAGTTTCAAGTGGTTATAATGTTTGAAATCAATGTTTCTCCTTTGTCAAATATTCTGCTCGTCCGAGAGATAATTAATTCAATTAAAACTAAAAATTTAATATTTAATTATTATATTTTCTTACCGATCTGATTTGAAATGTTAACTCTTAAAATTGGAAATGTAATTGATCTATCCGCCAAAAATACAGAATGAGTTAGCATTTTGTCTGCTTTTGAAATTGTGAGTGATGAAATATTATTATGTGAACCGCTCAAATGAGTATTGTATTGGTTATTGCGACTCAATTTTATGTAATTTTTTGGAAGTTAAAAAATGAATTTATAACAACGTTTTGAATATATTTGAATGCATCTTGATGTATTAATGAAAAAAGAACAAAATTTCAAGAAATAGTTGACAAAGAACCCTATTTGGGATCATTTGAACGGGCATCCAGATAATACCAAATTGAAAGCCCGTTTAAGTTATGGTATCACCGATGTTAAACATTTAGGTAAATAAGATTCTCATTATGAGAACCATAACTTTTTATGAACAGAACTTTATGGTTATTTTTTTCTGTTTCTGCTGCACCGAATTGAGCACCATATAATATTTGCTTAATCCCCTTAGTTTTGCTTAACCCACCAATTGAAAAATTAGATTTTGGCCTGGTTTGCTGAACGAACTTCGCTCCCTAACCATATTTCTTGTGATTAAACCGGGTTTATTATGGATCTCAAGGATTGAAAAAATGAAACTCGAGATCGCAAAAAAACCTGCACCTAAGGATGGGATCGGAACCAAAAATTCATCACGTTACAAAACACTGACTAAGCAGACGGTTTGCGGCAAACTTAGGTAGAATTCCTGAGAATATATATTACCACTTTTCCAAATCCGAAGAATTCTCTCTAAATAAACCTCTTTTAAGTTGACCATATATATCATATCTATCACGGTAGTTGCTGGGGCTTTTATGCCACTTTTTCAGCCAAATTTTTTTTATATAAATCGTCTCTTGAAAACGATTCATTCGATAACGTTTTTAGATGGCTCAAACTGAGCACAAATATCTAGTTGATAAAACAGTAAAAAAAATGGCTCCTAATCAGACCTTTTTTTTTCTGAGATTACTTAAATTGTTTAATTATAAGTTTTTGTTAAAAAATTGTCTGATTCGAACCTTTTAAGTCAATTTATTTTTCCCTTAATATTTATGCTCAGTTTAAGCTATCTAAGAACTCAATCATATAAGTCGTTTTCTGAATGGCTGAAAAGCCCCAGCAAGTACCGTAAAAAATATATTTGTTAATGTGTAAATTTGACGTGTCTGTCGGACGGAAAGTAGTTTATAAACCGCAATTATAATGATTAAAGTTGTTCTAGAATATATATATATGCGAAAATATGATGCAATTAATCAGCAATTAAATGCAACAAATCAGCATTTATAAAGGTTAGCGTTAACTGCGAGAGACTTCCACCGTATATTTAAATGGTTCTCGACAGTTTTTCATGTCTGATAGATAATTTTAAAAATATGGGTTAGAAACCAAACCACTGACCTTTTTGATGTGCTGATTTGTCCGATAACTCTCAAAATAACTAATCCTACAACAACTCAAACTAAATTATTGTGCCGCACATTTTTATGATATAATTAGCTAGTCCATTTTAATAAATTTTTCAACAACCCTACAACAAGAAAAATAAAATGCAAGTTTAAATGAAAATTTTAGCTTTCCAGTATTGTACAGTAAGTCTGTGATGTTTTAGAACTAATTAAAAAAAACCCCTGCCAAATCGCTATGATCTTGGGTAACTCACTGAAAAATGGAACTGAATAACGATCAACAAATGATCTCTTGTACACTGAAAACATGCACTTAACATCGAAGAATTAAGACGTCATTTTTAGGTTTTGACAGGTAAATCATTATCAACAGATACATGCAATATATAGTATATCATACTCGTGAATCAATATTATACTGCTCGTAACGATATCTTTTAAAAAGAACTCTTGCTGATATACTCAAATGTTCAAAATCAATTAATTATACTGATTCGAAAAAAATTACATAATATTTAAGCTTTCTGATTCTTGAGTATGCAAAAGTTTTGTCACGAATTATAAGTCACTCTTAATTTTCTTTTGAATACTAATAGATACTGTCAATTTTAAATAGCTTGTCTCCCTGGTTATTTTCAACCCGGATGAGAGTATTTTATTCTATTCCGGAAATTATAATTTACCGGAACCTGCTCGGAAGCAATAGCAAAATGGAGCGATCAAATTCAATTATAAAAAAAAACTCTTTTAAATTATAAAATCATTAAACTCAATTTCAGTCTTAAACCATCTCATTTGTACTGACTTCTCACCAGTCCAGACGAAATGACGTCCTTACAAATAATTGAAAAGTTTCCGGAGATTTAGCACATTCTTCAAAAATTTAAAATTATCGATTAAATTGTAGATTTCTTGTCTCATTCCTACAATTGTGCCATTTTCAAGTTTGCAATTAAAAGTCAACAACGTTTTGAATATATTTGAATGCATCTTGATGTATAAATGAAAAAAGAACAAAATTTCAAGAAATAGTTTAATTGTGCTCATTTTCAAGTTTGCAATTAAAATCATTGTAGCTTTGAGCCACCCACGCATATATTGAGCCACGGCCCAAAGTCAAAAGATAACTACAGTAGATAAAACTTTATCAATTTCTGCCTCTGGAGCTTTCTGACAAAAAGTTGAAAATATGGCTGGTCTTTACTTATTTCTCCAGGCATAACCAAGTGAGAGAAAATTTGAGCCATGTGGTTTTCTCTATGAAAGTCTTGCTCTAGTGTTAACCTACTACTAAATGCGTCATTATTAGCACCAATCAGGGACGCGCTTTTCCCAAAATCACAATTATAATGAATTTCAGCCATGTGGTTTTCTCTATTAAAGTCTTGCTCTAGTGTCAACCTACTACTAAATGCGACATTATTAGCACCAATCAGGGACGCGCTTTTCCGAAATCTACAATTAAAATGAAGAAAGTTTGAGCATCGCTTATGGACCAATCAGATGTCAAGTTGACCTGAAATCTACAATTTATCTCCAATTGTAAGATTGGGCATAAAATCTCAGTTTTTTGATCAACCGTACGATTTACATTTAACAAAGTTCAAATGCTGAAATAGCCATATAAATATTTAAATTTGTTGATTACAGAAGATAAAATTTTCCGAATAAAACAACACTAAATGAGTTTTTTATCACAAATTACGTTATAACGTAAAACTTAATATACAATTCGAAAACTGTTGATCCCATGACGCGCCATGAGGTCATTCAGAGACACACTTTTTGATGGCCAAGCCCACGCAATTTTTTTATTCAAGGATTTTATTTCAGTATCAAATTTCAACCGCGCTCATCGGGTAGCTTTGGCCTATTTCAATATAATTCATAATTCCAAAAATAATACTAGCTATCAAACTACTTAGACTGCATTGTATGCAGGAATGGGCACCCAGCTAAAGTATATGGATTATTATGCCCGGGTCACTTTAAAAACTTATTCCCTATTCTTTTAACAGGCAAATAAGTTTTTAAAGTGACCCGGGCATAATAATGGATATGTTCGCCAAAAACCGGCCTGGTCCGATCAAACTTATGAGATCGTTTTTTCCGATCCAATATAATTTTACTCGCTCGGTTTTTTAAGATAATACGGCCCATTAAACCTTTCAGCTTCGTCAAATCGCACTTGGTTTGACTAGGATAAACATAGTATTCACTCAAAATAAACAAACTGAATTGTCAGTATTTACGCATTTTCCGAAATAATGTGAAAATCCGAGCTGGTCTGATCGAATCGAGTCCAATCACCGATCCAATCAGCAAATTTCTAATTGGGCTTTCGATCAAATTTTTTCAGTTTGGGTCTGATCTAATCTGGTTAGCAAAAACTTTGAGGACTAAAATTTCCGATCCGATCCGACCACCAAAATATGCTCGGATGCCATTCGCTGATTGTATTTACGAAAACGTTTCACAGTTCCCACTAGACTTTAAATTTTTGAAAGTCAAATACAAATAATTTTTCAATTTTTATTTTCGAGTACCCCATTTTTTTCTTACATGAAATTTTTTTAAAAAAATTATTCAAAATTTTTTTAGTTGTAAAATATTTTAGTCAAAACTATGTTTTTTCAAAAATTATAGCTTAAATAATTATAGCTCCCGTAGTGTCACAGAATAAAAATGTTCTAGACTTTAAGTTAATAAAGAGAAAAAGTGTGTTCAATGCCACGCGTGGCTACGAAAACACTACGGGAGTCAAAATTGGTTAATTTCTTATGACTGCCTGTATATGTAAATAATCGTGATCAATCTAAAAGATTAAATTTTCTGGCAATTGAGTTGGGTCATGGGATAAACAGATAATAGGCTGTTTATTACACGTTGTTTTTGTTACATCAAAAGATTATTTCATTTCAATTTTTTATTTGAGTAGCAAAAGTGTAAAAATTACGTTAAGAGTACTTGAATAATCAAGGGCCTTCTCATAGAACCTTAGATGATGGGAACAGTTTGATTTGTTTCACCTTCAAATATTGAAACTATTAAATTGAAAATGGAAATTTTGACCGCAATTTTAGTGCAAATATAGATTAATTTTTCAAAAAACAATATTTTTATTCTATATCTTTGGTTATTTTGACTATGAAAAACTCAATTATCGGATGAATCGTTTTCAAAAGCCAAAATTTTAATGTTGTAGACCAGGAGTCGGCATACCATTATGAAAACCCGATCGGATCGCAAATTTAAAAAACCTGATCGGATCGCAGATTTTCAAAACCTGGTGGGATTGAACTCGATCGGATCGCAGATTTTTAAAACCTGATCGGATCGAACTTGATCGGATCGGAGGTTAACAAAAACCTGATCGGATCGGATCGAAAAAAGGATCGATCCCATCCGATCAAGTTCTGCCGACCTTTGTTGTAGACTCCTATCGCCTTCTGAGAGGTTAGTTCAGAAAAAGATACAAAGCAGTAAAATTGAATGAATAAAAAAACGAAACAAAAACGTTTAATAGAAGTTATTTTATAGAACCTTATAAAATATTTGAAATGAAGATTGTCAGCTGCAAAAGTATAGACCTATAATTCTCGACCCATGATGTTATCATCATTTTATGAGGTATTCAAGAATGATCAGACCGTATAATTTATACGTAATTATTTTGATTTATACATTTAATTACAAGAAGAGGACGATAGAAAATTTTTGAGATGTTTTCAAATAAAATAATAAAATAGTTTATTTATGAATAAATATAACGTTTGTGGCCTTTTTAATCGAATTAACCGTCTTTTATTCTTTGAATATTAATAAATATGAATTTTTGGACAGTGGGTTAGTTAGCGCAAAGGATTGCATCAATAATAGTGTTAAGGAGACCGCGACTGACCCATGTATGGGTAGATCGTAATTCGAAGAAAACGGTCTTCGTGGAAAAATTAGAAATTTCGATTTTTTCAATATAAATACAATTTTAACGTAAAAATCGTCTTGGCCATGTATTTCAATAGTGAATTGTATCGTGAAACCAAATATTTCATCTTTTTATGTCGAAGATTATCAAAGTTGAGGCTGAAATATTCACTTTTAATGAAAATAGACTTTTTAAAATTGTGCGTTTTTGGCAAAAACTTCTTGAATAAACTATTGAGAAATTATGTTTTGTATTTAACCAGATTAAAATTTGGCACTGGAAACATTGAGCAGAAATAATTTTTACAAAAAGTTGTCTTTATATTTGAAAAGTTGAAATTTTCGATTTTTCGACGAATAACATTTTCTGCGATTAACTATCTACCCCCATGTGTTGTGTATCAGGCCAAACCCTTCCTTTTATAAATAAAAAAAAATTGTATGAAATATATCGCCCAGACTATGGTCACATTTGACAACAAGCAAATATATTTTCTGAATTACTCCAAGAAAGTTTTACACCAAAAATATAACTTCTTAACAAAAAGCAAACTTTCTGACAAAAACAGTGTTCAAACTAACGTGTTAGGACGTTCGAGTAAGTGGCGCATGTTAATTTTTTACGAGGTCGGTTAACCGTTGAAAATTGTAATTATAAAGTACTCGGAATATATTAGTTCGATTTCCATTCAAAAAGTTAATTGAAATCAGCAGGTGTTTTATACAAGAAGGTATTTATACTTTTCATCATCACGAATTGGCGGTGTTGAATTTTTTTGTAAATTTTCCAATTATATTTCGTTGATTGTAGCATTTGCAACCACTCACTTTTGAATTGTCAAATATGCGGGTTTTAGCATGAGACTAAACACAAAAATGAGAATTAGGAAAAACACTTCAAACATGCTTAAAATAAAGACAATCAAATATTTCTAATAGAAATTTTTTAGTCAAATCAAGTCAATATGATATACATTTTTGGACCGGGTAAACTTCTGGGAGTATACTTTTCACGATTTGTTACGGCTATCGTCCAGAGGACAAATTGTAAACTTGGTCAATTTTGAGCAGAAATGGACGATAATCAATAAGTTTTAATTGTTTTCTTTCAGAATGATATTCAACTGAACTCTGATAGTTAACTTATGATTTCTACAAAATTGTTGTGTTAAATTCCTTCCAAATTCATCAAAAATTTTATTCTTAATACAACCTATCTGCTTAATTGAATAAAATACTTTATCTTGAGGGGTTGTGGGTGTAGAATGTTGGAATTGCTGGGGAAATAGCCCTCTTCTCCAGCTGGACTGGCAGGGTCGATTACGGACAGATAAGAATAAATGAGAAAAAAATACTGGAGACTGAAACCTTCTCTATCAACGACAAGTAAATTTTTTGATTTTGGTGAAGGGTGGCTCCACGTTGCCGTACTGAAAAACCGGTTAAAATATGTCCTCAATTTACAAAAGTTGTTAATTCTTGGTCAATTTTGCTTAAAATTGATTCAAACAAAGATGTTGCGTCAAAGAACGCTTCATTCCGCAACCTCGCTCAACCAATCACAATATTAATTCCTTTTTTTTGAGAATTAATTATTGTTAAAAGGATTTTAGAAAAGTTAAAGCTATTTTCTTTCACTCATGTATTCTTTAAACTCACAACCCTCTTAAGGTGTCGATGCTATTTGACATATACGGACATGAGCTCTTGATGAAAAACTTTTTACTTATTTTATATATTCCCCTCAATATACCATCAAAGTAATGATTTATAATGCATGCAACTTTTGTAACTACAGAATTTTATTATTATTGGTTTTTCTGAACATCTTGAATTCAAATTTAATTTGTCAAATGAGTCAAATTTTAAGAAATTTCTAAAAAAAATGCTTTATTTTTCATTCAAAGTTTTTTTCTATTATTTATTTCAAATAAACGAAAAACACTTTTTCAAATGGCAACTTTGACTTTTTCCATAGGTGACCACATATTTTGTATATGCACTTTTAAAATCATATGACATGTCATGACATACAGTAGTATTGTGATTTTTATCAGAAATATTTGGAAATATTTTGAAAATTCTCCTGATTTCTTCTTGAAAAAATTTCAAACTTATTTTTCTGGAATCACAAGCTGATAATATTAAGAATTTATCTTTTTATTTTATTCAAATATGACTCGTTTTTTCGTTCTTGTTTAAACTCTGAATCATAGTTTTAGCAACGAAACTACGGGTTAGGAGAAATCCATCAAAGCAAGCTTTAATCAAAAATTAAAACAAAAAATTCACCGAAACTTGCCAATTGGTAGGCCGACTCGACAACCGTTTAAAATTAATTTCATTCAACTTTTAAATTTTTGATTTTAACGTAAAAATCGTATAAAAACAAATCGAATGAATTTTAAACGGTGGTCGAGACCGTTTTTCCGGTAACTTATTAATTGAAAATAAGAATTAAATTGTACCTTAATTCAGACACCTTCGATAGCAAACGCGCGTTATTTGAGATTTTCTTCAAAAGACGATTTATAAAGTAAAAATAATCGATCTGAATAAATCAGATTATACGAAGTAACCTTCGAAAAGTTTTCATCCAAAAATGAGAAAGTGCAAATCTGTCAAATTGCACCGCTCCCTTTAAGGGGGTCGGTGCCTTTTGACAGATACGGTTATGGGCTCCTAATGAAAAACTTTTTACTGAGTTTATATATTCTTCTCAATATATATGCAACCAAAGTATTGTTTCATACTCCAGGCAACTTTTGTAACTACAGAATTTTCGAATTACTGCTTTTTAAGAAATTTTTGAGTTCAAATGAAAGTTTTCGAATTCGACAAATTACGAGAATTTTTTGAAAACACTTCCGAACATTATGAAAAAATGCCTTATTTTTTCTTCAATTTTTTTCACAGTATTTGTTTTAAATGAACGGAAAAACTCTCCAAAATAGCCACTTTTACTTTACGCGTAGGTGACCACATATTTTTTATATGCTATTTGAAAAATCATATGACATTTTTTTGGGATTTTCGGTCGAAACTATTTTGAAATATATCGAAAATTTTCCTCATTTCTTGTTCAAAAATTTTCAAACTAATTTTCTTAGAATCCTAAGCTGCAAATATTTGGAATGGCTACTTTCAATATATTTAAATATGTCTACATTAAGTTTCTTCGCTCTTCTTAGTATTCTGAATAATACTTTTTTAAACGAAACTACGGATCGGCAGAAATACTCCAAAGCCCTTATTATCTGAAATTGAAAAAAATTTATTACACTCGAACTTGCCGAATTGATAAGTCGACCCATCCACCGCGTCAAATTTGATTAATTAAACTCATGAAGAAAAATATTTCCTTCGATGTGGTAAAATTTCGTTTTTCCGTCTTTTTTCACAAATTTAAACTTTCGATTTTGACGTAGAAATCGTATAAAATAAAATTTAATAAATCCGAGCCGGTGGTCAAGAGCGTATTTAAAAGTTTTTGAGTGATAGATAAAAAAAAATTTTTACTGATATTTAGACACCATAGAAGCAAACGCGCGGTTTTTGAGTGTTTTTTCAAAAGACGATTTATAAAGTAAAAATAACCGATCTGAAAAAAATCAGATGAAACAAAGTGAGCTCAAAATTGGCAACTTTCGTTCGAAAATGTTTTTACTCAAAAATTTAAAAGTGGCAAAAAGTTTCCCATCAAGAGAAAATAAATTGAAAAAGTGCAAATCTGTCAAAGTCAAGTCATTCAAATATACAATTAATCATGACCAAACTTCTTGGGTTTATTTTGTCTTTCATACGCGTAATTTAATTTCTTCTTATTTTTTATATTCCTTAATTGATATCTGAAAACTAGGATTTGTTCGCATTGAGTTTTTGGAAAACAATTATTATATTTACAATTATTTAATAAAAAAATCTGGAATTTAAGATTTTGTCACAATGTCAGGTCGCAGGCACTGTTTGATAAAATTTTACTTACATTAAATAAATTGAATCAAATTATGAGCAATGCAAATTTGAGAAATTTCTTTACGATTGTTTTATTTGAACTTGAAATTAAATTATCCTGAAAATGATTATACAATGAAATCTGATTATGTTTAACTGATAAAAGGATTAAAACATGATTCCTTGAAGTAAAAATATATGATATGTCTATCATGAGCAGGTTTGTAAAGGGATGCATCCCCAACCGGATTTTCAATCTCCATCCCCATTTTCTCCCTATCTTTTGCTTAATCCTACGCAAAATAGGGATGAAAACCCACGCAAAAGCAATATCTTTAACAAGCCTGATCACAAGGCTTCCTGGTAATTTTTGACATTTTTAACCAAAAACTTCCGACTAAGTATTAACATCGCTCAAACTGAGAACTTATATTTAGTTAATAATTAAATTTAAAAAATCCGAATCGGACCATTTTCCGATTATTTTTCCTAAGAATACTGAAATTTTTTAATAATCAGTTTTTGTTAAAAAAATTGCAAACAATGGTCTCATTCGGACTTATTTTGAAATTTATTTCTCTCTTAATATTTGAGCTTAGTTTGAGCTATCTTAGAACTCAATCGGATGAGTCGTTTTTAAACGACGGATAAGTTAAATATAAGAGCTGAAAAGTGGCAAAAAATGACCAGGTAACCCGTAATTGATAAACAAACTGAGTTGACTGTTATTAGAAATTCTTGACATAAGTGATCCAACTTTTGACTTTTCGAGAATGTTTTCTTAATTTTCAAATGAAAATTGTTTATTAGACTCGTCTGTCTAGAACGAGATTACAAAAACTGATATTTATTGTCCTCATTATGACCTAAACCGGCCATTAATATCAAATTTTAAAGGTGCAGGTGAGAAAATAGATTTTATAAACAAAAATCGGTTTTTTTCATCATTCATTAAAAGTGTTTTACAGGTGGTAAGGTCTTACTTCTAGACTTATATTTATCACTCCAATACACATGACATGTATAATACCCTCTTAACAAGGTGCTGAGTCAGTAAATAATCGACTCAATGAACTGCTTAATAGTCCAATAAAATTTTCAAACTGACAATAAATATCGAATCATATTATTTTACACCAACTCTTAAAGGGGTCATAATGCCGTCAGACGATTAAAGGTTTCCGAACAGCTGATTTATATTAAAAAAACGGTCAGTGTGTTCTTAACTAGCACAAGTTTTTGGAGGTTTTTTCAAAAGTTTGCTTCGAAAACCCCAAAAGGCAGAATTGCAAAAAAATGTACTTTTTATTTTATTTCATAGATTTCATCGAATTATTATATTTTTTGAAATATGTCAAAAATTATCAATAACAAGTTTTTTTGCGAAAAACCGATATAAACTGCTGGCTGTGTTTGGCTTAAGTTACAAAAAAACCTTTTTTAAAAATGTATTCAATTTCGACTTGAAGCAAAATAGACTGCTTTGAGCTCAAATGTAGCTATAAGCGAGAGCCGTTACTGATTCAAACTTGCAAACTGGTTTCCAGAAGCAATGAAAATAGTATATCATGTTATCTCAAGGTGATTGAAGCATTCTTTTTTTCGTTTTTTTAAGGTTGTTGCTGGAGCGATAAAAATTTCCCAAATATCCCTTATGCAATCAAAAATTTTTAATTTGTACGTCCGACTTTACCGTCACGTGATCAGGCATCTTGCTCAAAATTCGTTGCTGCTTTGGTAGCTGGTACAGTAAACATTTTGTTCATGTTGCCTGGCCAACTGTACAATTATTTCAAACCAATATTCATATTAACAAGTTTCCTTGTGAGAAAATAGATTGACAAAATATTTGAATTAAATTTGAAGGTGAAATCCTAACGAACTATTTGACGATGCCGGAAATCGTTAAATGCATCGGTAATGACCAACTTTATTTTAAGCAGTTTTTCGCTGCAAGTAGCTTCATAAATCTGCTTCGCTATTTAGTAATGCAATCAAATTTTATCACGTTTGCTAATAACTCATTTTAAAAGTGGTTACTTAGGCGATTTGTTTGAATAATGACATCTCATGATTAGATAATTTATGAGCTATTTCTATATGTTTACTGTATGAGATAAATAGAAAATAACCACAAAAATGCAAGCGTCATTATAATACTACTTGAATCATGTGGTGAAAGATGGTTTCAATGAACAGTTTCACAAGAATTAAAAAATCAATATTTTGCTTGTTGGCCAACTTTGGAAAAAATTATACTGATTTTCTTTCTGAATTTTTTTTTTCAATTTGTCACAAATCGGTTGAGGTAAAAAATTCGGCGCGTAAGGAGCTGCTTTTTGAGGTGCTTCAAAATTGTTTTTTTCGGCAGAGAAATAAAAAAAATAATGAATTTCGTTCTACGTAACAGTATTTGAGAAAAATTTTTGAGATTAACTTTGAAGCGGTAGAACAACCGAAAATACTGTGTAACAAACTGTACTCACCATCAATTACTTTATTTGTTTTCAATAATCACGGAGCTTTTAGTTTCGGTGGAATATTTCAAATAGTAAAATCGAAATCTTCATAAAAAGTTATCTAATCGAAAGTATAATAAATTGATGTGAAATAAGATTGAATTATCGATGTTAATGCATTATTTCAAAATGATGCGCCGCACGCACTTCATATAAAAACGATTTCGAGAGATCTAAGTCGAATCTTTAGACAAAATCATTGAGGAATTTTAAAAAACAACTTTGACTTTCGAAGAAAAAAATTTTATTATTCAACCTGCCGTGTGTTCTTTTTGTAACCTAATAAATTTAAAATTAACATTTCTTTTATAATGGATTCACATGAGAAATTTTCAAAGAGAAATAAAGCAAAAATAAAAAAAATGAATACTTGACCAGTGTGAGAAAGCATGAAAAATAATCTGAAAGAATTATATTTTTCTTCGGAAATACACTAAAACCTGTATTCTTTCCGAGCTTTAAGAAGTAACGTTTTAGTTATGCCTTTAACCAGATGGTTAAGTGATATGATTGTTTCAATCTGCTTGATTGCTCATTTTGTCCGAATTACCGAACTTGTAGGCAGTTTCAATTGCAACACCGAGTTGATTTTCCAGGGATAAATTTTTTGATCCTCATATTCAAAAATTTGGGCTCTCAGGGCCATCATATGTTTTTTTCGTAAATTTTTTCTATGAAAATTTAGGTTAGCTATCTGACAATATTTTTTCTGTTAAAACAATCTCCTACCATGCCAAACGGATACTATACTCCGCAAAGCTACCTCATTTCGCCTGTTCAAAATCCACCTGTAATAAGTGAGCTTTCAAAGTGAGCGCTACCCTAACCAGGGCTGGCCAAAGCCAACCAATTTTGAAGGCTTTAACTTGACTTGGCTTGGTCATGTCAAAAATTGGTCATGTCAAAAATCAAGCCAAGCCAAGCCAAATTTTAAAATCAAGCCGAGCCAAACTAAAAGTCAAGCATGCTTGAAAAATTAATTTTGAAAGCTTGGCTTTGGCTTGGCTTGATCAAGCCAAGCCAAAGTCAAGCCAAGCTAAAGAATCAAGGCAGCTGTGGCCTGACCTTAACCAGCCGTCACTCAGCGCCTCGCTTGGCGCATACCATTTTTTTGTTTCAAATTGAAAACCGGGAATCAGTTTTACGGATCCGGGCGCAGTTTGTGGTGAATTAAGTTAAAAAACTATGTAAATATCATTCTCATCAAATGTTCAACTTTTATAATTAATTTTATTCTTTACGTCTTTCACTTTTTTCAAATCCTTTACAACCATTATCAAAAATAATAATTTTATTGTACAGATGTTTATATACAATAAAAATTGAACATTGATCCTAAAAAATTGATAAAACTTATTTATTCGCAGTGTTACAGTATATATCCTGATGGTATGACATTCAAAGGGCCGGAAACGTTTTGAAAAATTTCGTTGTTTTTGCTTCACCTCATAGCGATTCATTCGTATGTGAAACGTTTCTGCAGCCATTCGATGTGCTATTGAACGAAAGTTTTTCTAAACAATTTAAAAATGTTATTTGAACTATTCTAATTTTAGTTTATCATTTGATAGTTTTGAGTATTGCTATTCTATATTTAGTTGTGTAATGGTGAAATTGATATCATTCACCAGTTAATGTTAACCGGCTGGTACGTTGAATAACAAAATATAAGTATCTACATGAGATAGAGAAAAACAGATTTTGGAATAGCATTACCCATATTTTCGAATGTCAGAGAAAAATTCTGCCGTTGTCTATAATAATGGTAAATGAGAAAATATACTCATTTAATTTGTTAATATATAATTTTGCACTGCAGGCACTCATTTGATGCAACGCAGTTTCTAGCACAAATTTATTGAAGTTTTTTCTATTTAATTCGGTCGTGCATAAATTTATTGCAAAAGTGTCGTTCCAATTATGCCCAAAACAAATATCTGAATCGAATGTATGTAAATTCGATTATAATGTATTTCTCAAACTTTCCAAAAAATGTGTGAAAAGTAGGCCAAATATCATTTCCAAAGCTAGTTGGTTGTTTAACTAAGATGAAAAAGATTAGGTTTTCATCATTAAACGTATTTGCAGGTGTCATTTTTACGGATGATTCATTTTGTCAACTTTATTAAAGTGTTCCATCGACCATGACTCCAAATATTTGAGCCATAATTACATTTTAAGGTCGGTAGCTACAAACGAACCTTTTAAAGGTGTCCAACACCTGGTGTCAATCAATATCGAAAAATCGTCTACTATCAATTCTAAGTAGCGTTTCCTATGTAACTTTTTTGAACAAACTTCGGCTGAGTTATATTGGATTCCCGAATTTTTTTCATTTTGTGCCGAAAAAATACTGAAATTTGGACCTATTTTGCGAAAAATTCAAACTGTTCATATCAACACCGTCAGTATCACCCGAAATCGGAGGAAAAAATATTGCAAAAATGTCAAGGATAACCAAAACTTATAATAATAGGTTCAATTGAAAATTTATTCAGGAAGTTCGATTACAATTTCAGTTTTCCGCCATTTCATTTTGATTATTTATCAGTTCTTTTTAAAAATTTATTGATCATTTTATAACTTTAAACTCCGATGAAAAGTCTAAACTAATTTATATGATCTGGCCAAAATTTATCAAACCACTTTTTGAAGTGGTTCAGTTTCTCGTTATATTGTCGCAAAAAACTATCGTATCTACGCAAAAATAAATACAGTTGTTGTATAGATATTGCCTCTTGTCTGATTGGACCAGAAAGGGGTGCAAAAGCTAGTAAGGGAGGGGAGAAAAGTTGATCAAAGGCTAAGGAGGGGCAAAATCTAGTGAAAGGCTAAATTGGAGTGAAGTCAGACTTGATAGGACTTCTTTTAAAATTCCAGGCTACTTACTCGGTATTTGTATTGTTTTTTTCACATTTCAAATCAGAAAAAAATTCTATTTAATATATTGTTAATTATTGTAAATGATTGAACAAATTTGCATGTTTAAACTTTATTTGAGACTTTTTTAGAAAAAATTTGTTTTCACTTTTCAACGTAATTTCATCAGATTTTTTGAAAATATTACCGTTGATACTTATCCAAAACTTTACGTCAAACATTTGGAATCTATATGTAGAACAGATTTTTTTGTCAATTTTTGAAAATAGGGCTATTTAACAATTGAGAATAGAGCGATAATCATGAATAATTAGGAATATTCTTTAGGGTGTTAATGGTCTCACTTTGAAACCAAACTCGGTTTAATTTGAAATGATGGTCCGATTTGTGGGATAAATTATCTCCTATGATTATTTTCGCGTTGAGAATAAACTTTCAAAAGATAACTACCTATTAACTTTTTTGACAATACATGGATATTCATTAAAATAGGTCCACTAGACGATCATTCCAAAGAAGTCAAAACTGTTTTAAAGTTGCTATTTTGGTTAAGAATGTGGGAAATTAAATGACATTTCATATGTTTTTTCTAATTTTTCGATTTTTATATGATTTATATGATATATTAAACAAAATTATCATAGTTAAATTAATTTATTCGGAAACCACAGAAAAAACCGTCATGAATTTGTCAAACTTTTAATCGCAGAGGCCCTGTATTCAGAGCGCACTGCTTTTTGGTCATTTTGCAAGTTTTTGGGGTTTTTTAATGATGCAAAATGGCAAAACTAATCGATAAACATTTTTTTAGATAAATATATTTACAATCAGCATAAAAATATGCATTGAAAAGTAAGTCGAAGTGGACGATTTTGATAAGTTTGAATTTAAACCAATGAGAATCGGTCTGAGACTTCGAATTTCGAAAAATTCTAGAAATTATAAGCCTTTTTTTAATTATCAAAATTTTGCAGTTTTTAATGTTTGATCCTATGTGAGGATCCAATCGTTGAAATAAATTAATTGACATTTGTTCTAAGTATTTTTGTGTCTCACAGGAAGCTCTTAAAAAAACATTTTGATGATTGTTCAGAATGAAACGAAATTTTTAATTTTTCATAATAATAACAAAATTTCCAAAAAACGAAATGAATTATTTCGTCCCAATTCCACTTTTCGAAAAATTACTCCGTAATACTTATATCACTTTTATTTAATTACAACGGTGGTAATTATAACAATGTGACACAACCAAGACAAAACTGTATCCCAAACTAAATTTGCGCATCCATCAATTTTAATTCTTTGACAAAGTGCATTAGTTTTACGATCATAAAACGGCTGACGTTGCTGATCGGTCGTTTATTGTCAATTATGCTATTTTGTCAAAACTTGATGCATGATTCTCATAAAAATTTGTTTATTAAGCATATTTATAATTGGAGGAAAAAGGTCATAATTTAGATTTCATATATCATATATTTCTGTTAAGATATATTTTTCGCCGCAAAATGATTGTCTAACTTTTGTTATAAAAATTGCGTAAGTCTGAAAAGTTTACGCAATTTAAATACATTTAACACTTTTGTAAATAACCCGGCCCTGACTAGCGCCCGGTACTAGCGCCGGGAAATTTACAAAGTGTGAAAGGGGGATATAGGTTATGGATCTGAACTTCAGATATCAATTTACCAGCTTCCTGGTTCGTAATTACAAGTTCTTAACTTTTAACTTAAAACGCGCCAAATTCTCTGTCCCACGCAAGCACACATTGCTGAAATGTCTTCTTTCAATAGGTTAGTGACAACGCAAAAGAGTAGGTTAAATATATGGATGCATTTTCGGTCGAGTTTTAATTTCCAGGCGACAATTGATGCCTTAACTCGATATGTGTAAATAAAAAACATCCTGAAAACCAACCCAAAAATATTTTTCAATAATTTTAAAACTTTATTAGAAAAAAAAATTGAAAAGATTGTATCGAATAATACTGAAAAATCAGAAACTGTTTTTGCCAAAATGCGTTGTTAAACAGTCAGAGGTGCTAGTATTCACAAGAAAGTGAGTCAAATGTATCCATAGGGGTGCTTTAAGTAATTTTTGGTACTCAAGTCAAAGAATGCTTTAATTTGTTACCTACTGTAATTTTTTTCGACGACTTCGTTGGAAAAAATGAAATATTTTCTGTATAAATATTTTATATGCATAATCCGATTAACACTTATTTCAAAATATATAACCAGAAAATCATACTTTAGTCGCTCTCTTAATAACTGTGAACAGTTAACTTTGAAATAAATAAAAATTTATTTCTTCGTTTTGTTTCTACATAAATGTATGTTTATTAATAGAAAAAGTCAGGTTTTGAATATTTTTGGATTTGAAATCCCACAAGACTCTTTCTGAGGAGAAGCGTCAGAATGGAAAAAAAAGAAAGTAAAATTAGATCTTACAACGGAAATAAACATAATTTCCTCCCTTATGATCAAAACTCGATATTTATTCTACGAACATTTTTTCCGAAAATAATTTCCGTTGTATAATGATTAAAATTTTCTGATCAGATAAAAATAACAGCTCAGAATTGTTTTCCGGCATTTCAAACAGCATTTTTACGATATTTTAGGAAGATTGTGGGTTATATCATGCAAGATATTTGGACCGGATAAGTGTTAGAGCACCTCTGAAAATACGCCACTCGATAAAATACCCACTTTAGACCAATTATGGAAAAGTAGCGCTGTTTTCTGTGCAGAGTCTCACAAGTAGTAAAACCATATTTTGTTTTCTTAAATCATCAAATTAATCAAAAACCAAAAGACAAAACAACAAAACCCAAAGAAACAAAGATTAAAGAAAATTTGTAAAGTTTTTTTTGAAACAAATTAGTCTTATCACCAACTTTATCAAAATGAGCGAGAAAGCAGCTGGACGATTTTCAATTGATTTCTTACTTCAGAAAAAACATGGTATGTTCTATTTCAGGGTTATTTTGGAAAAATGTATGTTTGCCAAAACAACTTCAGTGCTTAGTTTGCATGTTGAAATCAAAAAACGTTATTTTTTTAACTTAAGAAAGTTATATTCTGAGTTCAAAATTTGAATGCAAATATCAACAAGTATAACATTTGTAGTATTTTTTTTAAATAAACGCAAATTATCAAGTAGAACACAAATAAATTTTTTTCAAGAAAATACTTTTCACCTCCCCAAATTTAAATGCTCATCTCGGAGAAACTGAAGTCAGAGTTATAAGACTTTTTTTTTCTCAATTCTCATTAAAATAAAAAACGTTTTTCATTTTCACTTTTGTAAATGGAGAGCCCGAAACGTCAATGTTAAGAATTTTCAAATAAAAAATTATAATAAATCTGTTTCATAACTTTCACATCTTACTGTCAGTAATATCCTTAAAATTATAGGCTTTAATTCGAATTTTGAACAAAGAACTTGCAATCTTTGAAATATGTTTTTGAACAGTTTTGTTTGATGTCCGCTGAAATTCATTGAAAATTCACATTTTCTGATATAAAAAGTAAATTAAAATAAAATAGTCGATTTGGCTGCTATTTTTGGCCTAAATTTTTAGCAATTTGAGAAATTGTATTTTGGAAAATGTTGATTAGGAAATAATGCATACGGTCAAGTATGGCACCTGCCGAGACCCCTTAGAAACGGGAGGGCAGAGCTAAAGCGGTAACTATGTATATTTTATTTAATTTGGATCCCGGCTCAAACACCTGCAAAGGTCGTTATCACGATTTGACCGATAGAATTTACCATTTAAGGAGGTTTAAGAGGGCGGGGCAATTTTCTGATTTGAAATTTAGATTTACTTTTCACTCAAAAATTTAATTCAGAAAATATTCCGTCAGACAGAAGCTCAAGTGAAGATGAAGCCGGAAAATCAAGTCCGCAAACTTCAAGCCCACGGGGATCAAGTTAGTAAATTTTTTTTTTATATTTCACTATAACAATTTTCATTTTTTTTTGTTATTCTGAAAATGCAATTCGTTAACAACAATTTTGATGGTTAAATACGTCTTGAAATTTCAGAATAAATAATCATAATTCACAGAGCCCGGTCAGACAAAAAATGATATTCGATAGTGCCGAAAATTCAACGATCTCGCCGGAGATAACTCAAAAAAAATATTACTCAGAAAATTTACAGTTATACAATATAACACTTTGCTAGTTTGTAAACATGATCTTGAAATTTTTTGACTTGTCAAATTTTGTGAAAATTTTTAAAACATTTGAATAAATGAAAATTATGCGACGGAAACTGCTTTTAATTCTCCTTATAAATTTGAATTACTACTGTTTCACTGAACTGTTTTCACAAAACTTATTTAGGCAATTTCTTGATTTTCAAAGGGCAAAACAACAATTTTTCAAGGAAATTTCAGAATTTAATTTTTAAGCATTGATTTAAATTTTTTTAATTATCACGAACATTTTGAAGTTAAACTTGCAATATTATCTTTTATTTTCGACCAATCAGGAGTCTAAACTATGAATTATAATTTTGTTTTTGATCACACTATTCAAATCAAAAGTATCACTCTTATTCAAACTAGTTTAAGTATCACGATTGAATTAAAATTTATTGCAAATGATTTTAAAAAGGTGTAAAATTTCCCTTTTTTCTAATTTTTTTAATAATTTTATTTTATTTTGAAATCAATATCAAAAACTAATGTTATGCTTTAAGATAAAACTGATGCTCAAAAACGCGCTCGAACCGCCTTTACTCCAGATCAAATTAAGCGTTTAGAATCAGAATTCTTGAAAAATAAATATTTATCTGTTGGAAAACGAATTGAGCTTTCGAAATCGTTGGAACTTACTGAAACACAGGTAATTAACCACGGATGACTAGGCTTAAAAAGCCTTAAACAGACCTTTCGAGCCTTTCTAGTGGCAAAAATATGACCCCTAAGTGATTGATAGGAAAAAAAGGTATCATAAATATTTCACACCAAATTAAGGTGATCCGTGCGGAAAATACAAGCAACAAGCTTTCACCCCATAATCCGATGATCGTTGAGATAAAGAGGCCTAATAATGGCAGATAATTGGAAACGCTCTGGTGATCTAATGTCATATAATAAAAATTATAACAACTCCAAATTAACACAAAGTCACTATTTCAAAAACTTTTCCCAAATTAGTTTCCGGAAGGACAAATAAAAAAGTTGTTTCATGTAGCACACAATTTTTTCAGTTTTTGAAATACATCAATGTTGCGGGAACTCTGGTAGAAGACGTAAGTCAGATAAATTTGAAGTTGTTCGTAAAATTTTTAAAAAAAATCGAAAATTTAATGCCTTAATTTTTTTCAATGGTCAATTCAGGTGGAATGATTCAGTACATTTTTTTCGTATTAAATAGCTTATTGATCAGTGAGGGTTCAAAATTGCTTGATCAACACGGCGTCATGTCGATTATTCACAAATTAAATAATTTTGAAATTCTAGATCAAAATTTGGTTCCAAAATCGTCGTACAAAATGGAAGCGAGAATATCTCTCTGACTGGGAGTTGTTAACTCATCAAAATTATTATGCGATGCAAGGTGTTTTAGCCGGTCAAGGATCTTCAAATCAATTTAATCAAATTCCATTGAGACCAAATCTGCATCGACCTGAATTAACCCCAATGTTACAGCCAAATCAGCAACAATCAAGAATGGGACTACTTGCAGGACATAACCATTTACAAAGTAAGAAAAACACACTTTTTGTCATTTTTTTGTGCCTGAATGAAATAAAAAATATTTTTTAACCAAACAATACTTTTTTTGAAACAAGAACGTAAATAGTTTGAAAACATAATTATGAAGAAAAATCTATGATATTGAAACCCATTAACAGAGGAGGCCCTATATCGCCCTATATCGCCGCCAAATATCACCGAATTTGTCAATATCGCCGTGAAAACCCACTCGGTTTAACCTACTCAATTTTATAATTTTTACTTAATTCCTGAGACTGCCAATATCACCAAAATTGCGCGGGTCTTTGAGATTTTCACTACGAAATACTTCGAGTGTCATGAATGATGTTATATTTCAAGATTTAATTTTCCCAAAAACAGGCTAGTGGGCATATCGTATTTTTTTGAATTTCTATCTGATTGGGTTTGATGAACTACGTAATTCTACAATTTTGGTTTTTCACTTTGTTTGAACCAATTGTAAAACTTTATAAAATTAAAAATCTCAAATTATGACGTTATTTCGAACGCGGTTTCCATTTTTAAACAAACAACTAAATTTCTGTCTCCATATCGCCGAAATGCCCGATATCACTGAATTTTTCTTGGAAAAATTTTCAGCGATATTGGACGGTCCAATTTGGACCTCCCTCAGTTTATTGTTAACTCACATTTTAATGCCATCGCCATAATGGCACCATTATTTATAATCATCAATATTGATTATTATGCTATGTTTATAGTTAACATTTATAATACAGTGGTTCCATCTGTCTGAAATAATTAATAAAGGCTCTGCTCTAGATAATGAGCATGCAATAAAATTTTTACGTCATATTTTCTGAAGTTTTATATGATGATTTTGCAGATTATTTGACACCTCCTTAAATATATATCCGTACTTCCTGTACGGAGTTATGTAAGGCAAAATCGACCATTTTTTATTAACAAACAATTTTTAATTAACAAACAATTTTTAAGACAGTATGTGACTCAAAAATTCGGGGCAGAGATCATCAAGGCCCTGTGAACCGTGTTTGACTATTATCGAGTTGAATGTAAAACGTTCACAGAAATTACCAAGAAGATTTCCGATTGATAAAAGTGCAAATTTATTTTTTATCGTTTAGCATCTTTGAATTTTCAAGTGTTTTTCTAATTGATCAAGCAATCATGTGAAATTTGGTTTTAATTTTTTTCAAGCCCACCACCTCCCAAAAAAATTTCGCAATCAATTTTTTTATTTTATGCATTAGTTAAAATTTTGGTGTAATTATATCGACTCATTACTAATATTCTCATATTTTTGCGTATCATTACTAATATTTTATTCTTAGGTTCTTCATTACCACAAAACTTTCATTTATTGTGTGCTGCTGCGAATATGCAATTACAACATGTTTCTGGGTTACGGTATTCGCCAACTATAAATGATTCTGAATAAATAAAATATTTTGTTTCGTTAAAGTAGAAATTCAATTCTTAACAAAATTTAAAGAAAATATATCGAGCTTTTAGCCAAACTGTTCATTTTTTTGATTTGTATGTTAAATGAGTATTAATGCATGCGAATCAATTAAACAACGACATTTATTTTCATGATTTTCTGTTGGTTTCTTGTATATTTAAACTGTGAATAAATAAAGAAAATATAATTTTAATTTGTACTTTCACTACTCCAGGTTTAAATTGAAAAACGCGCCTTTTATAACATGACGCTTGCACAGAAAGGCGCAGAAGGGATAATAACAGGGATAATTCGATATCCCTTTATTGCCCTCCTGTCCTTATTTAGTCCCTCAAAAACACGGAGGGTGAGAAAACACCCCTTAATTTCAAAAAAGTCATCCGATTTTGTTCTGGAGATAGCTTAAACTGAGCACAATATATAATTAATATAAACATTAAAAACTGTTTTTAATAGAACCAATGATTTTTTTTCTGAGATTACTGAATTGGTTAATTATTAATTTTGTTTAAAATAGAAACAAAGGTCTGAGAAAAAATGGAAATAATGGTCTGATTGGGACCAATTTTATTTTGTATTATTCACTAGATATTTGTGAGTCGGTGTCTAGTGTACTCATTTGGGTACGATAAGCATGCCGTGCTTTCCGTACCCAATTGGTCTGCTTTTTTTATTCAGACCAATTTGGGTACGGAAAGCACGCCCGTGCTTTCCACCCAAATTGGTCTGATAAACAATATGTTGTGAAAAACGCATCGTCATGGTTATGCGTCATTAGGGTGGTTTAGGAATTTCACCGACTGCACTGAAGCACAGTAGTAGGCATAACTTATGCCGCTAAGTAAAGTCAGTACCAGGAGACTCATCTGCAAAACTAACACCCTTAGCCCGGATCCTATGAGTTTATGGGGTGAAACTTTCTTAAAGAAGATGATTCCGACCATGAAAAAAATTTTGGAGCCTCCAAGTGGTCACAATTAGTGCACGAAAAACAAGCTTTCGCAGATAAGTCTCCCGGTACTGATCCTACTTATGGCCAGAAGTTATGCCTATGACTGTACTCAAGTGCAGTCGGTGGAATTCCTCAACCACCGTATTACACATAATCATGACGTTGCGTTTTTCACAACATATTTTTCATTCAGACCAATTTGGGTACGGAAAGCACGTCCGTGCTTTCCGTACCCACCTTAACAAAGTATAGGGAGGACAAAAAATTTGATTGGCCAATTTGGGTATGGAAAGCACGCTCCCGATATTTGTGCACAATTTGAGCTATCTAAGAACCTAATCGAATAACTCCTTTTCAAATAACGCGTGGTTTTCTCACCCCCTGTGTTTTTGACGGACCAAATAAGGACAGGAGGGCAATAAAGGGATATAGTTTAGTATAAAAAAATTAAGGTTTTTAAGAAAAGTTCTTATACATCGCATAAAGTTAAAGGAATAAATGTTTTGTATTCATTATATACTAACTACTTTATGGAGTTAAATCAT
>SCLH01000932.1:0-20025 GCA_004367855.1 Oikopleura vanhoeffeni
GCAGTTAATGATACCAGCAGGTAATCCTGGCAGGTGAGGCGGATAAGCAGAGCACGGGAGAGTATCCAACGGCTCTTCCGGATCAGCTACAGGACCTGACCACCAACACAGGATATTTACAGCGTAGATGAAAATATGGCGCCAATCAAATACAAAGACCTAAATAAACATATTAATTCTAATCTCTTAACTTAACCCGTCGGGCTTAACCTGAATAGGCTCTTAATTAATCTCTAGGTCTACATCTCCTTAATTCTCTAAATTATACTTACCAGCCCTTTTGCTGGGTTTATTTTTAAGGAATGAGCCGCCCTTCATGTTTAGGTGTCACTAGAGTGGCACGCAGGGGCCGTGGTCTCACGTGACTAGGCGTGGGAAATCACTAGCTGACGTAATGGTTTACGTAGCATATTATATTAACGTCCCCCAAAACCGAAAAAATGACTCTAAAAGGGTCATATTACTTACTAGTTATTTCTCATTGTCGGTTTTATTTGTCGGTATTTCCTCGACTTTTGCCGCGTTTTTGTTTAGTATCGACCTCGGTATCCTCCTCGACTGATTCCTCTGTTTCCCCTCGCTACGGTAATTCCTCGTATGCGTTCTTGTCTTTCGGTTTTCGATTTTTTCTCTTCGAAGTCTAATTTTCTTTTCAGCATGGTTTGATTTTGGTATTCTTTTCTGTAGACGGTTCTTTCCAGCATGGCGTTGTTTAATGGGTTGTTTGCATATCTAAAAAAAATTTTTATTATCGAACTGGATTGTTTGGTTTATTATAATGATATTGGAATTTTATGAAAAAAAATATTGTGACAACTTTTTAATTTGAAAAAAAAAATTTTTTTTTTAATAAAAATTTGAAAAATTATTTTTGATTTTTAATTTGTAAAAAAAAATATCACCTTATCAGACGATTGTCTCTTGTTAGGGTGGCGGTTAGCATCCAATCTGGCATAGCCCTTGGGATTGGCTCACCTTCTGTACTCATTGTTAGGCTTATAAAGCCGATTCCGTCCTCATTTTCATCTTTTTGGATCATGACTATATCAGGCTGGTCCTCTTCTAAAATGTGCATGTAATCCCCAATCATTTTCTTCTTTGTCTTATTCTTGATATCTTCCATAAGTTCCTCGTAGTCCTTGTCTAATACTCCCCTAATTGTTTCGATTCTGTTGGTCAGTTTGTCTCGCAATTTTTGGTTCATTTCGCATAAGTGAATGTCCCTTTCCACTATTTTGTCGGTTTCTAATTCCATTTCCATATCTTTGGCAGTGATGGTACATTCCTCATCATATTGTAGGCCTTCGAGGACTCGGAGTGACTCGCCCAATTCTGATTGTCTGGTTAGCTGAGGCTTGAAGCATTCTAGATCTTTTAGAGGGCCGTTGTTTGCCATTTTTGCTTTGATTCGACCGCTGGCTCCGTCATCTGTGACGGTCAGTTGTAAAGTCACGTTACAGGTTTCTGCATGAATTGGGGCCTTCGCAGTGTGAATGAACTGAATAAAAAATTTTATAATATATAGATAATATTTTTTTTATTTCTTTTTTTTTTTTATTTTTAAAATTGGAATCCTAAAAAATTCTTCTTAATTTTGCGAAATTCTAAAATGTTTTTCCGGTAAAGTATGGTGTCTAATATTATATTCTGTAAATATTAATATTGATTTTGTTTAAACCAAAATTGGTTGAGTTTAATCAAAAACAGTGAAATTTTAATGGCAACAAAAAAATTTTTCCAAAAAAAAATTTTTTAATCATATTTCTTACGTCTCTAAATGCTTCTGATAACAGGAGAAATGCTGTGTATAGCTCGACAAAAATGAATGGATTTACGATTTCATTTTCGTGCAGGGTGTCATTGTAGTCGATGCATTTTTCCAGAATATGTTCCAAATCCTCCACGTATTTGTGGGTATCTTCATCTCGGTTGCTTAGCTGGGAGATTAACTGAATTTAAATTTTTTATTATTTGGAGCTTTTTATTTTATTTTTATTTAATGTTTTTTAAATTATTTTTTAAAAATTACCTTAAAATTTTCTTTGAATTCCCGTACATCACTGTAGTTGTTGAAGCAGATCTCCGTACAAGATTTTCTTTGTTTTGCTAACTCTTCTTGTTTCTTCTGGTACTTCCCTTCTTCTGTCATTAAATCGATCGATTGCTTTCCAGTTTTGACCATCTTGAACTTTTTTATATCGAACTTTGGTGTTTTTTCGATTTTGGCGCAATAACTTCCTGTTGACCGGCCACTTTGGGACATTTCTTCAAAATTTCTTTTTGAGCTTATTTTCGGTAATTCCTCGAACAGTTTGGCTACATCCGCTGTAAAACTTTTGTTTGACTCGGCGAAGTCGTCTTTTACGACATTATTTTCCTTATCCGACATACTGAAGACTTTGGTCGGTTATTAGCTGTTTTGAAATACCTGTTTAGTTCAAAGAATAATTATCTGAATAAATATAATTAGTTTTTACTTTAAAATTTTTCCATTATTATTTGTTTTTTATTTATAAACATCTTACCTCTATATTCGCAGTGTTGTGTATCTTCGCTTTTTGTTTGTGTGTTTTACTTAAATAAATGACATATTAATTGTTTTATTTATTCGGTTTTTAAGAAAAAGAAATGTCAGTGGTACAAAGGTTCTAAAAGTAGGCTGCGTCCTAGGTATCCCGTTTTTAGTTGTGATACTATTTTGTTGTTGATAATGGCTGTTTTTTCAATAAATTTTGATCCTATTTTTATAGCTTTTCTTGTTTTAAATGGTACATTAATTGGTAAGCCTAGAATTCTAAGTTTATTTATGATGTTTAGCACCGCTTGGCGTAGGTGTGCCTCTGTGTCATCTAATTGATATCGTTTTAAATAGTCATGTAGTTCTGAAAAAGTTTGACTATCTATTTCCCATAGGTAGTCGTTATTGTCTACAATTGCTAGTTCTACAATAGTTTCATAAATTTCACTAAATTTTTTATAATCCGTTATGGGGTGACCTATTATTTGCTTTAAAGTGCAATTTTTATAATACGCTAATATGAACTTTATTTTATCTTCTCGGCGTTTTTGTCTCCTTAGTGGGCTTTTAGTTAAGTGAAAAATTGGTTGTTTTGATTATCAAGGTAGATCGTTGTAGTGTTAAAATATGATTCTTCCCAGAGGATTTGATTATGAACGTCCGTCAGATACCCCTTTTAATCTTGCCCGTATCCGGGTACCTTCTAATAATATCCCGTGCCGCCATTGCCTATTTCTGGGTATATGGTAATTAATTTGATGACAGTGAATTGTGCGTTTTATTTCCTGAAGCCAGCGTTTTACCTTTTGGGGAGTTAAGCTTCTGTTCATTTAGTTGGTCGTATCGGGTAAATTCGTCCGCATCAGTGTCTTCTTCATTGTCTTTTCTGGATCGTATTCCATTTATTATCCATCCAATTGCATGTAAAATTATCACTTAAAAAATTTTAAACTTTTCGTTATAAATGTAACGAGTGTAAAACTGCGAATTTGGTTCTAATTTTGTTCTAATTTCTTACTTATTTTAAATTTTCGAAATTTTTCTTTTTATCGGTAATTCCTCGACGCTTTGTTACAGTTCTAAACATATAGTTTATATTTTCTACCCTATTTTGGTCTCAAATTTTTTCAAAATTGTTTTACAAGAAAATATTTTATTTTATAGTATATGGCGTAACCGTGAAAAAATGTTGGAGAAATGGTTCATTTTGAGGGGTTTTAATTTTATGCAGGTTTTACGTGGGAGAAGGCATGTGGTAAATTGTTTTTGAACGAGTTTTTGTAGAGAAAAATTTCCTAATTTCCAGAATTTATGTTTTATCAAAAAAAATTTTTAGGGTATGTTCCTCCTAATTTAGCGTCATATTGTTATGAGCCATTCGTTGTCTGAAAGCTTTGCAGCATTTTATCTCTTTGAAAATTCTAGGTCCTACGTAGATTTCATCGTGTGGTTCAAAATTCATGATGAAGTTGTTAATGCTTAGGTCTTTTCCTTTGGAAATGAATGTGTATCCTAAATTTAAAAGTTCTGATGGGAAAATTTTGACATAATCGTTAGGCGATGGTTTTCTGAGGTTTTTGTTTCTCAGTATATCATAAAATCGTAGGCGTTCTTCGCCTTTTTCGTAAATTATCTCTAATTTGTACTCGTGGTTGTAGTCACGATATCCTAAGTATCCTACAATTGCTGCTGCTACTTTTTCGTTATTTCCTAGGGAATATCTACAAGGTGGCTCGCAAAATCTAAAGTTTAAATCTGAGCAAATTGGACAGTTGAACGGTATGTTTCCTCGTTGTTGTTCATTATATCGGTCGGGTGTGTTGCGGTTGTTTTGTCGGTCGGATTGTTGGCTATGTACAGAGCTGGCTCGGCTTCGTGTTTCCGCATATACAGTGGCATTTTGTTCGATGTATTTCACAGTGAACTTTTAAATATATTTATTAATTTTTGTTTAATTTATGGTTGATAAATTTTGAATTTGATTAACTTTATTTTACTGTATATTTTGAAATGTTAAATGTCCTTACGTTTGAGCACAATGATTCCGGATGTTCTGACATTGCTTGTTCGACAAGCTGTCCTGGTACGATTTGTTCATCTGATGCCTTTTGCTCGTTAAATGATACCTCCGTGGTGGTTGAGTTTGCTGGTGAAGGTTGAGTCGGTGTGTGGGTAATTTCCTCCACTTGGTTTTTGATCTTAATTCCATGTTATTTTAAATATAATTTTGTATAAAGTGGAGCCCAAAAGCTATTTTTAATATTTGAGATAAAATTTTCATAATTAACGTTGACTTTGTGTGTCAAAAAAATTTTTATTAAATTCGAATTTATTTGAAACTATAGCTTAATCGCTCAGTTGGAGCTTGTAATTTTGCGTCAGAAATAGTTTTTAATTTTCAAGAAGGATGTTAGAGCTTGAGTTATTTCTCCTTAATTTGTCATTTGTATTTGTTATAAATTTTGTATAAAGTGGAGCCCAAATAAAAATTTACATTTTTACCTCTGTTTGTTCGCGGGTAGCTTCCTCCGCATTATTTGTTGGTTGATTTTCGATGACTTTCAGTTCTTCTAATTCTTGGGTCATTTTCAGCTCTATTTCTTCTTCTGCCAACTTCCAGGCTTGCTAGCCAGTGTTGCAATTCATGAAAAGCTGTTTTTGTTGTCACACCAATTATCGAACCCCCAAGGTCGTCCTCCTTAAAAAATTTTTAATGATTTGAAATTTCTGTGTGAAAAATCTGAAATGGAAAACTCCTGTATTAAAATTAAATTTTTTGATTTTTAAAATGCTTACCCCAATTCCTAGTTCTAACTTCTTTTAGTTGGTCGAAAATCTTGACTCTCTAACTTGGTTCTCGAATCCTTGGTCCTTCGTCATATTTTGTCTCATTCGGATATCTTGAGATCCGAATTTCATTTTCGGCAATTTCCTCTCGATCCTTAGAAAAAATTTGTTATTTTCTAGCTTTATGATTAAGTTATAAAAGCGCCTCGACGTGGTTTGTTTTTGAGACTATTAGAGCGTTCTGATTGCCTGTTTCCGATTTTTGAATTTTGTTAATCTGCTAATATCATTTTAATGATAGCGTAAAATTGCTATATTACTTGTTAAAGGCAAACAAATTATTAAGTCAATGTTTGTATTTTTATTAATCGAAAAAATGAAAAAATGGTTTCAATTTTGAATACTATAAATATCTTTTGATATTGAATTTATTTTGCCTGAAACACGCGCCTCACGTGGTTTTGTTTTCTGATTGGTCTGTTTCCGTAAGTGTATTCTGTAAAGTTCCTTTTTATTTTTTAAAAATTTGTAACCTAGTTTTTTATATTAAAATAAATTACCATTAGGCTATGTCGGATTGACCTTGATGTTGGTCCTCTATTGTAGCCTTGTTTGAAGTTTGGGTCGTAGATCAGATTGCTGTTTTTATCGTTCGCGCTCATTTTTCAGTCTATAAGCAAAGTAAAAATTTTATTATGGTCTAATTTCAATTTATATCGTTGAACTTTTAAATTTTTATATGCAAAATAATTTAAATTTAGTATTTGTTTTTAAATTTGTCACGTGACGGTAAATCCTCGTCAAAAGTTTTAGTCTTGCTCCTTATTTAGATGATTTGGAGAAGTTTGGTTTCTTGTCTTTTGAGATCACAGTTTCGATTCCGAGTTCTTGGAATTCTCCATATCCTGATTTTTGCGCGTTGTCGCAGCCGCAATCTACGTGTTTTCCATTCACGTTTCGTATTTCAATATCCATTAAAGCTGCATTTTGGATCTGGAATTTTGTGTTCCATTTCCATTGAAGTCGTTTCAAGGCGTCTGCGAGGGTAAATTCGTCCTCTGTAAATTTGCCATTTTCAAATATTACGCATGGTTGTTTATCTGCACCGGGTTTCATTTTTATTGTAGTAGCATCTCCCAAAAAGACTCTATTCTGCCAAACTTTTTCGTCACGGCAGTAGAAGCTGGCTGCCCAAAAAGATCGGAATTCTTCTTTTGGGATTATTAACATCCGGTTGCGTAGCGCCAAGTGTCCTGCGACTAAAATGCCGTGTGGCATTGCTGTCAGGTCGAGATCATTATTGATTCTTGGGATTGCCCAGCTTGTTGGGCAGGGGAAGATTTCCCTGTTGCATTTTGCCATTTGGTCGAATTGCATGCACGTGGTGCAGATAATCTTAAAAGAATAATTTTAGATTCTATTTTTTCAAAATAAAGGATTTTCGAAAAAAAATTATTTTTTTGGTGTTCGCAATAAATTTGGTAAAATTATTTCATTTCCTAATGCATTTTTAGCTATTAAGTTGTTTTTATAATTCGTAATTATTTCGAAAGTCTTAGTTTTTATTAATTCATAATGTGTGAAGAAATTGATTAAATTGTCATGACTTTTGGTCTTTTCTATGGTTTTTGAAAGGTAAACTACCACAACTTTTAATGACGACTTGGCGAATTTTGTAATTTTTATAAATTATTCTTAAAAACGTAATTTTTACCTTGGTAAATTTGGTGTCGTTTTCTCCGTTTCCTGTTACTTCTTTCATTCCGACGTAGACTGTCTCTGGTAGCACCATTAGCTTCTTTTCGTTTGCGTCGTACTGGCACGGCCAATTTGTGTTTAAATCCATTTTCTAAAAATGGTTTTTTTTAAATCAGTTCCAAAAAAAAATTGGAAATTTTGCCATGACCTTTGGTCTTTTTATAGTTTCTTGAAAAAATATATGTTTTTGGAGCTTTTCGAGGCTATGTTCATTAACTTCGCAGGCTTATGGCCTTGTTTTAAATTTTTATTTTGAAATTTGTTTTAATTTTCTGTGTTTTGAAAAAAAAATTGAAATTTTGCCATGACCTTTAGTCTTTAATGGCTTTTTCGGAAAAAATTTTGTTCTGGGAGAGTTTCGAGGTTTTGTTCATTAATTTCCCAGGCTTATAGCCGGGTTTTAAAAATTTTATTTGAATAATTTTTTCTTTTTTAAAAATTTTCAAAAGAAAATTGGAAATTTTGCCATGACCTTTGGTCTTTTCTAGCTTTTTTCAAAAAAAAAATATTTGTTTCGGGCTCATTTAGATTCTGTTCCTTAATTTTCAAGGATTTAAGGTAGGTTTCAGGGCTTTAAAGTTGGTTCAGTGGTCCGAAAATGATAACACGCTTATAAAAAATGTAAAATTTTTATGAATTCTGGTCTTTTTCGGCGTTTTTGAGAAAAAAGTTTTGGTTTTTTGGTAGAATTGCTTACCTTCGAGATCCTTTTAGGATTTTTGAAATACTTTACTTGTATTTTTGATTTTGTTGGACTTTTAATAGATCACAAATCACATTCCCATAATATCTCGTCATTGTGCCCGGTATTTTCTAAAATTTCCCCCTTTTTATTTAATTTATCTCTAGGTCTCTTAATTACCTTTTGTTGTTTTTTTGAAATTTTTGCGGCACTTCGAAGATTTTGTTGCGTGTTGACTCTTCCTTGATTTTGTAAATGTGGTTAAAATTTTTGGCGGGGCTAGATATGCGAGCCCTTTATTTTTCACGTGCCTAGGCTAAACCTGTTTTTATTGGCCCGGGTTCAAAATCGATTCCAGAATTTATTTTGGGGTCCACCCCCTGGTTATAATACCTATGATCTGATTGGCTTAGAGTGAAACATGCTATTTTTATGTTTTATTTTTTATTTGCGCATAATTTTTAAGAAATATGGTGCAATTATGCATACACAGTAGCAGGCTACTGTTTCTTTCCACCCATTGGCTGTCCATCTTAAAATTTAAACTCTTAATCCCCTTTTTTATATTTCGTGACGTAATTTTTAAACTAAAATTTTAAATAGTAACCTTTCATCTTGTCCTCTTTTGCGTAAATTATCTTTATCGCATGGCCATCTTCTGTGACGCACTCGTCTGATACTTCTGTGATGTCGATGGTTACGGTTGGTTTGACGGTAATTTCCTCGTCAGATATTTCGTCACCAATTGATATTTGCTCCAATTGTTTTTCTAGTCGTAGTAGGTTGATTTTGCCTTTATTTATTTCCTCCATAAGGCGTATCTCTTCTTTGCTCATCTGTGATTTTCGCTTAATTTTTAATGATAAGCTTTCAGTGATTAGGCCGAATTGTCGGTCTGGTAGACGTTCGTTGGTCATGTGATTCATCATAGTTTCCCAGAATTTGTTTCCCATTTCTTTGCCTTTGCTGTCGAAAAATTTCTCATTTGCTTCTGCTACCTCCTTAACTGTGATTTCTTCGAAGTTTACCAGGTCGTCCATATCCGATATGAACTTGAAAAAAAATTTTATTTTAGAATTTTTGCCTTAAATCATTTAGTTAATAATTTTGCCTTTTAAATTATTATTTTTTGGAGAAAATTGTGAAAATCTTACTTTCCGAAATTCTTCTCTGTTTGATCTGGGTATTATCCAAATACCTTCTTGGCTTGAGTCGCCGTTGAAACTGTTTTCTGCGAATACAAATAGCATATTGTCATTGTTCATCTTTGAGTACAGGATTGGGTCTTGAAATTTTATCTCGAAATCACCTCTATTGGTGCTTTTTTGAACTTCGTATGATTGATCCATATTGCTAAATTTCTGAATATTCAATTGTTAAATTTGGATCGGTCTATTACTCATTTTGGGCATTAAATTTTTCTCTGATTCTTGCTGTATCGTGTACCTAAAAATATAACGTTAATAATACTCTAAGAATTTTGGTCTTCAGATTGCGTTTTAGGCCGGAAATTAGCTTTTCTGAACTGTTTCGATAATGAGTACACGGGTGTTTCATATTTTTTATTTTCATTCCTTGAAAAATGTTTGTTTTTGGTTTAGCTACAATTTGCGTACTTTTTCTTGTGTTCTCATTTATAGTTTGCCTGTTATGAGAGATGGCCCGTTTTTCGGCCGTAGGCCTAAATTTTCTAGATTTTTTCCGGTACATGTTAGGACTTTTATTTTTGTTATGTGACTGCGTTGTGATTATTACTTTTATTTTACTAAGTTTTGGAAATTATTTCTACATATGTTACTTTGTTATCGTTACAAAAGCTTAAACAGGGACTTTCTGGATATATTAACTTAATGTTACATGTAAAACTCTTTGCAAAATTGATCAGAATTTTCTCTGAGCATATATATAGATTCCGCTAGTTTTTGTTGAGTTAATTTTCCGTATATCTTAAATAAATTCATGTCTGTTTTTTCACAGACTTCGCGTATAAACGACATATCCCATATATGTAGCTTTTTTGAATTAGTTCCTAGTCTTTTAGTTGCTACCATATTATTACCCCAATCAATTCCTGTCTCGAACCCCTCATGTTTAACTATTTCAAAAAATGGTTTTAAATTATTTTTCCTCTCGCTGTCGTCGATTAGTAGCATGTCACCTATTTTTAATGGCATTTTTCGCCTATTATCATATGTCATGCCGGGGTTATATGGTATGAACGTCATTGGCCTATATCTTGTATTTAGTTCTCGTTTTTTCATAGCGGACTCTCTTGAATTTTTTCTGATTTGAATTGTTTTTTCTTTTAGCATTTCTATTGGGACCCTGAACTGCTCACCTGTGTCCATCAGTCTCCCGGAAAATAGCTCACACGGTCTATATCCTTCAGCTGAGATGGTTTGGTTACTTTTTCGAACCGCATTTGCGACCGCGGTTACTTTATCTGTATTTGGTTTACCGAGTTCTTGTGTTAGAAATTCGCCGAAAATTCTCATCCTGCTGTCTAGTGGGGCTAGTACGTTTTTCGTAGGTGTGGTTTTCTGGCGTAGTATTATTTGGATCCCGGCTTTCTTTAAATCTTCGTCTTCGACTAAACTTTTGTGTGTTGATGCTCCATCCATTCTTACTGCAATTATGCAATCATCATTTTCCGTAATTGCTAGGGTATTTCTGACTTCGTAAAGTATTTTCTTTAATTTCTCAGAGGTTAGATTTCCTGTGATTACTTTTGCGTAGTTCATCCTAGTCAGAAATTCTGAGGCGAAGAAGACTTTTACTGAGGTTGTATCTGCTAGGTTTGATCTTGTGATTTTACCTTCTGCCATGGGCTTATCTACTGTACGGTGCATTTCGTCCGCTAATATTCTTTGGCCTATTCTTTTTATTTCTTTTGTTTCAGCGTCAAAATTTCGCATTTCTCTAAATGGCGTATTTGACCTTCTTAATTGTACGCAACCCCTACATTTGGCTGAAAATTGGTCTATTTGTTCCTTTATTTTAGGACATTCGAAAAGTCTATTTACCTCTTTTTCGAGTCGAGATTTTGACCCACACCCGTAGGTGTTATGAGCCGCAACTACAATTTGTGTATTGTACTTTTCTGGTATTAAAATTTTTGTAAATTTTAAATCTACTTCTGATTTTACGGTCCTCACTAATAGGTCGCCGTCTAGATAACATTCTTTGCTTATGAGCAAGGTTCGAATAGGTTCTTTTTTATTAGGGGGGTCTCGTTTATTTCGAAGGCAATTTTTTGCCTCTCTGATAGTTTTATCGGTATCCTGCCATTCGTCAATTAATTCTTTATCTTCCAAAATATCATTTAATTTCATAGACATATCGACCTCTTTTCGGCCTATTCTGGCCATATAATGGAGAGATATTTCGGTTGAAAAACTTGCTAGGTCAGGTTTAGGTTTAAGTGTGTCTAACCATCCGTTAGTATTGTAAGGGTATATTTCCTCCTCGTTTAAGCCCTTACTTTTTGTTTCTTTGTGAAGGCTTTGAAACATATCGTAATTTACTGTGGGTGTAAGTTCTTTATCAAATTTGGTATTGTTAATATTTTTATTTAAAGTCCCTAATTTATTAAAAAATGACCCACTATCGGCATTTACCGCGTCGCATACTGGGCAACCGCTGCAACTCTTGGACGCCCCTGGCGTTCGTGATATGATATCGGCTAGAGTAATCGATATGTGTTGAGCGCTTACGTAATTGATTTCGTAATTAAAGTAACTTAATTTTGCGAATGCTTCATTAATTTTCGTATCTTGACTAGGGGTTCCGATGGTTTTTAACTTTTTATAAAGGTCTGCAACTGACTTTGAGTCTGTGCTTACTATAATTCGTTTATTTGTTCGTTCAAGTTCGACCGTAGCTGCTAACATTCCGGCTAAAATACCTGTTAGCTCGATAAGGCAACTAGATGGCCTAAATTTATTATCGATATCGCTTCGTCGTCTTGAAAATATTTTTATCCATTTTTTCTCCCCTGTTTCTGTTTTTTGGTAGAAAAATGCTGCGTTACAAAGGTACGAGCTATCAAATACCCCATATATGTCTAGACTCGGGTCAACTGGACATATTTCCATGAGTTTGTCAAGTTTTTTATGAACTATTTCTAGGGATCTTTTTAGTTCTTCAGTCCAAATGACTGGTTGACTATTTGTGCCAATACTGGCTTTTCGCAATTTAGAAAAAAGTATTGACTGTTGGGGAATATGGTCAGAAATATATGCTGCTATGCCCAAAAAACTTTTTAGCATTTTCTTCGTTTTTATTGTTTCGCTATTTAATGATCGTAAATCGTTTACTGCGTGGGGGGAGGCTAAAATTTTTCCGTTTTCTATCTTTTTTCCTAATAAATCTAAACTGGTTCCTAGTAATGACATTTTGCTGCCTTTTAATTTGAAACCTGTTAATTCTAGGGTTGTTAAAACTTTATCTACTAGGTCTACAAATCCTTGTTTTGTATCATGGAAAAGTAGAATGTCATCTAGATACCTTCTTGTATTATTTCGGAATTTATACAGGATTTTCATCATAAAATCTCTCACCACTTGTGGTGATATAGCCCATCCCATGGGTAATCTACGGTAACAAAATTTTCCGTATTGTGGGTGTTCCACTACGAAATATTTCCACAGGTCTCTGTGTAAATGAAAGCAATAAAACATTTGGGATATATCTAATTTGCCTATATATCCGTTTTTACTGTATTTTGCCGCTATGTCGACTGTTTCTTTAATGCCATCTGATTGTGTGGCTTTAAAAATGGTGTTTTCATTTAAACCTTTCGAGCAGTCTAAAACTATTCTAGCGGTTTGAGTATTAAGTACAATTTCTCCTACCTCGTTTTTCTTGCCTACTGCGAAGCAGTTTAAAATATTGGCCGCTTCCATATCATTAGGAAGTGGTATTAGTATACCGTTGGCTATTTCACCATTAAATTTTGCTATTGTGGCGTCAAAAATGTCCTTGGGCATTTTCGAAATGTAATTTGGGACTTTTCGGTTGGATGTTTTACCTTCAATTTTACCGTGTACCAAATAATTTGGATTTGTGACGGACCCTACGATACTATTGAACATTTGTTTGTGTTTTTGAATTACATCCCGTAACTCCTCTTTTATGTTTAGATCTTCGGGCCGTTTTAGGTTTTTAATTTCGTCGTTGGGGTCAATTTTTACTTGATGGTCAGTATATTCATTTAAAAATTTTTGTCTTAGTAATTCTATTTCATGCCAGAAAGTGGCCCCGGAATCCGGGTTTTTCCACAATTCCTTTTTTGTTGAAATTTTTTCATTATTCTCATCCGAACTGTAATTTGGTTTTAACGATTCCGTTTTTAATTTAATATTTGCATCAATATTTTTAATTATTTCTTTAGACTCCGGTTCTAACATACGCATAAATTGCTCTCTATATGCGTTTAGTTTTTCTGCTGTAAAAACTCTGTCCTGACTTTTTACCTCAATTTCTCCAAAGTGTACTTTTGGATTTAACCTATCACTACAGTCGCATTTCCATGCGTTTAAAATTAAATCAGGTGCCCCGAACAGCATAGTTCTGAATGGCCCTGTTTTTGTGACAACTGCGTTTTTTACTATCAGGGTATAATTACTCATTTCCATCTCAAAATTTGCCTTATATTGACAAAGTGTAATTTTCCCCCCGGCGGCCCCTACCGCGGGTCTTATTTTCATTTTGTTTTTAACTACATTTTTCATATGTTTTAAAAGCTCCTCGTGTATCAGCGTGCTTGTGGCACCTGAATCCAAAATCACGGTTGCTTTTTCTAATTTTTTATTTTTACTGTCAAAAATGTCTAATGAGATGCCTGTGCGTAATAAACTGGGACAAGTTGGTAATTTTGATAGGTATAGGTTTATTTCATAGTCGTTCAGAAAGCGCAGAAAGGTATTACAGTTGATTTCTTCTGCGTTTGATTCGTTAATTCGCTCTTTCATGGATCTAAAATGTTTTTTATATTTTGGTGTTATTCGTGATTTTTTAACAATCTTACCTTCACCTAGCAGATTCAGTCCATCGTTGACTAATCCCCAAAGTTCATCTTTTCCGCTTCCAGTGTCCGTATTTTCCTGGACGTTTTCTTCTGTTTCTTCGAAATTTGAGGCCTCCAGGACCTGGTGCAGTGTAGTAACGACCATATTGAAATGTTGATCCGAAATTTTGTGTCCTTTTTCTCGTCCGAATTTTTCGTAATTTTTAGCAATCTTTTTGAATTCTGTTCTCTTCTTTTGCCAGCCTTGGTTGAACGGTTTATTGCTGTTTTTCTGAAAATTCGGATTTTGTGGCTTTTTAGGCCGAAATTTATCAACCCGTCCTCGACGGTCTTTTTGGACAAATTTAGGTGTAAAATTACCTCGATTGTCTTTTTTATATGGACCGGATATTCGATTTCGCTGATTAAAGCCTTTCCGGTACTTTTTGGGAAAGTCATTAAATCGATAATATTCCCCCTCCTCGTCCGCTGAGTCACACTCGAGGCGAAAGTAATTTTCGTCACTACTGTCGGTTTCGGCGTCACTGCCTGTTTTTGTGACGGCCCGAATTTTTGTTTCATACGCCTTATTTAGTGTTTTCTCATGGTGGGTTTTGATTATATCGAGGTCCTTGCCGTACTGTTGACCCGGGTTCTCTTTATCTGTACTGTAGGACATGTCCCATGTACACATAAGGAAATCCTTGGTTGACGAGCTTTTGGCATTTAAGGTACGGTATATATACCGTTTTTCGCTCAAGAAATCTAAAAGGGAAACCTCCTCTATAGACTTGTCTTTTCTTTTTGAGATTTCTAGAATTATCTCCTCCATTAGAGCATGTGTTTCGGTGAAACATATGTTCATTAAAATCATTAAATTCATTACGGGGGATAATTTGTCGAGGCCGGAAAATATAATATTTTCGCCTTCGTTTTCGTCTAAATTTATTCGGTCGTGTTTTTTGAAAAATGGGGTAATTGCCTCCCGTAGCCCGACCGCCAGACTTTGTTTTCTAATACCTAAACGTACCAATGACGGTACGCTTTTAAATAGGCCGAAAAGTTTTAATAAACTAGGCTCTCGCGCGTAACAGTCTTTTATACTGCTGTACATTTGTCTAATAGCTCCCCAATTGTTTATTGTACCCCGATTAAATTGTATTTTAACTTGGTCACTTAAGGTGGCGCTTAGTAATCTAGAAACTGAGCTCAAAATTTTTCTACGGTGGGTTACTTTTTCTATTTCATGAAATACGTCAAAAGTTTCGTCACAATTTTGGCCCGAAAAATATGTTTGATATCTGATTCTAGTATCTTTGATATCCATATTTGTATCGGTTGTTGATGACAAAACCCATACTGTATTCCCGTTTTGGGAATCTTTTTCGCCGTTTGCTAATTCGGCTGCATGTTTAACCCTTTCTTCGCCTACGCCTTTTACTGTGTAGGGCTTTTTTATGGCTCTTAAATCAAAAATCGGTGTGGACTCATAGCGTCCACTTTCCCAGAATTCGTTGAATTCTGCTATGCTACTAGGTTGCCCTAATGTAGGGTCATCCTCTGGGACCCCATCAAATCGGCCGTAGGCCGCTGGGTTCCACTTAAATGGTAGCGTTTTCCAATTTAATATGGTGGTTATTTTTTCAAATCGAAGCAAGTTTGATACGTCATTTTCTATCTTGCTCATCTGAGACGTAACCGACTGGTAATCGCCTAATGCGAACCGGTTGGTATCAATTTTATAGACATTAGTCTTATTATATCCTGCTGCTCCGATTTTGCCATCGTGGCTGCTGGGCAGTGCCCAACCTGCCATACCGTTCATGCTGATCCTTGCTGATTGGTCGTTCCTCAAAAAATTGGGAAAATTAAAATTTTGTTTTATTTAAGTTTTTCAGGGTATGTACGTCCTGTGTTTACCGTGTCTTTGTGGTTTTATCTGGAATGGTTTTTTATTTTGTATTTTTAAGAAAAAAATTTTTCGAAAAAAAATTTTGCGGTCAAATTTATGCCAGAATTTTTTGGAAAAAAATGTTCGTCAGGGTACTTTTTCGTCCTGTTTTGGAATTTCTGGTTCAGAATAGACTATTTTGTGTGACAAAAGTCACTGGTTCAACGTAAAGACGCAACCGTTTTTTGGTAAAAACCTTTTATCAAGTTTTTAGCTTGATAATGAAAATTTTAATTTTTGGCGTTGGTTCGTCTGACACTTCATTACACCACGATAAAAGGTGCCTAATCTCTCCTAGCCTGAATAAATTTCCTGATCCTTGCGAATAAACTAAGTCAGTATTGATTTAACTCGCTTAGTTTCTGTATTGGTTCGCAGTTTAAAGGTCAGGTGGCAGTTAAATATACCAGCAGGTAATCCTGGCAGGTGAGGCGGATATTGAGCTCGGGGAGAGTATCCAACGGCTCTTCCGGATCAGCCACAGGACCTGACCACCAACACAGGATATTCGGCAAGGGGTTGTTTATGGCGCCAATCTAATACAAAGACCTAAATAATTGGTTATTACTAATCTCTTAACTTAACCCATCGGGCTTAACCTGAATAGGCTTTAATCTCTTCTCTACTTTAAACCTCCCCTACTCTCTTTATTCATAAATACTTACCAGCCCTTTCGCTGGGTTAATTTTTCAAGGAGTGAGCCGCTGTCATATTTACGTGTCACTCGAGTGGCACTTGTCTCGCGTGGGCGCGGTATTGTTCACGTGACCTGGCGTGGGAATATTACTAGCCTATTGCTGACGTAATGTTTACGTAGCATATTATATTAACGATTGTAGAAACTTAATCGTCATTTTTGTCTTTCTAATTGATGCCGAGAATATTGAAACTCGCTCGTGTCATGACTCATGACATGTCACGTAGTCGAATGAGTCACAATACTTCAGTTGGCGATCTCTTTAAAATCCTTGTGCTACATTTCATCAATAAAAGCGTGGGTGGCGCAAAGCTACAATTGACTTTTAATTGCAAACTTGAAAATGGGCACAATGTGGTAGAAATGAGACAAGAAATCTACAATTTAATATAATATCTTAAATTAATTTCTTAACCCATTTTAAGTATCAAAAAATATTGCGTTCGACATCATGGGACATTCCATTTTTTTCGAAGATGGAATCGAAACAGGAAATATAGTAGATTCAAATGTAGTTGTCAAATGTCAAAGTTCTAGTTCGCTGCTAAATACTGATTTATGGGCCTCAGCATTTTGGATTACAAATCCAAATAACACAATTACGAACAATAGAGCAGTTGGTGGAAGTCATAATGGTTTTTGGTATAATCTCCCAAAACGACCTACAGGTCCAAGGTAATGAATAAAATTAGAGCGATCCTATTCAGAAAATTAGTCGAAAGTATCATTGTTTTTATTTTTTCTTCTTATTTCGCGCAACTTTGCCAATATCGCCGAAAAAAACTTACAAAATTTCACAATTTTTGTCTTAAATCTTTCCTCTTCCATTATCACCGAAAGTGCCAATATCGCCAAAACGCCAACGCAATGTAAGATTTTTATAAAAAATCACTTTGAGTCATGGACCATGATTCATGAGTCATGAATGACGTTCTTTTCAAGGTTGAATTTCCAAAATCTACTTTTGATTTTTGTTAGATTCCGTTTCACGGTATTCACTACATTTGAACCTATTGTGAAACTCTTTATAAAATTTAAAAACTGTTCAAATTATGACGTCATTTCGACCACCTGTGCAATATCGCCGAAATGTATGGTTTCTCTCTATCGCTGATTACTAGGACAAGTATATTTCTGTGTTTAAAGTTTTAACTTTAAACAATGACGAAAACCTACAGTTTTGGTCTCGGAGTTCACAAAATGTGATTAACCTCCTCACACTCAGAAACCAGAAGTTCGCCTCACACCGAAAAGCCTATATTTAAGCCCGCTTTGAGCGCTTTTTACGGGAAAACTGAAAAAATATCACTTTATTTTTCACTAATTGAGATCAAGAATAGAATCAAGTAAAAACGGTATTTAAAATACCACATAACATTTACAAATTTGTCTGTGAACTCGATAACTGCGAGAGAATAGAGAGGCTCACTCACCTCGTATTTTTCGGAAAACCATACGTTTTTTAAATTACATATAAGTTACAAATTCACGAATGAAACCCTGACTATTATGATATTTTCTCAGATTTCAAATATGATATCTCAATCGCCCACATGACAATTATTCATATCCCCGCGCGTTAAAATATACGCAGCAAAATGTGAAAAATATTTCTTATCAGCTGGTAACTTAAAATCAGTACCACCTTATAATCCATACTTGCTTGATTTGAGTTTGTTGGCCTAATTTGAGTTTAATTGCCCTTCAATTCTTTCGGAAAATAATTTTTTGAAAAATATTATTTTTTATTATTTTGAGTTTCAGAAAAATCACTCGTGAAAAAATAAAATTTCGGATTGAAACAGCAGAAAAAATAAACTTATATCAAGAGAATCCTCAAATACTTTGCTAAAAACTGGCTTCCTCAGAATTTTGATATCATGTATCGTGTTCACACAATAAACTCTATCGCGTCATTTGAAAACGAGTCATCCGATTAAGTTCTTAGATAGCTCAAACTGAGGACAATTATATAATTAATATAAACATTTAAAATTGTTTTTCATAGGACCAATGTTTTTATTTTTTTTTCTAAGATTACCAAAATTGTTTAACTATTAGTTTTTGTTAAAAAAAAGAAACAAAGGTCCGAGAAAAAATGGTCTGATTCGAACCAATTTTTATTTTTTATTATTCACTAGATATTTGTGCACAGTTTGAGCTATCTAAGAACCTAATCGGCTAAGTCGTTTTTGAAAACCGCGTTGTTTTCTCACCCCCCGTGTCTTTGAGGGCCTAAATCTTTGGGAGAGGGCAATAAAGGGATATATATGCAAAGGGTGTGAGGTGGTTAACAATCCTGAATCAGGATTCCTGATTCATAGACCGATATTATTTTTTCAAAAGAAATTTTCGCATGAAAAAAATCTCAGTTTTATTAGCTATCGTAAAACACGGATGTTTATCTAACTTTTTAGTTTCACCAAATCTATTTGTCCCCGGTTTACTGAACTTGGCGAATTTTCAAAGAATATTGCCCATAGTAATGGATGGTTTGGCCTATGGATTTATCCTGTTTACTTGCCTCGTGTAAATAGCGACTGTGAGATTGAACAAGCCTCTTTAGCCACATTTTCAGATTCCTTTTTCTGGAATAATAATCGTGGAGCTGAAACGGTACTTTCTGGACTGATTCATTTTGACAACTTTACAGCTGTAAGCAATACAAAAGCTGGTTTGTCTGCTATGGAAGCATATATTCTTGAATGGCCAGGGTTGACGTTCAAAAATTCGGTCATTATAGCCAGGGTGTGCACCCGGAACATAATCTTTAAACTGAAACAATTATAATTATTTTTGAGACACCGAAACTGTGTCAAATTACTGTAAATTGACAAAAAAGTGCACGAATCTGGATTTAAAAAATTAAGCTTATTATTTTGGTGAAGTTACTTCCGATATATGACACTGTAGATAATTGTAGGTGCGCGTTTTTGCCAGGAAACTCTATTTGAATCATATCTTTTTCCCAATAAAAGTCAATCTTGAAAATGATAGCACCGCCTTCTTGGCCAGGGGGTTGATCGACAACTTGTCCTACTGTATGTATCTAGCTAAACGTACCCTCAAATTTAATTGAACCCTATCAAAAATCTGATGCACAGTGCATTGCACACCCTGATTATAGCACACTTGGCTGGTGAAAATTGCTTTGGAGATGGTTCTAGTCAATCTATAGGGATTGAGACTCCATGGAAAAAAGGGTCATTTACGGGGATTAATATCACCTTTGTAAATTTTGATAACGAAAATTGTGTTGCTGTTGATCCTTGCTATAAAGCGTACAAAAATGATTGCTCAAATGTTGGGAAATTTAGCGAAACAAAATTTGTAAACAGTCCAAATAAGATTATTTTTAAATATTCAAATGAATATCTTCTCGAAGATACAGATGGGACTTTTGCTGAGAAAAATTTTCCTGGTAAAATTTTGCCTTTTTCGGAAGTTTTTCCGACAGATAGATGCAATAATATAACAGTCAGTCAAAAGGCGGCTGTTCGACATAGACATATTCAAGATTTTTTCTTCCAAAATTCGTACAATTATTCTTTTCTCGTGCAATTATCGAGTACACCAGATTAAAACTTTTAAATGTGATGTATAATGTGTGCAAAAGTACAATAAT
>SCLH01000932.1:20046-37062 GCA_004367855.1 Oikopleura vanhoeffeni
TTTTTGAAAAAAAACACATAATTAAAATTGATCATTTTTTTGATTTTAAAATAGCTGAATTTATTTTTTGAAAAAAAACACATAATGAAAATTATGAAAATTATTGATCATTTTTTTGCATGAATAATTATCAGAGTATGCGGAAATTGAAATTTCGAACATATTCGAACTGCCACATTATGTATTTATACATAAGCAAAATTAAGTATTTCAACATTCCCCACAGTACTCAAAAATAATTTAAGATCATAAAGTATTATTGGCTTTTGCCCATTATATACTGACGGCCTGAAAGTGTACACAATAAGGAATCGAACAATAATGAAGGTCGAACATTTCTAGGAAGAAGGGCTGAATTTAAGGGGGTGATGTAAGTTATTTTTGGAATTTGCAAGGCTTCGTACGGCTGAACCAATAAAGATAAGACCATGACGAAACATAGATTGGAAAGATCTATCCTTGAAATAGCAAATTCATTTAACACTCTGGTACAAATCAAGCCAACCATCTGGTCAACCGCGGTTAAATACGAGTAGTTGTTTTTTAAAAACAAAGGTTTTAGAGCTTATACATGGAAAAGTTTTGAGATTGGATGAGAAGCAGCAAAATTGTCTTAATTTTAGTGACTGGGACTTTTTTTTAGTTTTGTCTCAGAGGGCGGCAATATATATGGTCGATTGTACCGTAAAGGATTTTTCGACTTTTTGATATAATGCTGTTTTGTGGAATAAATATAAATTTCATTTTAGGGATATAAGAAGGTACTTTAATTGTTGATAATTATTGAATGGGAAGTAGTTTTTTAATTTAGAATTGATTAGCTGTAAATCACAATAAAATGCGCCGAATTGAATATTTTGACCCTAAAAGCGATGATAAGAGAGTATTAAGGACGCCAAAAGATTTATTAGGTACTTTTTTGCTGGGAACGACAAACAGACAGTGCGATCAAAATCGAAGCACATTTAAAAAAAAATTCACGTGACCTTCAAAAAATCATATTTGAGTTTGGGGTCGAAATTTGAAAAAAAAAGCTTCTAGAGGAGTTTATATTTCTTCTGAGCTAGTGNCTGGAAGCAAACCAGCCACGAAAATGACATATATATGAGTCTCGAGATACAGCCTCCGTCGGTTACCCCCTTAATTCTCACTCTGACTACCCTTTAAGTAAATTATAAAATCTAGACCTTGTTTTTATTGACCAATCAGAGCGTATCTTCCCAGCCGTCCGGCGGATAGGTGAAATCCGGCGAATAGGTGAAGGTTTTGAGCGAAAAAACTTCCACCTATCCGCCGGACCCTGCTGTATATCTCCTACGATACTGTATATTGTCTCACATATTTTTGCTTTAATTTTTTCGCGACATTCAATAATCAACTTTTTCTGGTCGCTTTCAAGAAAAACTGAGAAATCGATTATTACAGAACAGATCATACAGATAACCACAAGCGTTTGATGATAATAAATATGTAAGTTTGAAAATATTATCTCGAAAATTGAGAGAGGATAGGTTTTGAAGAGTGCAAATTTCAAGCGAAAAAAAAAGGAATTTTCGTAATTTCAAGCAACCCGCATAACAATTCGGGCATATCAGATCATACAGCTACGGACGTTATTATTTCGATTATTTTCAAAAAAATTAAGTTGATACCTCAAAAATCCAGAGAGGAGATAGCTTTTCTCTGATTGTAAAATTTCCAGGATCGTTTCCGGCGGATCCTATATTTATTGATATTGATTATTACACTGAATCGACAGCTTTTCATTCAATGTTATCATTTGTTTCAGAATTAAGATATTCTTTTATTTAATTAACTCGCAAAATTAATTATAAAACCACGTTTTTTGCGTAATTTGCGAATACCACCCCATCAAAGGTCAATTTTTATTCCTAAAAAGCAGTTTTTCTTTTTTTTTGGCCATTTTTCATGGGAAAAAACATTCATATTAAGGAAATTTTTAATGTGGAGAATGATTCACCCACTTTTAGCGCATTACACCCGAAGATGGCTGAAGTTTATAAAAATCGTATTCAAAAAAAATTCTGACATCGGGTTTAGTTGGAAATAGAGTTCCAATGAAAAGTGTTTTATACAGTGTATTTTTACAGATAGTAAGTAATGTTAAGAAATTAAAAATATAAACGTTTGCAAGAATGGACACTTTTATTGAAGATAAAAAAAAATCTGCCACATCGCTGCTACTCCCTTAGTATACTCCTTAGTATAATCCTTTAGTATACTTTTCTCTAACCTAAGTCCATCTTAAAAATCCAAACAGAAGCTTAGTCAAAGTTGTCAGCGCAAGATTTGGGTGCTTTGTTTATGAATAATTTGGATTTTTGGCCGACTATCACATAACTTCTTGTTATTTTCATGCAAACCTTGCGTTGACAACCAGGGGTCGACGAGTCTTTCGGACCTGTTATTTCAAACTAGCCCTGAGGCAATTATTCTTAACTTCTGGTTTAACTGCCGGCTCGGTTCGTTTTTCGGTCATTTTTTGGACACCAAGGAGTTACATTTTGATACTCTCATAAGCAAAAAGCAAACTTCTCATACAAGTTACTTGAAAATCGGAATAAATACATTTCTGCAACTTTGGGTTTGACAACCAGTTTTAACACCAATTTCTATTTTGGTCATTTGAGACACCAGGAAGTTAAAATTATAAAAAAAAGCCAAAGCTTATTTATTGCTTAGAATTAACTAGAAAACATGATGGACCCAAAAAATCTTGCTTATTTTAAACTTCTTCTTGATCAGTGAAAATCCTGGCCAAATTGATAAAAAAAATAAAGTCTGAGGTTTAAAATTTTCAAAAAAAACGTCTTGCGACATACGAATGTTTGAATTATTTTTTTGAAATAATACAGTTTTATCTAGCGTACCGTGGATTTCGACCAAATTTTGCGTGGGCGCTAAGCATCAATATTTTTTGCCTAAGATAAATCAACCCCAAAGATTTCAAAAATCTTGATGAAAATTTCAAAAATGAATTAGGCTGTCCTAGGCTTCTGAAATTCGAAATTTGAGATATTTTTTTAAAAATAGACAAAATTCCTCACAAAATCGTAATTAGGGTAAATTGACCCCAAGGAATTCAAGAAATATAGTTTGAAATTTTCAAAAATTTACGTAGCTGTCCTATGCAACATAGGACAGCCTACGATAATTTTTGAAAATTTTAAACTATATTTCTGAATTCCTTGGGTCAATTTACCCTAATTACGATTTTGTGAGGAATTTTGTCTATTTTTAAAATAATCTCAAATTTCGAATAGGCTATGCTTCTCAGAGAGCTGGAATTCGAAATTTGAAATAATTAAATATTAACAAAATTACTTACAAACTTGTGGGAAATCGACCCCAAGAAATTCAAAAATTTAGATGAAAATAATCTAAATGGTCATAGGCTGTCATAGGCTTGCCGAATTTCGAAATTTGAGAAATTTTAAAAATGAACCAATTCCTCACAAAATCGTATTTAGGGTAAATGGACCCCAAGGAATTCAGAAATAAAGTCGAAAAATTTCAAAAATGATCATAGGCTGTCCTATGCTTCCTCAGAGAGCTAAAATTCGATTAATTTAATTTAAAGATAAACAAAATTTCTCACAAACTTGTATTTAACCCTTGGAATCATAGAGCCGATATATCGGCTCAAGCCTACTAAAAACCGTTTAAAAAGAGCAAAAAATGTCACAGTATTGTTTCTTTCAAATACATTATAAATAATTTTGCGGTGATTCCGAAAAAAATACTCATTTTTTATTGAATATTTGGTTCGAATATTACGGGAAGTTAATTTTTTGAGATTTTTCGCCGAAGTTTTACTTCTGGAAAAAATATTTCGAAACTAGACATCAAATACAAATGTGAGATGAGCCAGTTTTTAGGAAAGTGTTTTGTGCAAACAAAACACTTATCAATTAAATTTATTCGTATCTTGGGAAAAATATTTTTTTAAGAAAATGAAATTTTAAAATTTTCAGTTTAAGTATTCCATGAAAAAATTCATTTATTACAAAAATTAATTAAATCAATCGAAAATTGTCTACACTGTCACTAGATTACTATATAAAATTAAAAATACTAATAAAAAGTGTATTCATCTGCTTTTATTTGGAAAATTAGCTTTTTCATAGAAATTTGTGATTTTTTCATATGTTTTTTTTACTTTTTAATTAATAACTTTTGATTGATGATATATAGATCTAATCGGATTTAAGTTTGACGTAGGGCAGATACTTGTGCATTAGTATCAATTAAAATAAAAGTTGTGAAGACTACGATGAGCACGTTTCACGCGATATGATATACCTTTGTTTTCGAACTTTATTTTCAAGAACCAAAAATCAAAATTCTGATGATATCTTCAAAACTTAAGGGGGTTGTGGGTGTAAAGAATGCATGAGTGGAACAAAATAGTTTATATATTTTCTAGAACCCGTCAATAACAATAATTTATTCTTAAAAGTGATGAAATAATACGCGTGGAGTATGCATGAGATGTATGATTGGTTCAAAAAGAACAGTTTCGCAAAGCGTGGGCGTTCGTCTCTTCTCTGCAACGTTCGAAACATTACCCTCTGCTGGGAAATTATAAACAATAAATCCTTGGTTTAACGTTTAAAACCTACAGAGAATAATTTTTTCAACGAGCTTATGGTAAAATATTACAATATTTCGTAGGTTTCATACATTTTCTGTTTTAATTAATTTTAAACAAAATGGACCGAGCTTATTCAGATTTTAAAGAGAATTTCTGAATTTCATTTTTACCGTCTAAAAATCAAAGGAGATTTTTGTTAATTTTTTTTTATGGTAATTATTTGAAGACGTCGTACTTTATCGAAACATTTTTGTTTTATTCAATTTGAAGCAAAATTGATCGAGATTTAACAATTTTTGTGTGAATTGAGAACATATTTTTACCAGTTTTTCGATGCCGCACCGGTGAGCCATCCTTCACCAGGATTAAAAACCAATCAAAGCATTTTACTTTCAGTTGACAGAAAAGGTTTTTGTCTCACGTATTTTTTTCTCATTTATTCTTATCTGCCCGTTATCGACCCTTCCAGTCCAGCTGGAGGAGAGAGCTATTTTCCCCAGCAATTTTAACATTCTANCAATTAATGCAGAAAAAATACGTGAGACAAAAAAACTTCTTTGTCAACTGAAAGTAAAATGCTTTGATTGGTTTTAATCCTGGTGAAGGATGGCTCACCGTGCGGCATCGAAAAACTGGTAAAATATGTTCTCATTCACACAAAAATTGTTAAATCTCGATCAATTTTGCTTCAAATTGAATAAAACAAAAATGTTTCGATAAAGTACGACGTCTTCAAATAATTACCATAAAAAAAATTACAAAAATCTCCTTTGATTTTTAGACGGTAAAAATGAATTCAGAAATTCCTTTAAAATCTGAATAAGCTCGGTCCATTTGTTTAAATTAATTAAAACAGAAAATGTATGAAACCTACGAAATATTGTAATTATAATTACCCATAATTCCGACTTTTGATCGTCAAAACAAGGTCTTTCCTTTTCGATAAAAATAGGTCATTCGTGCAAATCATGAAATTTGTCAAAGTACACAACATCTCATTAGGAATCACGGGAAGACCGTCTATAAAAAGACAATTTAAAAAAAAAATTTTGGGTATTTTATGGTTTTTAGACCAATTTCGTTATTCTACATTATGAACCTTGATCGGAAATTGTATTTCGCATACGCTTCTAGTCTCACAATGACTCAAATTACAATTTTAATTTCAGCCAATCAGGAAGAAAGACCAAAAATTTCTAAAAACACAGAAATGCTTCAATCGCGGCCACCCAAATCAATATCTTAAATTTTCAAAAAAAGATGACAAAAATTTTTCAAAATTTTTTAAAAATATTTTTCTCTCTTTTTGGCGAAAATTAAATCGGAAACGCATATGTCGATTTGGTACATCTCCCTTACCTTCTATTTTGGTCAACGAACGTGACTGACTGCACTTTTTCAAAAAATGAAGTACGAAATATGACTTGATGAAAAAAAAATTTTTATAGTAACTGATACTTTTTTCGCTGATCAAACTTTTTGTATGGTTCTTAATTTTATGAAAATCCTCTCAAAAAAGCTGTGCGGCCCTGCGCGCGATATTGGCATGAGTTTTACAGTAGGTATCAATATCTTAAATTTTGAAAAAATGACGAAAATTATTCAAAATTTTTGAAAAAAACTTTTTTCTGTGTTTTCGCGAGAAATACATCGGAAACGCATAATTCGATTTGGTATATCTCTCTTACCTTCTATTTTGGTCAATGTGACTGACTGCAATTTTTCAAAAAATCAAGTACGAAATATGACTTGATGAAAATTATTTTCTGATAGTAACTGATACTTTTTTTGCTAAAAGCACTTTTTCNTATGGTTTCAAATTTTATATAAATCTATTTTAAACAGCTGTGCAGCTCTGCGCGCGATATTGGCATAAGTTTTACAGTAGGTATCAATATCTTGAATTCCGAAAATTTTGAAAAAAAATGAGAAAATTTTTCAAAATTTTTCAGAAATATTTTTTTCTGTTTTTTCGCAAGAAATAAATCGGAAACTCATATTTTTATTTTGTATATCTCCCTTACCTTCTAGTTTGGTCTACGAACATGATTGACTGCAATATTTCGAATTTTCAAAAAATCAAGTTCGAAATATGACTTGATAAAAATTATTTTCTGATAGTAACTGATACTTTTTTCGCTAAGAGCACTTTTACGTTTGGTTTCAAATTTTGTGAAAATTAATTTTAAAAAGCTGCATGTCTCTGCGCTCGATATTGGCATGAGTTCTACAGTAGGTGTCCTGATTTTCGGGGAAAATATTTTGGTGGTTAGGAGTTAAAAATTATCGAAATTATTTTTCGATCATCAGAGGTGCTAAGTTAGGCCAAAAAAGGTAACCATGTAAAATTTCAGCTTTTTTTGGCTTCATCGGTGAGTACGCTAGTTTTATCTAACGCTTTTCATGATACATTCAGAATGTAACGGCTCGCGAGTTAACTTGGTTAATTCGTGTTTCTATTTTTGAAAGTCAATTTTGACCGACAGTAACCTTTCAAAAAACATTTTTATACTTTTGACTGACTCGCAAGCTAATTTGCTACATTCCAGGAGTCAAGAAAAAAATATTTGAGACGAATCAAAAATCGCATTTCGATCAAAACCTATAATTGGCAGGAGCATTACTTTCAATCCAGAGAAATTGGACCTTTTTGGTCTCGAATAATTTTTTTACTGTTAAAAACTGTTACTGTAACTGTTAAAAACCCATAATTTAAAATTTAAAAACATAAAAAGGTTGTTTGCGGTTAAAAATGTATGGAAATCGACTTTTCATGCAAATCGATCCTATTCCGATCCGATCCAATTGTTTTTTTGAGTTAACCGATCCGATCCCGATCCGTTTTTTTGAGCCGACTGATCCGATCCAAAACAATTTTGAGCCGACCGATCCGATCCAAAAAAAATTTGAGCCAACCGATCCGATTCAGAAAAAATTTGAGCCAACCGATCCGATCCAGATCCGATCGAAAAAAAAATTGAGCCGACCGATCCGATCAAGATCCGATCCAAAAAAATTAACAGATGTGCAGACCCTGTTGACAACCCCCCTCAAATTATGATCATCCATTGTCTCTTTCAAATCGAATAATTTTTAAAACAATTTTTTGTTTCTTCAGTAATAATAATTTCTAGAAACATTTGCCGTTTCACTGAGTTCATTTTTTTTGCCGTTTTCCTGAAATTTACAGCGTGAGTCTTTACGATTTCTCCGTTTTTTTACCCAGGCGGGTATACAGCCAAAATTGCGTATACTTTGCTTAAGATTTTGGCTGTCTAGCCGCCTGGGTAAAAAAACGGAGTAATCGAAAAGACTCAGCCTGTATTTTTTGCCGTTTGACGGTGTTTTTTATTTTTTTGCCGTTTATCAAGGAATTTTTGCCGTTTGACGGATTTGCCGTTTTACTGCCAATCCTATTTGGTTGGTGACGTAAAATATTAGGCCAGACGTCAAAAACATTTTTTCCTAACTAATTCGAACATTAATTCAGAAAACATGACAGTTTCATTGTTCCGAACAGGGGTCGGCAGACCGACTTGAAAAAACCTGATCGGATTGAGCCGTAAAAAAAACTTGATCGGATTGACCCAGAAAAAAACTGATCGGATTGGATCGGATCAAAAAACTCGATCCAATCCAATCCGATCAAGTTCTGCCGACCCCTGGTTCCGAATACCGAACAAACTGATTCGGGCTTGATAATTTTCTAAATATTCTAAAAGACACTTAAAAATCTCTGTATTTTCAGATTTTTTCTGAATAATGGTTCAAAGCAATAATACTGTAATTTAAATCCCCTTCTTGTAAATTTCACTCTAAAAAATTATATTTCTATATTCTGGAGAATATATTTAGATTTCCGTGACCTTAAAAGTGAATAATGCTAAGACGATTTGAAATAAGAAATTTCAAAACTTAATAATGGGTATCGATGTTTTTAAGCTATCTTGTAGAGATTTCTCTTTGGTCATTTTAAGACGTAGGATTTTTTTGGTTTTGAGAAAAACGGTTGAAAGGTGCGAAAAGTTACCTTTTAGTCCTCGAGTTCTCACGGGAGTTAAAATAGCGGAATCACAAGTAAACTTAGCTGACTCGACAGCCAAGGGTTTTCTCCAGAGTGATTTTGAATGCAACGTTATCGGATATACCGGCTGGTTAAAATTAACCGTTAAAGTATAGCTTCCGGTACCGGAAGTGATATTTCAATGACTTACATGTAGCAAAAGATGCGCAATTATCGGTTTTCTGGAAACAGTATTATAAACTGGGGGTCATAAGTGACCGCAAAGCGGCGCCATAGGGGAATTTATATCCTGAGTGAAAACCGTAAGTGGTATTTTCCCATGATTAGAATTCCCCTCCAGCGGCACTTTGTGGTCACTTATAACCCCTATTTCATAATATTGTGTCAAGAAAACCGGTAATTTCGTATCTTTTGGTACATGTTAATCATTCAATTATCACTTCCGGTTCCGGAAGCTATAGTTTACCGGTTAATTTTGACCAGCCGGTACATCCGATGCCGTTGCAATTAAAAACCATCTTGAAAAAACCCTTCGCTGTCGAGTCAGCTAATTTTATTTGTGATTCCGTTATTTTAACTCCCGTGAGAACCGAAGGACTAAAAGGTCACTTTTCGCACCTTTTTTACAGTTTTTTGAAAAAAATTTCAAAATCAAAGAAAATCCTACGTCTTAAAATGACCATAAAAAAATTCGTCGCAAGATAGCTAAAAAACATTGATACCCATTTTTAAGTTTTGAAATTTCTTATTTCAAATCGTCTAAGACATGTTATGGTTTCACATTGCTAGCTGATTTCGATAGCTAAAAATTTTCGAAATAATAAATTCGCAATTTTTTAATTTATTTATATTTGAAGGTGTTTATATAAGTTTGGTTGGTGCTAGCGTATTATTTATCATCACCACCGTTTTGGATTCACACAATGAAGATGGTCGGTACGATACAATGAAGTTAGTCACTGGCGTATTGGCAAAGTTTTTATGCACTTGTTTCTTCTCATTTTCGTATATATTGAATGCTGCAATTAGTCCCACCGGAATTCGACAAAGAGCGCTAGCAGTACAATTGTAAGCAATTACAAGAGGATCATGTGATATAATTTATATTTTAATACATTTGGTTATCTCGGAAAACCTCCTATACTCTGGAAAACACTCCTTTGAGGAGGTTGTCGGTGGTAACAATGCTCGAGTTGAATAAAAAAGGCTTCTATTTTCTAGATCCATAATGATTGGCTAAAAGTAGGTGGAATGCAAACCTACGCATGGAAACTATTTGTTTACAGTCCCGATTAAGTTTATAGCTTTCCTATCAGATTCGTATTAAATAAATGCTGAGTGATATTAAAAAATAATAAACGCACAAAAACAATGTGATTGACTATGAGATTTGGTGGGTACAAATCAAATTTCAAAAATCAGATTTGTATGCAGAAATACAGTAGTTGACCTTCTCCCCTTAATTATTTCTTTCCTTTTTCATCCTTGTTTCCTCGAATTCCGTTTTCCTTCCCTCCCTTCCCTTTCATTTCTGAATTTTCATTCCCTTCCTTTTCACAAGCTGATAATAAGTGTTAATATTCAAATAAGATATATACAGGGTTGTAAAAGGGATAGGGATGGATTCTGAGGGGATGGCCATCCCCAATCTATTCCTTTTTATCCCCAATTCGATCCCCTCCCATCCCCTTTTTAGATAGAAATCATGGTTATTATAAAAAATGTTTCAGAATTTTTTTTATGTCGTAGAATGACCCAAGGAAAGTATGTTATTTTTAAGGGCGAGATTGGTTCTAAGTCAGTAATAACAGTAGGGTTTCGGGTCTAAAGTCGGTTATCATAAAGGGGTAACCAACCCTAAGACGATATTTTTAAGCTTGAAATATTCCAACTAAAAATGGCAAAAAGTACTTTAAAGTCAAAAAAACACCAGAAGGCAGTAGAGAGCAAAATTAGAAAATATAAGGATTTCAAAAAAACAGTTTTTTGTCGTTTGTTCAAGGCTTAAAAACTTCGATATATCAAAAGTTTTGAAACAAGATTACAAATATTTTAACAAAATTGCGCATATTGAAAGGGCCAACTCATTTTCAAGAATTTATTCATCTATAATTTTATTTTGACCGATGTTTCCGTTAACAATTAAGCAGTTTTAATTTTTTTTTTGAGAATAGTTTCGATAGAAATCTTTCGAATGTTTCATGGTGCTTTTTTCGAAAATTGTCTGGCTTTTCGTTTTGTGCGACATAGGAGTGAGAATCATTCCATATTCTGAAAAAATTCGCTCGATTCCACTTGAGCTACCAGTCGAATTTAGTATCTTAAATAAAATATATTAAACAATGATTACAAAATTAAAATTTATGAGAAAAAACGTAACAAATCACTCACTATCAACGCAATTTTACCAAGTCGAGGAAATCTTGTGCCAAATTTTTAAAAAGTTCGTCAGAATTAGGATTATAAAAGGCCTTAGCAATAAATGTCTGTTCTGGGTTTTATATTAAGAGGCTATGAACAATGAAATTATGAATTTGTGGACAAAAAAATATTTCCGGTTTGAAAATTTAGGGGAAAAGTTAGGGACAAAAGTTAATTTGGTGGACAGTATGTAACATTTTTGCTCCTTTTTTCCGATTTGGACAAATCTGATTTCTATCGTTTTGATTGGTCTAATCTGTAAAATACGTAGGTATTTGCCAAAATTAATCGTTCTCATTGGCGGATAGCAAGTTATCCTAATTTGAAAAAAGTGGTGAAAAATGTTAGATACTGTATTAAGGGTATCCCGGCACCTAATTTGACATATTCTAGATGAAATATGAATCAAACAGGGCTTCAATGATATTATTCAGATCAGCCACTTTGTAAAACTAGCCTTCAAATCGCGCAAAAATATGCCAAAACTTTTTTGTATGACCACACTCCTTCACATATAAGCGGCACAAGAGCAACCTAAGCCAAAACGGAAAATCTATCTCCTCCCAGGTTTTATTTTGAAATAAACCTAAATTTTAACATAACCTGTATAATTAGTATACAAAACTTTCTAGCAGCGCTTTTGTTGATAAGTGCTATATTTAATCTAGAATATGTAAAAAACCGCTTTTGGACTTTTTTCATCGGAAAATCTATCTCCTCCTAGGTTGAATTTCAAAATTTTTGCAAAAGCTAGCTCTAAACAAAGAGAAACTTTTTAGAAGCGTTTTTGTCAAATTTCGACCTTAAACAAAAAATATAAATTTTTCAAGGTCACGTGGAAAAATTTCCGAAACAAAATGTGCGTCGATTTTATTCGAAAGTAGGCTCAAAAGAAAGCTGGGGAGACACTGAAGAGAAAGTTGGCTTACGTCAACCCGATATTTTAAAGTTTTAGTGGTCAAATTAGCACAAACTTNAATTGGTTTTGTGTAAATGACCAAAAACCGAAAGACGAGCCTTCAGACAGTCACATTAGTTTTTGCGATACGTATAGACGACCAGTCTGCGAGTTCGCGACGCGCTCATCCTCGCATCGCATTAAAGGTAAGTAGATCCGTTGCCGTTTACGCGGCGCATGTCAAATATTTTATCAAATTTCAGAGTCAACATTCGGCGTACCGAACGATTAAGGTCACCAAAATGTTCTCTTGTCACGCCAAACAAAAATTGAGCTTAAAGAACAGAATAATATGGTTATAAATTTTTATGCCCTTGTTATGATTTCTACATTGGCCAACTAAAGATTGCTCAAATTCGTATCGAAGATACACCAAAGACCTAGCTCGGGGTGTCATGTTTGTAAACATATGAAAACTGTTCTAAAATAAACATAAAGCGAGCCAATATGCTATAAATGCAAAAATTAATACACGAGTCCCAAGAAGGCAAAATTTGTATTTTTTATTTTTCGCTTTTCTTCGATCGAAAAAGCTTTTCGAAACGATCAAGCTCGACGCCAATTGCGAGGCAATATCACATTCGCCTGAAACGCCTAAAAATAATGATCAAAAAGATCTTAAGCTTTAGACTTTTTTTAATCACCTTTAAATGTAGAACCTACCCCAATGTCCTTAAATTGCTGTATCACAACTTACCCCTCTTTATGCCCTAAAACAGCTCCATACTCCTCAAATTTTCCGCTGACTAATTATTTGTGACATGCATTTTTCTAGACTTTCAATTTCTGAAGTCTGATTTTATTTTGTAAAACTTAATTATTCTGAAAAATCTTGAAAATGAATTAGTGAATTCGAAACTAGTAGATATCAATAAAATGTAAACTACAGGTGTTAAAAAACATGAAAGACGTGGTATCTGCTTTAATCACTTGTTCATGGGCTGTACTTTAGCCAATCAGGCAATGTAAGCTAAATCAAGAAGGAGTCAAAGTTTCCTAACTGGCATACTGTTGCAAATTCACAGACAACCATTAATCATTTGAACCTTTCTATGAAATGGAATCGCTGGGCTCTTTATATAAAGGCTTTATATAATATTTGAAGGCTCTTATCAGGAATGTCGGCGAGAATTGCAAGATACAGATGCTGTCTATTTTATATTTTGCATATGTTTTATTTACCATCATAGCTAGCCGATATCAATACGACGGGATAAAATATAATGAATAACGTTTTCGCAAATCAGATTAGGTTATATACACCAAAAAAACAAAAAGCAGCATAAAATTACGCGTTTTTTTTTATTTTTTTGTTTTGAACATCAAGTTTGTCATACAACAATTCATTCACTTTGATAATTTGAAATTCAAATTTGAGGTGATTTATTCGCTTGTTTTGCAACACAATTTACTCTTCATTCTTCAAATTTGCGGAATCTTCGTAAGTCAAGAGCAGTTTTTTCCCTTAAAGTTGTTGCATAAATACAAGTAATGTGTCCCAAAGCAATCGCAGTTAATGGTATTATAAAATCGACTCCACGCATAAAAATATTGGTCCCAACGTTGACTCAAGACCCCAAAAGCCCTACAATATATTTTTTGTTAACATATTTGAATCGGAAATTAAATACACTAGTGATCTCAGAAAACCCCTCAGACCTGTTCTTTTTAATTTAGGGAGGTACAAAGTGACAAAAACGGCAGTTCAAGGATATTGGGGTGCAGACTGTTGAATTTCTGGTAAAATTGCCGATTTCGCTAACTGGAGTTAAGGGTATCCTGCTCCTAATTTGACATATCTCAATTAAATATTAGCCGAACAGGCCTTGAGAAAATTATTCAGATTAGCCACTTTGTAGGACTAGCCTTAAACTTGGCGAAAAAATATGCTAAAACTTTTTTGTATGACCACACTCCTTCACACATAAGCGGCACAAGAGCCACCTAGCCAAAACTGGAAATCTATCTCCTCCCAGGTTTTATTTTGAAATAAACCCAAATTTTAACATAACTGTTTAATTATTTACAAAACTTTGTAAGTGAGTTTTGTCGATAAGTGCTCTATTTATTCTAAAAGACGTAAAAAACCGGTCCAAAATACCGGTTTTTGGACTTTTTTCATCGAAAAATCTATCTCCTCTTAGGTTAGATTTCAAAATTTACTAAAATTTTTGCAACAGCTAGCTCTAAACAAACAGAAACTTTGTATGTGGGTTTATTAAAATTTCGGCCCGAAACAAAAAATATGACATTTTTCAAGGTCACGTGAAAAAATTTCCGAAAAAAAATGGGCTTCGATTTTTTCGACAGTAGGCTCAAAATAAAGCTGAAGAAACCACTGAAGAGAAAGTTGGCTTACGTCAACCCGATATTTCGAAGTTTAGTGGTCAAATTGACACAAACGTTTATTTTTGACATAATTTTGAGAAAAATACTTAGAAAAAAATCGAAAAAACGCAAAAAAATTATCATCGAAAAATTAGACAAATCGGCTAAAGATTGGCCTAAAATTGTGACAGAATTCATCCAAGAATTAGATTTATCAGTTGATGGACAAATGAGGCCGAGCAGGATTTCGATTTTGATTTATTACCACCAGGACTCCGAAACTACGAATTCATCGACTGGAATAAACGATGAACTACACAAATATCACAAATTTTCTGGCTATGAATACAATAAATGTAAGTTAAAAAAAATAAATTTTCATTTAAGCATATTGAAGATATTTTCCAGGACTGAATCAGCAATTTTTTTAATATTTTGAGGGTATTCCGGCTTCTACATTTTTCTGCAGTTATTATGTCATAAAAATGCACCAAATCAATTGTTTAGTTTGAACGCATAAAACAACCAAAATGACACCAAAAAATTTGCTTTTTCGATTTTTTTTCTTTAGAATTTTCTCAAAATTATGTTCAAAAATAAAGTTTGTGCTAATTTGACCACTAAAACTTTAAAATATCGGGTTGACGTAACCAACTTTCTCTTCAGTGTCTCCCCAGCTTCTTTGAGCCTACTTTCGAAAAATACGATGAAAGTTGAGCGTCCTGGCAAAAAAGCTTTCTTCAAAATCAATGTCCGATAGAAGATCGAATTTACGATTTCGACATTATGAACAGTCGAAAATCCCGATCAAACTAACTTACCCGAATATTCTGATTCTTTATTCAAACCGCCGCAATAAACACTATTTTGCTCTCACACAAAAACGCCCTATAAGTTATTTTTGAGCGAAAAGTAAAAAACCGAGTAGAGTTGCATCGTACCCTCAACTGGGGAAGAGGAGAATATGGATGGAAAATCCAGAGATGTAAAGTGATCGGGATGGACACCCCATCTCCATTTTAATATTGTTTGATCTCCCTTTCCCGTTCTATCTCCACCATCTCTGTTTTTGCAAAGACACATGAAGAAGTACTACGGGGAAGCCCAATATCGCCGAAAGTTTTGGGCGTAAGCCTTCGAAATGACGTTATAATTCGAAAAGTCATAAAGTTTTATAAGTATACAAGAAGTTTCGCAATGGGTTCGAAAGAGTAAGACACCAAAATCTGTAGAATTGCGAACACCACCAAACACAATATAATTTTTTTTTGTATATCCCTTTATCACCTTTTGGTTAGAATGCGTAGCCACAACGTTAAAATCACACGTTAAAAGGAGTAGTGGCTACGCATTCTAACCGAAAGGTGATAAAGGGATATAATAGAATACAAAAATATAGATTTGCGAAATTTTATCTTGCAATATGGCCTCATTCCTGACCCGGTCAAAGTAATTTTGAATGAAAAACTCCCAGCACCAACGCAATTTCGGCGATATCGGCACTTCGTAGAACTAATCGCTGAAAGGTGTCTTGCTATTACTTATCTTACATGCAAACAATTGATTTAGCATTATTTTGATTCAACTTATTATTGTTTTGAGTAGAGGAACGAAGTTTCTGAAACCACCGTGAAAATCCTAGGAGGTGATGCAGATGACCCTATGGGGAAACATACAGGTATTTATATCAATTTGATCGATTTTAACTCCTAGGGTGAAATCAACGATATTTAACGTCATTGCAGGGTTATTTTTGTGCATTTTAGGCCGAATAAGGATATTATCAATTAATATATCAGTTAAATGTATGTTTTATATTATTAATATTTCAACAAAGACGAGTTTTCGAATTATTGAGTCTGGCTTTCCTCATTAAAAATGCAAAGCGTATTATTTAAATCTCTGAAACATTTTTTGATATCGTATACAGTATGTAACATTTTTGCTCCCTTTTTTCCAATTTGGATAAAGCTGAATTCCACTGTTTTGATTAGTTAAATCTGGAAAAGACGTAGGTATTTGCCAAAATTGATCGTTCTCATTGGCGGATAGCAAGTTATCCAAATTGGAACAAAGGAAGCAAAAATGTTACATACTGTAGTTCCACTACTTTTTCATTATCAAATGTAGCAGCACTGCCTTAAAAATTGGCTAGCCGACAGAGCTTACCTAAGGCTGAGTTGCCGAGATGACTCAATAAGTTGAGTTAAGAATGATCATCATTCAATGATGTAAATTTACATTCTAGAAGCAGGTTCTGGAATGAATATTCTTGAGGATTTCTTTTTGTTTAACTGGAAACTTTCTAAAAGCCATTTAAAAAACGTGATTTTGGCTGCAATATTTGCAAAATCCGAAAATAATTTTCGATGAAAAAGGAAACATTACTATATGATTCAAATGGTTTGAGACGCAAAAAACGCCCGCTGAGGCCAGTGTGCGTGGGCGCTCAATCGATATCGAAGTGAGACGCTAAAATCGCCCGGTAACTTTTTGCGTCTCACTAAGATATCGATTTTTAAACTCAAATATTTTCAATATTTTTTAAAGTTTTATTTATTAGAAAATGAGTGGATTATCCTTAAACAGCACCAATTTAGTCAATTAGTTTAATATATTTCAAATATTTGTGATATTATATGTTATTTTTTAACGTTTTATTTCTTTAAA
>SCLH01000932.1:38988-72033 GCA_004367855.1 Oikopleura vanhoeffeni
GTAGACTAGGTTGCAGTGCTGTTGGAGCGCCGTGGCGTGTAACCGGTGATATTTACACCGATACCAACCCGTTTTTTTCCTTTATTTATTTGGGACAATTCGAGTTTAATTTTTCAGCCAATAGTCAGCCAAGATTTTGAAAATTCTCGAATTTTGAAAAACCATCTCGGAAAATTTCCGCAGAACATCGCAAAAAATGTTTTCAGATTTTGGGTAGAAAATTATTCAGAATGGCTACCTCAGATATTTAATCCGGTTCTCAGCCTCTGTTTTGGGCTCCACCAGTGACATGTCATGACAGCCTGCATCAGACATAATTATTCAGGAAGTTGTGATAAAAAAAAGTCAGAGTGGCGGCCACTCAGTGGCCCCCTAATTCCTACGGCCAGCTAAGGCCATATAAGAAGCAAAATGTAATTTTGGGCCATAGCACTTGAAATTGATTTTCTTACGTAATAAATGACCTCACCTTTTTTCTTCTGAAATTCAACCAAAACACTTCATCAATAAAAGGGTTATTCCAGGTTATTACGTCATTATTACTCGGTCCCCAGGTAATAGTAGTTTGACTTTTCGAGATGGTTACAAATATGTTACGTAATCGCAAAATAACCATTTTTTGTATATTTTCGATTTATCCCTTAAATTTATTCTCTCAGTAAGGAAAAAATATTATTTTGATTATCAAAATATTATTAAGAAATACAGATATATATAGCGTAGGCGGACTAGAGAGACATCATAGAGCTACGAGAAAAAGGAGAAATAGCTGAGAAACAAAAAGAAGCTCTTTGAAAGGATTAAGAAACCAATCAAAAATTTCGCTAGAAAACCTGCTATTTCGAGTCAAAAAACGCCAGTCGTCTCAAAACCCGAAAAAGAGAAGCCAAATTTCGAGATTTTTTTTGATTTTTGAAGATGTACTCTAGAATAAATTATACTAGTACGACACTTGTGAACACGCGGTTATCTAATCCTGCTTATACACTCTTCAAGGTCAAAGATGATAGCAGTAGCCCAGTCAAAGCGACCAAATCCCTTCAAATTATGGCACAAAAACTCAAAAATTCTACTTTTGACGAAGAAATTAGGCGGAAATCTCAAAATTCGGACAATTTAGAAGATAGCGGAATCAGCGACGGTAAGTTTTTAAACAGTAACTATAATTTTCAAGCGAAGCTCTAAATTATTAAAAAGTTTATTATAGTAAGAAAAATCTTTAATTTTATACGGTAGTAAGAATTTGGTTTACCAATTTATAAAGTACTTACTGAAGTTATCCTGATTCAGTGGTCTAAAACGGGGATGACTGTTCAATCCCGCCGGAGTCCGAGTTCAAGATCCTGCCTTAGTCGGTCGCATATTACTGTGAAGATAATAGATAGTGATTTCACAATAAATCGACGACTAAGGCCAGATCTTCGATATATTTTTTTTCAATCCCGATCCCGGACTCGGATCCCGATTAATCCCGTTTTTTAAATCTAAAAATATATGTTCTGTTATTTATCACGAAATTCCTGTATTCAATATTATTGTGTACTATATAACTAATCTTACACAGATATGGACATCATTTACTGCTTATTGCTGAGCATATAAAAAAAGTTCGCAAGGCACCAGAGCCACAAATTGTGGCTCTTAACATTTGACGTTGTTATACAAAAAACTAAAGGCAGTTGAATTTCATTTTTTCTTGCTAGGAAGTTGAAGGTAATATTTTTGCATCCAACATCTTTATATCCTAGATTTTAATATTTTTGTTCTAGAAATTATAGTGGAGGAAAGCAAGGTATACCAATATCAGCGTGATTACACGGTCACAATTGTCTTCACAAGTTACATTTTTGTCGGCAACGATGCATAAGGAGCTGGCCTACGTCAAAGTTTTGTCCGCTTTGATTTAAATCTCATGGATCAAAAGTAATTTATAAATAAGTCAAAAATTTTGATGGAAAATCATGGTTTTTGATGAAAAAATGTTTATTTTTCCTTATAAAAGCAGATTATTACACTGTTTTCTATTATTTTTAAGTAAATATGGTAATGAAGTACAACTGTGGACAATTTTTGATTGGTTAAATTTACTTTTATGATAATCAAATTTTTGCTTGAAGTTACTTGAAGATACTTGAAGTTGATACCAATAAATTTTAATTTAAACTGTTATCCACGCAGAAAATACTTTACTAAAAACTGACTAATCTCACATTTGTATTTTGTTTCTGGTTTCAAAATAAATTTTTCGGGGGTGAAACATAGGTGAAAAATCCTAATAAATCAACTCCTCGTAATACTTGAACCAAACATTCGGAAAAAAGTTCAATCATTTTTCTGGAACCAAATCGAAATTCTTTATACTGTTTTCGAATGAAAGATTCTACGATCCCGTTTTTTGCCCGTGGGATACCCCGTTAATGAAATTAATAAAAGTTAAATAAAGTATTAACGAAAAATACTTTTTATGCATCTAAATTTTTTTTATTTCTCACTCTCGAAAATGGAATAAACCGAAACGGTGAATAAAAACAATTTTTGAATTGAAAAATTATATTATAATTTATAACCTATGCTGTATAGGCTATGCAACGTTATGATTTGCCACAAATGCTTTGCTATAAATATTTATGGTTTTCAAAATTTATTTTTTATATTTCACATATTAATTTTCCACCACGGAAAATGGTGAATAGACTCGGGAATCCCGAGTCGGGATCCCGATCAAATCGCGACCCGGTCCCGACCAAATTTTCAACTTCAATTCCTATCCCGTCCTGACCTATGTGAAAATTTCAATCCCGATCACGGGTCGGGATATCCTGATCCCGTTTTAGAACACTGATCCTGCTAGTGTATTACATAAGCTGTGAATGATAGCCAATATTGAAAATTTTGCATTTTAATTTCTTGAAAAATTTTGGCAAACATTTTAGAAACTTTTCGATATCTGAAATTGTTTTGATCGGAAATTGTGTAATATGGCCCATATTATATGGGACACATATTATGGGTCTCAATATTATATCCACAAAATTCTAAGCGTTATGACAAGAAATTAAAAAATGATTTTCGGTATACATTTTAACGGTTTTAAACTTGAGTTTTATTAACAGGATAATTTTTCTGGCGGAAAGTTAACCCTTATGAGCACAGAGTATATATATCGAGATTCATCACTTTTGTCAATAGGCTATTGAGTCTTTCTCAGCACGCGTCATAACTCTGAGAAAGTGACCAACGAAATCGCAGGATTCTTGTTTTAAGTCGACAATCGAGTAATGTGATCGGACACTCGCTCAAAGTTATGACGCGGGCTGAGAAAATCTCAATAGGGATAATTTTCGATATGTAGGCTCAAGGGACCTAAAACCATCGAAAAATGGCTAATAATTATAATCCTACAATTTTTTCCTTTACATAAATAATTAGTACTTCCTGAAGATGCTAATAAAAAAGTTAAACGTTGAATAATTTTTATTATTTTAATTAGTAACTCATGATAATTAACGTCAAATAGTAAGTAACTTATTATAATGTATTTTTCAGCGATTTTTCTCAACATCATTATTGAGAAATACCCAAAATTGCCTTCTGATAATCGTCCATTATGTCCTGGACATTTTGAACAAAAACAATTTTGCTCACGACATAATCAGCGAACTTATTTTGCAGTATAACCATTTTAATGAGTATATTTCATTTGTTTTCAAATTGTTATTAATCATAAATTCTACCGTGTGAATTTCAGCTGACGTCGCGGCAAATCGGGATTGGTCGTACGAAATCTACTATAAGTTCCAGCCAATACTAGGCTATAACTTATAGCCTATAGTGGTTTTAGAGACCGATAACTTATTGGCCATACGGGCATTATTTGGAAATTAATTTTTGTCAGATCGCAATTTTTTTTGACGCCACTTGAAATTCATGCAGTCAGTTTTGATTCCGTCAAGCTGTAAAAACTTTGGTCGGATATACAGTATATCCAGAGGTGATGAGTCCGCGGTCGCGAGAGTCTTCAATCCAAGATCAAGGCTCGCGTGATCGACCCCAGAGTTTTCTAGCACGTTTTTTATTCCAGCTGATTGAATAAATTTAGAAAACATGGAAAACTACCAGAAATTTCAACAGTATTTTCGGATTCTGGCAAAAATTAAAGAGCACATTTAAAAGCTTTATATTTTCTTCATAATGCAAATGGTATTTTAGAAATATTTCGATATATAAGTTATCAAATTTTTTTAAACTTTTTTTTCGCGCGAGGCGTAATTATAAAAATATTTTTATTGATTAACCCGTGTGAGCACAACACACATATATAGGTGACTGCATATTTAAAATCATCTAAAATATGCAAAAAAACCATTGTAGAATTGTCTCCTTCGAATACATTATAAAGAATTTTGCAAGAATTTCAAAAAAGTGACATATTTTTTTTTTGGAAATTTTGTTCAAATTTTACGGAGGGTTGATTTTTTGAGATTTTTTTCCAATCTTTTACCTCTAAAAAAATTAAATGCGACCTATTGCGTCAATTAAAATTTGAAAATAGCCAGTTTTTAGGAAAGTGTTTTGTCCATGGTTGACACTCAAAACAAAGATTAATTGGTATACAGGAACAGATATTTTTTTTCAAAAGTGATATTTCAAAATTTTCAATTTTAAGTATTTCACGAAAATATTTTAATTATTAAAAAATTAATTCGAGCAATTAAATATTGTCCACAGAGTCACTTGATTAGTATATCGACCCAGAAATAATATCAGAAGTGTACTTATCTGCTTTTATAGGGGAAAATAACCANAAAAAAAATGAAACTCTAACTACCTTGGGTTTTCTGTAATACGCGGTTGAACAGTCACCTATATATAGGTGTCGGTGCCTTGGCGGAACTTTTTTTTCTGTGCTCACACGGGTTAATGAATTCATTTTGAATTTTTCTTCTTTTTTAATATTCTCAACTTTTTTCTCGGGCAAATCCGTGGGTGACAGTTTTCATCGGTAGAAAACAAATTTTTTCCATCACTGATTCAGTACGGTATAATAAAATCGAAACAAAGAAAAAAATAAGCAGTCAAAACATGTTCTAGAGAAAACCGAAAAGTTAACAACAAATATTTTAATACAAAATTAGCAACCTGTTGACCGTTTTTCATAGATTTATATCCCTTTAACAACCTTTTGTGAATCTAGGACATCCTAGATTCACAAAAGGTCGTTAAAGGGAGATCGTATAATACGATTCGTATTGATAAAGACCCAAAAAATTCGTAATTTATCTTAAATCCCGGAAGAGAGGTCTTTTTAAGTAAATCAAGCCAGAATTTTAGCTTGATTTACTAAAAAAGTCCCCTCTTCCGGGAAATTAAAATATACTATTTTTCCGACCGTCTCTCCTGAGCTCGTTTGCAATCGTAAACTGTTCTTTTTGTTTTACTGTTATAAATTGTCTTTAAGGAAAGACTTCGGTGCACCGCGGTGGTATAAATACAAAGAAATTTGTTAGAAGAAAATTGTTGAAATTTTTTTCATGAAAATTTCTAACAAGAAAATTGTTGAAATTTTTTCAATGAAAATTTTTCCCAGAATTTTTCGAGCATATTTTGAATTATCTGCGAATCAATTTTATGTATCAATTATGTGTAATTTTGGCTGTCTTAAAATTACATGTTGTTATTAATGCTGATAATTATAACATACTTCTCCATTAAAAAGTGATAAAAGCCGACAGGTGACCTTAGTTTTGATTTTCATAAACTTTTTCTTCATTTATGCTTAAAGAGTTGAAATTCTGTTGAATATACATGTATAAGGTCACTGATTTTCGGAGCAAGCAATAAGGCCTGAAATTATCTTAGTTAAAAGCAAACTAGATTTTTACCATTTTTAAATGTCAGCCAAATTTTGGCTGCCAAAAGCCCTTCAATCGCGCTTTTCCGTTTTGAAAACAAATTAATGCACAATTTTTTTATTTAGGTTTTAGTACAGTCTTTGTCCTGCATTTTAATTAATAATAAGCAGAAAAATGCTGATTAGAGATCCAAAATTTGAACAGAAATTTAAACAGAATGACAATTATTTCAATTCATTGTTTAGCGATGATATTTATTTGGGATTTTTTTAAATATTCTAGATTTTTTCTGAACGACTTTTTATTTGAACCTGGATTTTAACCTGGAGCTTGAAAATGATAAAACTGTCAATATCGAAAGCATTTGCTAAACTATGGATAAAATAAATAATTTATTCTAATGTTCCTTTGAAGATAACATAGTTTTCAAAAATTAAACTGAGTATCTTCCGGATCGTATCGAAAATTGTTATTTTGAAAAGTCAGTATGTTTGTGGAAAACGTTTCTCTATATGGATCACCCGCCCTCGGAGTACAAATCCTAAATATTTGAAAAATGCAAAATCTGAGCATTTGATTGGTTGATCCTTTCTTAATCTGACCAATGAAATCGGCCTTTTCCGCAATCATGGGTTTTGACTGGGTGCTAATATCTTGCGTTGTTTGTATCATTCAAATATTTAGGATTTGTACTCTGAGGGCGGGTAATCCATATCGATCATTATGCCTGGGTAACTTTAAAAGCTTATTCCCTATTCTTTTAACGGGCAAATAAGTTTTTAAAGTGACCCAGGCATAATGATCGATATGGTCACCCTCTAAGGGAAATTTGGGTAAAATATGGTCAAAATCTACCGCATGGCTTTTTTGGGGTAAACCATTTTCATCGATGATTTTTTTGGTCGACTTTTTTAAAAAGATAGATAAATGTAAAGGTGGAAAATATTTATTATTTTCAATGCAAGTTTCTAGAATGTGTTCAAAATGTTTTGGAAATTTTATTTGTGCAGTGACTACAGTAGACTAATGAAAGTGTATTTCAGACAATGTTTGAGATATCAACACACCCATTTCAATTGTAAACATTTTTATTAGCTTATAAGAGAGGTTTTAACGCATACGCAATTTTCATAGCAAAAGGGGAAAAACAGTCCACCAAAAAAATTATCGATGAAAATGGTATACCTCGGTTTTTTCTGATAGTCCGTGTATTTATAGGGACAATTTTGTTACAAAAAGGTATTCGTATGGTTTCCGAAAAAATCCGTTTTTTTAGTATGAGCAAGAATAGCTCAGGACAATTTTGATTCCAATTCAAATTTGAAAAAAATTTACTAGAGACAATTTGGGGACATCTCATCTGTAATCATACTACCGTAGAGAAAATAGGTAGTAGACAGTAAACCGCAGTAATTAATTTCATGTAAAGGGGGTTCGGCATGTCAATTTGCATGCACAAATAAAGTTTCTTTTTTTTTGATAAATTTAATATAGAATTATCATGTATGGGTAAATCGGGTCTGACAAATCTATTATGACTTATAAAAAATCCTTTTTCCGACGTTAAAGTCTATTTTTTGAGTTTCATCCAAAATTCGCGTATTAAGAAAATATTAATAAAAATATCATAAAAATGAATTCTCTGTGTGGAAAACTGATATTGAAAAAGTGTATTTAAAGCGTGCATCCCCTTTATTGAAAGAAAATCGGCCTTTTATTATTTGTTATGTAATTAACACGCTACTTTTCATAATATTCATAATGTGCGCGCAGTATTTGTGATAAAAAGAAATGCACACAAAATGACACAAATTCCATACCAACGTTTGTGAGCATTTTATTCGCTTAATATTTTCGCTGTAATGAAAATCATTTTAAATGATATATCCCTTTATCACTTTTGGTTAGAATGCGTAGCCACTACTCTTTTTACCGTGTGATTTTAACGTTATAAGGAAAATATAACTTATATAATATAAGAGTGATTTTGCACTGTTTACGAAAGTCTTTTTTTTTTAGTTTTTTTCATTTTTACAAATCACCTGAACGTAAACTAATTAACTCTTTACTAACGTTTGGTCGACTGTTATGTTAACGTGTTATTTTGAAAGTTTCAACTAATTCGTATATTACCTGCTCGAGTTTTTGACTGCTGGGCAAAAATTGTGCATTTTTAAAACTCGTTTTCGTAATGCGATTTACGAATTTGTTACTAATTAGAAAAAAAATTTGGGTTTATAAAAATTATGAAAAGTGTTCACAGAACAATATTTTGTTATAATTTTCATGTTTGATCATTTTAATCACAAGTTCATTCAGAACCCCCTTAAATATCGATATAAAAATTTCTATTTTTGAATTGATAATCATACTCTCGGCCAGTTTTGTTAACGATACCGAGTCTTATGCATTTTTAAATTCCTATCCCGTATCGACCTAAGTAAAAATTTTGATCCCGTCCCTATCCCGACCCGGGACGCAGGATTTTATCCCGACTCGGGATCCTGACCGACAAGCATGCACCATACCCCGTTATCACTTTTTGGTTAGAATGCGTAGCCACAACGTTAAAATCACACGTTAAAAGGAGTAGTGGCTACGCATTCTAACCAAAAAGTGATAAAGCGATATATGCTTTGAAAAAACAATGTCATTATGTCAATTTTTCCTACAGGTAAATCTTATATTTACCTATGTTTTAAGATTGTTCTGTTTCTGGTGATTCCGTAAGCAGTGTCACTGCCGATATTGTCCTCGAAACTTCGACCATTCAAAAAGAAGATGACGAAGTGTTCGAATCCTACCCATCGAGTGTTCTCGAAGAAGTCGACTACCCTCTGAATTCCTCATGGACAATTTACACGACAAGGCCAGAAATTAAAAATTGGGATGAAAAACTGGTAAAAGTCGGAGAATTCAGGACAATCAAACAATTTTGGGCGTTTTACCAGCATTTGAAACTGCCATCTCATTTGAAGCAAGGATGCGATTACATGATTTTCAGAAGGTACGTTTTTGCTTTATTTTAAAAGATCCAGATTTTAATTACTGTGGTTCTTGTCTAAGCGGACACAAGTCTAAGCGGACAAAACCGGCAAAACCTACGCATTTTTTTTGAAAACCCTCGAAAACCTAAATCTAAGCGGACAAAACCGGATTTTTTCGTAACATTTAAAAATTTTAAGGTATTTTAACAAGTTTTTAATAGTTATACTTGAACGGCAGTGTGGCGGAGTGGGGAAGAGCTTCTGGCAAATGTAATTTCTTATGCCTTAGCCCTTGGGTTCGAATCTCGGGGTAACCAAATATTTTTATATTACACTCAATACACTTCATAAGTTAAATAATCAGATATTCATTAGTAAAAATTGTCGGTAAATAACAGCTTTTTACATATCACAGAATTCGGTATTTTCTTAACTTAAGGGGGTAGGTGTCGTTTTTTGGTACCTTTCAATCACGTCTCAGAACAATTCTAGGGCAGTTGTGAAAAATCTGAGGATACTTGTTTGTAGATCTATCCTTCGTCCACCGATCACACATCTCAAACTCAAAATTGTTACATCACAGCACCAGGTGCTGAGTCAATTCTAGAACACCCCACCATCTGGTCAACCGCGGTTAAACACGAGTCCCTCAGCTTTTTTCAAAGAAACAAGGATCCTAGAGCTTATATCGGAAAGTTTTGAGATTTCGTGAGAATCCGGAAAATTGTCTGAATTTTAGTGTATAGGAGCTTTTCCATATCTATCAAATCCATATTCATTCTATATCCGTATCTGTCAAAATGCACCGAGGCCCTTAATCATGTGTACAAATTCGACTCAATTATGTTGGCTTAAGAGATTTTTTAATTCTTAGTTTTCAAAATAACAAAAAATATCCATTTTGATGCCCGAGTGACATAAAAATCTCCTTTTCTTTTAAAGAATAGGGAAAATTATTTTAGTGTTACTTAGGCATCGTGACCGATATGAATTTCGTGTCTATGGCGAATTTCGCTTCAATTTTAAGCTCTTTAGTGCCCTCTAGGGGTGATTTAGAGCCGAATAGGTCTGAGCGGATAAAACCGGATTTTGCAAAGTGCAAACTTATTTTGTCAGCTTAGAGAGATTTTGTGATTTAAAGTTTTGAAAATTACAAAAATATAAACAAAAACTTCTTATTCCAGTTTTTGGCAGTAGTTCTTTTTTTTATGAGATTCACCAGTGTCTACAGCGAATTTGGCTTCAATTTTAAGCTCTCTAGTGCCCTCTAGGGGTGATTTAGAGCCGATTAGGTCTAAGCGGACAAAACCGGGTAAGTCTAAGCGGACAAAACCGGATTTTGCAAAGTGTCCGCTTAGACAAGAACCACAGTAGTTATTTATCACTGATAATCACTTTTTCAACGACCTTTTTCTTCCTGTTTTTCATCCAAGACAAATATAATTTCCAATGTATAAGAAAAATTTATTAAAATTTCAGATAAAGACCCTTTTTTTTGCTTGACCTCCGGAACTTTGGCTTACGTCTTCAGCTCTTCACTGTTATTTTTGAAATTTTTAGAGCAATTTTAAAAAATAAGGACAATATGGCACAAAAGCTAAGGACAATATGGCAAAATNTCAGCTGTCCTTATAGACGCAAACCACAGTATTGTTGTGATCAATTTTTGACCCTAGAGCGTGAAAACATAAGATTTGTGCCATTTTCATGTTTTTCCGGGTCGTCAATTATGAAAAACGGCATAACTTGACCAAAATAAGCGATTTTGTTTGGATATAATTCCAACCAATGAAAATTGGGCAAGGACGTCAAAAAATTAATTTTGTTGGATTCTAATTATCAGACAAGCTATGGTTTTCAGAAAAATTCTCGTTATGAATTTTAAGGAATTTGATTCTTTGCCTGGCTGTGTAAAGCCCTTTTAATAGCAGAAAACCATGTTCAAAATTTATATGGCTGCGCCGAGCCAGTTTCATCTTCGGGAGTCAAGGTTTAATTTGGAAGAGTGTGAGTCACACTGTGTGACCTTATTCGATTACAGACGAACTGAAATCATTTTGGCCAATTTTCCGGCGGGTATTAACAACATTTAACTTTAATCATTCGATGTTCCCGTCTTTTCCTAATTCATTTAATTTCAAATAATTAGCACGATTGATCAACTCGTTATAATCTCTGAGGCAATTATCATAGATTTTCATGTCAGGGCTAATCAATTATTTTTTTAAATATTTTTCCGATTGGTGAAAAATACAAACAAATTTTTTTCATAAATCAACAATATATACAGCTGAAAACTGCACTAAAAATGTTACTTATGAATACAAGGAACTAAATGGTCTAGCTATCATGTCACATAACTAATGTGAATTAAAAAAAAAAATTTCAATTTGTTTGGATTTTTCAGAAAATTGTTTGTTCAATTTATGTAATAATACTTATATTTTTATTGTTATGTAAATATCTCTCGAATTTTTTGGTTCTTCATCAGTACGTTATACTACCCACAGATTGTATTNCACGACATGCGCACAGATTGCGTGGGCGGAGCCCCTATCTCACAATGGGCAAGTCGAGCCCCATTGGCTGAAATTTTCCCCATGGCTGGGGTATACATTCTTTTGATAGTAATAATATTACCAACGAACACAAAAAATTTGCTCTAGAACATGTTTTGACTGCATTTTTTTTGTGATTATTTGTCAGATTATTATAACGTGCTAATGAAAAAGCTCAAAATTCGAAAAATATTAACAAACTGTGTAACAATACAATTTTTTTTTAATTGTGATGATTTTTCTTGATTTATTATACTCAATAGGCAAGTTTTAACAAATTTATTGACTCTGACTTGAAAATCTCTGATAATTGACTAGGAGATTAAATAGTGAGTTGATCAATCGTGATAATAATTTGCAATAAAATTGATTAGGAATAAAAGGGCAAAATCCAATGCTCAAAGTCCTTCTTAATTTTGTAAATACAACGCCAAACTCAGCCAAGTTCCTTTCAGGTTGACGGAACTGTCGCTGTTGTCCGAGATCAGTAAAGATAATCAAGAATAAACAATTTTTAAGAATCTCATAGCATGAATGATACATACAGGGTGTAAGATTTTTCCCTTCTTTTTTCCAAACTGGTTACACTTGATTTCCGCCGTTTTGATTGGTTTAATCTGAGAAAGACGTAGGTTCCAAACGGCGGAAGTCAAGTGTAACCAGTTTGGAAAAAAAGGGAAAAATCTTACACCCTGTATAATTATTGAAGTAATTGATTTTTTTCAATTTTATTGAAATTTCCAACTCATAATTTAAATCTATCAGAATTTTCAGTTTATTTTCCAAAAATTATTTTGAAAAACTAAATATTTTGATAAACGGTAAAGTGTGTTTGGTAGGACGTAGCCTACAATTATAGAAAGCACTATCCTACAAAGCAGTTGAAGTGAACTGGCATTTAAAAAAGGAGGTCTATTTCACGTAGGTTATCAAACCAACCAATGAGGACATCTTATTTTTTCTTTCTTTTGATTAAGTTAAAAAATCAGTTTTGGCGTTCGTTGGTCAATCTTTTGGACTAACACTAACCCGATGGGCGTTCCACCAGCACATAAACTGTGCAGCTATATTAAGGAGCTATATTTAAAATTTAAATTTTTGAAAAAAAGACGAAAAAAACGAAATTTTAGCACATCGAAAAAAATATTTTTTTTCATCAGTTTGATTTATTAAATTTTACGCGGTGGATGGGTCGGCTTACCAAAACGAGGACATATTTGATTAAAGTTAAAGTAGCCATTCTTCATATTTTCAGCTGATGATCCCGAAGAAATAAGTTTGAGAATTTTTGAACAAGAAATGAGGAAAATGTTCAAAATATTTCCAATTAATTTTGACCGAAAATCACAAAACCATGTCATATGATTTTTGAAACAGCATATAAAAATTATGTGGTCACCTAGGCGAAAAGTTAAAATTGACATTTTGAATAGTGTTTTTCGTTGATTTGAAAATAATTATGAAAAAGAAAATTGAATAAATAAGGCATTTTTCTTATTATGTTCGGAACTTTTTTCAAAAATTTCTTATAATTTGTCGAATTCAAAAAGTTTAATTCGAACTCAAAGTTATATTAAAAAGCAATAATTCGAAAATTTTGTAGTTACAAAAGTTGCCTGGATTATGAAACATTACTTTGATGGTAAATTCAGAAAAATATATAAGCCCAATGAAAAAATTGTCATCAAGAGCCCATATCCGTATCTTTCAAAATGCACTGCCCCCCTTAATACAATATATTGGTATTGTAATATCCAACTTAAGTTTTAGAAATTATTTTGGAGCCAAATAATCCCTGTCGTCTAAAGTGATAGCTTTATAACTTATGACAAATGTATATTTTTGTATGCACATGTATGCAAAGTCTATTTTTGAGTCTACATTCCATTTTTATTTTGACTTCGGGGTTTATTTCAGGTAAAAGCGTTAACTTTGGTCATTCCTAATCGAAGTGAGCTTTTCACTGATGCGATCAGGGTTTTCGTGAGCGATGACAGCTAATAAATACTGGATGCAGAAACACTGGAAATATTTAGATTTTTAAAAGCTGAGGGTGATCAAAGACTTAAAGGATCAAAGCTCGTTCCGATCAAAAATAACCAAAGTACGCTTTGACCTCGAATATCTTATAGACTTAAACTTAAAGATTAACTTATATAGTTAATCTTTATGTTAAAGTCTATAAAATATTCGAGGTCGACAGTACTAAAGTATTTTTTTGACTCATAGTTAACCTAACTTATAGACTGAGGTTAACTTTAAGTCTGGTTAACTTTAACTAATAGTCTATGACTAGTTTCACTTCAAATATTTATTTACTTTTATCGTTGTTGTAAAAAAGATCTTGGCAAAAGTTTCTGTCTTAAACGCCATCAACTTTCGAAATGCGATAGTCAGCGTTAAGACAGAAAATATACGGGTCGGCTCAAAACGCCAGCATTTGACATTCTTGCCAGCAACCATGCTAACCGTGCAAAATGCTAAATTACTTTGCAAAATGAATTACAAGTCAGTCAGTGTATCTTATTATTGGTTATTGAAATATTGACTTTTCGATATATTTTGTTTCTTGTCGGAAATAATTTGGCAAAATTTTTCAGATTTGCAACTTCATATTGGCTAAAATCTGGTTAACGAAACTGGACTGTTTTGCCAAAAAAAAATATTGTTATTCCGTAAATAAGTAATTTGTTAAATGTGTGTCTTAGTCCTGCTAAAATTTAGCTCGCTTTTACAATCTTTAGCGCTATTTTCTCTTTTTGTGAGCATTTTGAAATAAGTTCAGTGTGTCTTTTTTTGTCGTGGGAAAATTTAAGGATGGTTGCCGAGAATTATTTCAGAAAATATGACGTCAAGTCAAACACTAATTTCTGCATAATGCGAAGAAACCGTATTTTTTCACAATTATACAAAATGTCATTAACCAACATTAAACCAACAGGAATACTCTTAAAGGTTTCCTATAGAAACTAGAATAGTAGGAAATAAAGTATACAATTTTGACCTGTCTAGTCAACACGTGCGTAAAAACACGTAAAATATGTGCTGTACAACGGTTTATTTCCTCTTTATTGGTTCCCGCGTAGGTTATGCTCAATAACTTATGGTGGTTATAGTCTCTCGCATGGGGGCGAGGAAGACGAGTGTTTCGCGTGAATAATAGCGGCGCTCACTGGTTTTCGTCTCTATAATCACTTAACTCTCATATAAACGAATTTACTTTCCAAATAAAGAAAATAAAACGAAGTGAACTAAATAAGTATAATAGGTATGAAAAACATTGCTTTTTATTTAGATAAAAAATTCAAAAATCTAACATTTATTTTAAAAGCAGAAATTAAATATCATTTTCAGTGATATTGAACCTTGCTGGGAGACACCTGATAATTTCTCTGGAGGGCGATGGATGCTCGAAGTCGAAAAAACTGATCGTAATCAATATTTGAATAACATTTGGCTGGAAACTTTAATTGCAATCATTGGTGAAAATTTGTCAGATTCCCGAGAAATAAATGGAGTTGTCATGCAGTCTCGTCGCGGGAAGGACCGTGTGTCGATTTGGGTCCGAGATGCTACGAAAATGGACGTTCAAAAAAAATTAGGACTAAATTATAAAGACACTCTTGGGGAGATTCCCTTTAGATTGAGACTTCAGAAACATAGCGATTTGAGTGGAAAAACTTCCTCGAGAAAACATTTACTCCAGCTGTAATTTCCGACGATCAATTTTCTATCATTTGACAATTTTTTGTCCTTTATTCAAAATTTATAGACATTATTTGGGCTGGCTAAATTTTTATTTACTCCCTATATTAAAAACATCATTTATCATATAATTTCAATCACTATTGTGTATTTATAAGGTGGCCTTTCACTTATAGACTAAGAAAAAAATTTTGCATTAAACATACGTAATTTTGAACAACACAATCCTCAATGAGGAAGAATGGTCCAATTCCTCAAAAATTATTCTTATTTCCAAATACTATAATAATGTAACAAAAATATTATTTTTTGAAATTTTTCTTTAAATCTACTTTTACCCAAAAAATTGACTCAGTTCACTGATAACTAAAATCGTGCGAAAATTTTGGTTAGGATATAATTTGTATGGTAAGACAGAACACTGTTTTTTCACATGGACAAACCGACAAAACCAAGCATGTCCTTATAGACCAGGGATGGGCGTCCGAGCTAAAATATCTGCTCGGAAATACCGAGCAGGTCNGAGCAAACCGATCAGATCGAGTTTTTTTCCGAACCGATCCGATCACGTTGTTTTCAAATCGGGCCCGAACCGATCCGATCTTCAAATTTTGAGATTTGCTTCCGAGCAGATCCGAACCTTGAAAATCTGCTCGGATGCATCCGAACCGATCTTGATTGATCCGAACCGATCTTGAAAATCTGCTCGGATGCCCTTCCCTGTTATAGACAAACATTACAGTATAGTCAATTTCAAAATAAAATTTTACGGCACGTATAAATGATACAGTACAAAATAAATTATATGATACTTTTAGAACTTCCGTAGATTACTGTGTACCCTCAATGGTTAATGTATAGTGTCAAATTTTCTTTCTTGCTTTTTCATGATGTTAAAATCATTACAAAAACCCCGTTTATTTCAGAGAAAGTCACTAAGTGACTGTCATTTGTACTACAGAATGTACAAGCAGCAAAAGAACTCTGAAATTTGCGCATAATTTTCAGAATGAGAAGATTTATAATTTTTTATGGACAAATTTAAATTCTCTTATTTCTTCTGAATTATAATATTTATTTTCTTTTGCTGAATTTCATCATAAAAAATAGTCTATTGTTGTTAGAGTTCATGTGAATTTCTTCAAACGTCAAAGTTTTTACTTGTTGAAATTTTCATAATCGATTTGTAATTCATGTAAATTTTCCATACTCGCGGTGATGGTATAACATTTTCAAGTCATGGATTTATTATTTTATCAGACAAAGTCCGAGATGCACTTCAAAAACTTAGCATTTAATTCAAATCTATCGGATCTCTACTATGTCTTTAAATTTATATGGATAATATTAAAGTCAGCTATGTATAGCAGAGATCGGAATTTCAGTAATTTTGATACCGCATCGCGTCTAGTCGAATTTTTTTCAATCGCCGAATATATTTTTTTGGAAACTTATGATGTTTACGTTTAGTTTGCGCTGAGCATCTCATCTCTGCATACAATTTTCAAAAATGATTAATATTGTTCTTTCTGATTTAAAATTTTATTGCTCTGATTTAAAAATTATATATTTTGTAATATGAATAAAAGATCCAAACCGAATGCTTGTTTAACTTGTTTTATACAGAGGTCGACATGGCCGACCGATTTGAAAAACCCTACAAAAAAGTCGATCAATTAATAGGGTTAGGCTTTTTGAGATTCAAATAATTTGAATCGCTCCGAAAGTGGGTTTCTACAAATGGTTAGATGGTGTAAAAGTTTTAGGCTATAACACCTATGCGCATTTGGGTTAACTTTCAGATATTTCTACCACTTTTTAATTTTTTCCTGTTAACTTGAGAATATATCGAGTTACGAAACATCAGACCACTGTTTTTATACTTGGTTTACATACCAGTTGGTAGTACAGTATGTAAAATATTTGTTAAAATACGAGACAAACCTAGTGGAATGAAAACCGTGCTCCCGCCAATAGGGAGGTTGGAAATAGACCGCGCGTTTTGAACGCGTGTTTCTTCACCACGGGCGTTGTAAAATTAATCAGCCAAAAAGATGGCGCGAAGAGTAGCCAATGAGTGAGGCGCCTTGAAAATAAGTCAGAATAATAACACATTTTTCAATCAACTTTTTTATCAACTTTGATAATTCAACTTTTTAATTCAAATCGTATATTAATTTCAATTTAAGGGTGTGGCATCGACTCGGCAGACTGGAGTCAATTTAACTAACGAAAATAATTAGTTGGTTTATTTTTTTTGTGCTCATTATCGTTAGCTCAATGACTTTAGTAGTTAGCTCAATGAAGGTAGTTTTTAATTTAGACGTGAAAGATTTGACTTTTTACCACTTTGTCATTATGAAAAATCGTAAGAAAACTTAATTTTTGGAATTTTATTTTTCAGCCATTAGTCTTAGAATTTTGTCTTGTTTTCTATGATACCCATATTGGGTCATTTCCGGTCATTTGAAAATCTCGAATTTTAAAAAAATTTGGAAAAACTTTTCGAAAATTAAAAAAAAAATTTCGGCTTTAGCTTTTTTAGTTTCCAGTTGAATGCAAAGTTATGTGATATCTACTACGGTTCGATTATGGTGAAAAGTAAAATCTGTCGCGTCTAAAAAAAACTACCTTTAGAGCTTAAGGGTATGGTGGTTCCTAATTTGACATATTCTCGATAAAATTTTAGCCGAACAGGGCNACTCAAATTTTTGCAAAAGCTAGCTCTAAACAAACAGAAACTTTCACTGGGGCGTTTTTGTCAAATTTCGACCCAAAACAAAAAATATGAATTTTTCAAGGTCACGTGAAAAAATTTCCGAAAAAAAATGTGCTTCGATTTTTTCGAAAGTAGGCTCAAAAGAAAGCTGAGGAAACACTGAAGAGAAAGTTGGCTTACGTCAACCCGATATTTTGAAGTTTTAGTGGTCAAATTGACACAAACGTTATTTTTGAACATAATTTTGAGAAAAATACTTAGAAAAAACGCAAAATTTTCGAAATTTTTTTTGTTCTTATTTGGGTTGTTTTGTGCTTTTAAAACATCAACGACTGATTTGGTGCATTTTTATGACATAATAACTGTAGAAAATGTAGGAACCACCATACCCTTAAGCTAAACCAAATTATTGTGTTTCAGCTCATAAAAATCATTTTTTATCTATTTTGGAAAAGATTTGAGTTCAAATTTACATTTTTGAATTCGAAAAAAATTCAAAGCATTAAAAGAATTATCCGCATTTTCGTCCAAAATTTTTTCTTGTTGCTTATTTAAATATGTGGATAATAACGAACAAAATAGCCAGTTTAACTTTTATCATGGATGCCTAAATATTTTCTGACCACTGTTTGAAAAATCATAAAATTTTTATTTGTCATTTTTTGTCGACTTTTATAGAAATATTATGAGAACTTTCCGCAAATCAAGTTCATACTTTTTTATTAGTGGTATTTCGCATTTCTAAACTATCGATTACATTTACAACATCTCCGTTTTGTACCACCGTTTTGTGCTATTTTCTTCATTTTTGACCACTTTTCATGGAAAAACTTTGATATTCAGGAAATTTTTAAATGTGGATAATAATTCACCCACTAATTGGCGGAGTGCAATCAAAAATGTCTGAAGTTAATATATCCCTTTATCACCTTTTGGTTAGAATGCGTAGCCACAACGTTAAAATCACACGTTAAAAGGAGTAGTGGCTACGCATTCTAACCAAAAGGTGATAAGGGGATATACCGTTTTGAAAAAAATTCTTACATCGGGTTAAGTTGGCAATGGAAAAGAGGTTTTTATATTTTTACATTTACTCAGTTATGTTAAAGAATTAAAAATATAAATGTCTGCCAGAATAAACACTTTTATTGAAGATAAAAAATTAAAATTTCCGTTTTTTTTTCATATCCCTTTAACACCTATTTGTTAATATAAGATGTGCGGGCTGAAAAGCGGCCTCATGAGTGGCTAGGAGGGGTCTCAGGAGTGTTATGATTGACTCATTCAGCCCGCACATCCTAGATTAACAAAAAGGTGTTAAAGGGATATACGGCAGCGGTATTACCGCTCTGAAAAATGTACCAATCTGCAACATTGATGCCACCCCCTTAAACCCTCAAAGCAGTTTGTACGACAGAATCTGGCAGTCAGCCAAAACTCTAGCATTGACTCATTAAATAAGTCTAGAGACCTTGTGGCTGGAAAATATAACCATGGACCACCCAGGGATCGGCATGATGAATAGAAAAATCGTATTGGATCGGATCAAGGAGGGGTGAAATAAAAACTGTATTGGATCGGATCGTATCGGAGGGGGGTAAAATTTTAACGGTATTGGATCAGATCGTATCGGAGGGGGGAAATTTTAACTGTATTGGATCGGATCGTTTCGGTACCGATCCAATACGATTTTTTCGATGACTATATCGGTAAATATAGGATTTTATTTGTCATGTAAAATAAGATTTTTAATTGAATCAGGAGTGGATTGGTTTGTACTTTATTTAGCTCTCGCAAAATTCTTTCTAAACCTGTTCATTCTTAAAAAAATCTTGAAAATGCAATAAAAACGAAACATGTAGATTAAAAATCTGTTGTTAATTTTAATCGAATCAGTTGTCACTTTGTTGCGCGGAAGGTCACTTTGAAAAATTTCATAAAAATTATTATATTTCATGTTAGATCCGATGTGTATAAGAATGTGATCACAGTATAAAAATTTTTAATAAACACCTCTCAGTTAGAACGACAGATTTGAGGGTATTTAATCTGCGGTTCCATCCTAAGCGTAAGGATGGACTGATTAGGTGTTTTGCTGTGTTAACGAATACGACGGTGTTTGGAAAATAGCAGGTTAAATAATTATTCAACGTTTTTAAACAAGAGTAGGCCGCGGTGCTCAACTTCATGCTGAAACCAAAACGCCCCTTTAAATAAGCAAATTTGAGCCGTGCCAGAATTTGTCATTTTAAGTCTTTTAATTGGTCGAAATACGATTTTCATATTTACATCAAATAAATGAAACGAGCGTTTACGTCTCGTTAAGAAGATCCTATATAACCCTAAAAATTTTTCAAAAAATTAAGTTTTGGTTCGTTTTCTTCATAAAATGAGATTTTTTCGATATGTTCATGTCAACAATTTAAATAATAACAAAATGCCATATGGCAATTTGGACAGATGTTCAATTTGTTATTTTTGAACTCAGAATTTGAGAAATGAGGTTAACTTATGCAAAAATAAGAACTTTTATATGGGATTAGGTCAAAATTTTCTGAATAATTTTTAAGTGATATTTTCAGTGACTCATCACTGCCGTTGATATCCGGTAATCACAAGCGGAGCTGGAAAGCTGAAATCTAACATTGAGTTTTTCTGCATAAATAACAACTTTGATAAAAAGCTCGTTATTAAGATAAATTGACCACTAGGAATTCAACAATCATATTGGAAATTCTCAAACACAATCACAAGCGGAGCTAGAGGTCCGTTTTTTATAAATACGTAAATATGGCGCGTCAAACATGGCGCCGAAGGCCGATGAAAGGGGATTTGATGTTTTTATTTGAAATTGTTAAAAATGAGCTCAAGATCGGCCGAAGGCCGATTAAAGGAGATTTTCTCTTTTTTTATTCTAATTTTTCAAAAAATGAGCCCCAAATCAGCCAAGGGCCGATAAAAATGAATTTTATGTTTTTATATATATGTATTTCAAAATGAGCCCAAAATCGGCCAAAGGCCAATTAAAAGAATTTCATGTTTTTTTTTAATTTATTTAAAAATGAGCCCCAAATTGGCCGAGAGCCGATAAAAGGTAATTTTTTCCATTTAAAGTTGCTAAAAATGAGCCTCAAATCGGCCAAAGGCCGATAAAAAGAAAGTTTATGTTTTTCATTAAAATTTGCTAAAAAAAAGCGCCGAAAATCGGCCGAAGGCCGATAACAGGGTTTTTTTTTTTTTAATTTGTTAAAAAAAGAGCCTCAAAACTGCCGAAGGCCGATAAAACGGAATTTTATGTATTTTTATTTAAATTTGTTGAAAAATGTGCCCAAAAAAGAGNGACCATTTATTTCTATATTGTCTCTAGATGCAAAACCACAGTTAAATGATCCCTTTCAATCGGCTTTTGGCCGATTTGGGGCTCATTTTTCAAGAAATTTAAATAAAAAAACATGAAATCTCCTTTTATTGGCCTATTTGGGGCTCATTTAAAATAAATTTTATAAAAAAACATAAAATTCCTTTTTATCAGCCTCTGGCCGATTTGTAGCTCATTTTTCCACAAATTTAAATAAAAAACATAAAATCTCCTTTTATCGGCCTTCGGCCGATTTTGGGCTCATTTGTTTCAAAATTACAATAATAAATATAAATATCCAACTTGAAAAATTTTAAATTTCACGTTCTAGATGTTTTTTTCGGTCAAACCGGAAGTTATGTGTCAATTAACTAAACGTAGGATTATGTTATTTTTGAATAGCTCAGAGACAATTTGTTAATTTCTAATTTATTTTCATTTTGTTACAAAGTGACAATTTTCGTCATTTTTGACTGCTCCGAACAGCTCTTCTGAATGTCGAAAATTTGAAAACATTTCTTTCTGGTCTAGTGTGCTCCTACGGTTTCATTTTTGAGGTAAAAAGTAATTTTTTAGCAACTTGATTTTTTTGCCAATCAGCAATCGGCAAAATGTTTAATGTTTTAAAAAATAAAAAATTTGAATCTACGGAAAATTTTAATCAAAATGGCTGTTGATCCTTTTTGAATGTTTGTCTTGCACATAACTGCTAAATGACTTTATTTGTTTAAAAAATTGACAATTTCCGTCATTCTGAGTGCCCTTCACTACTGTTTCCGATATTGTCTAAATTTTTAAATATGTTTTCTAATATAATTAAACATTGTGGTTTCGTTTTCGGGGTGAAAAGTGACTTTTGAGCAACTTTATTTTTTGACCAATCAGTAATTAGCGAAATTTCGTAAAAAAATTTCGAAAAATATGCTTAAATGAATCTCCTAAAATTTGCTTTAGATGACTGTCTCGATTTATTTGAATGCTAAAATAACTTAATTTTTTATAAAAGAAAATTGACAATTTTCGTCATTCTGAGTGCACTCAATAACTGTTTCCGATATTGTCTAAATTTTTAAATATGTTCTCTGGTCTAATTTAACCTTGTGGTTTTGTTTTCGGGGTCAAAACGTACTTTTGAGCAACTTTATTTTTTGATCAATCAGCAATAAGCAAAATTTTGTTCAAAAAATAGGTTTAAATGAATCTCCTTAAAATTTGTTTTTAGATTACTGTCGTGATTTATTTGAATGTCAGCCTTTCACATTAATGCTAAGTAACTAAATTTTGTAAAAAGAAAATGGATACTTTTCGTCATTCTAAGTACCCTAAATACCTATTTTCTGATTCTTGAAAAATTTTAAAAGTATGTTTTAGTCTAATTAAATCCTACGGTTTAAATTCCGTGGTTTCTAAAAATTGTGGTCAAACCATAAAATTCGCAATGTTTGCGGTCAATTTCGAAAATTTGCGGTTTTAACATAAAAATTCTCAAATTTTCGGTCAATTTTCTCAAACTTGCGCCCAATTGATAAAATTTCCAAAATGTGCGGTTAATTTCAAAAATTTGTGGTCTTTTTATAAAATTTTTAAAATTTGCGGTCAATTTTTTTTTAAATTGCGGTCAAACCATTAAAATCCCAAAATTTGCGGTCTAAATATAAAATTTTTCAAATTTGCGGTCAATTTTTTCAAAATTACGGTCGAACCATAAAATTTTCAAAATTGCGGTCAAACCATAGAATTTCCAAAATTTGCGGTCTCATCATAAAATGTCTAAAATTTGCGGTCAAGTTTCTTAAAATTGCGGTTATATTTCTTTTTCGAAAATTTTATACCGGTATACGTTTTTACTTTTCCGATACGCATCGATTTTTCCGATACGGTTCGATCTATGATATTTATTTAAAAACATATTTATCTAACGTTTCGAACTTATTGCTCATTATCAAAGATATAAAATTTTTATAAACGTTTCAAGTCCAACAATAAGTACAGAATACATAGAATTTTTAATTCTTTTGCAGAAATTTGAGAAGTTCAGAAATTTACGGCAAAAATTTTAAACTTAGCTTTTGATTTTTTTATGCAAGATTTTTGAACTTACTAAAAAAAATATCAAAATAGTCTGAAGGCTTTGTGATCCCATTGGTCATTAAGAGAGGGTTTTTTAACTCGTATAAAATAGATTCTGCTATTTTTCGATCTTTTTTGAATGTGAACCTTTTTTAATAATTTTGAACTTTATCTTCAAATTCAAAATTTAGCCTTCGCGGGCTTGTAAAATTATTTTGATTTTAAGCGCAAATCATCTTGAGTCTTTAATGTATTCCTCGCAACTTAAAATATGGTTACAATATTACTTGGTTCGAGGCTGTTTGATGTTCACTAATGTAACATTAACTTGGAAGTACCTGGCAGTATTTGTGACATTTTTCTGATAAGATCACAATTCCGTATTCTATGAGAGGGAAGGAGTATTCAAAACAGACGGTGTGTTCATTGGTTTTCGAGCTGGTTTCACACTATCAGATAAAAATAGTCTTATTTTACTATTGACAAGTGCAGCAGGGTATGAATTCCTACTAAAGACCTCTTTGAGTTCCTCGAGAGTTTCTAGAAAACTTTCATGAGAGCCACTGGCATTGTACTCTCGATGTAAATTAGTCATAATTCCACCCTTGAGATATTTTTAACTCATAGTAGAGTACTCAAAGTTTGATAAAACCGTTTCGACTGATTTTTTTCCGTATTTTTTGAATTCTAAACTATTATCATTGTTGATGTAAATCAGCTTATCAAGAAATATTATTTGGTTTTCTTTATTCATATGCTCAATTGTAAAATTCAACGATTTATCGAAATAATTCAAATCTTTTGTTAAAGATCTAATTGAACTTTTGTGCAAAATAATTAAAGAATCATCCGCAAACCTACTGTAATGAATTAATTTGCCTGTTTTTATGTATTTTNTTTTCCAAAACCTTTGTTTTTAAAGCATGGACAAAAATATTTGAAAGCATCGGGCTTAATAAGGCGCTGCCCATATTCAGTCCTTTTTTTTCTTGATAGAAACCTAGTGGCGTATTAATAATGCTAAATTTTTGAAGTGTTTTTAGCACGTTTTGGTGGTGGTAAAATTTTTCCGTCAAATCCTTTGAAATTGAAATATTTTACCGGATCGGCATAAATTTTGTCTAAAATAATAGAAAAATATATAACTACATTAATGTTACAGTACATTTGACTTATGTCTGCTGAAATTANTTAATAATGCTAAATTTTTGTAGTGTTTTTAGCAAAATAGTTTTCAGATATTCTCGTTTTGGTGGTGGTAAAATTTTTCCGTCAAATCCTTTGAAATTGAAATATTTCACAGGATCGGCATAAATTCTGTCTAAAATAATAAAAACACACCTAACTACATTAATGTTACAGTACATTTGACTTATGTCTGCTGAAATTACTCTGTGAATTTTTGAGTCGAACTTTTTTCGGTCATTTAAGAATTTTTCCTTAAATATTTTATCATTTTTTATGATAAATGAACATTCATCAGAAATTGGTTTTAATAATCTTTTTAGAAAATTTTCAGCGTTGCTTACTAGAGCATCAAAAGCTGTAGCGAGGCCTCTTAAAGGTTCGCCTTTTTATGTAGTTTTGGCGTCCCATAAAAATTTGACAAAGAATATATACGAAATAAACTTCGTATTTTCCATAACGNGGATCGGCATAAATTTTGTCTAAAATAATAGAAAAATATATAACTACATTAATGTTACAGTACATTTGACTTATGTCTGCTGAAATTACTCTGTGAATTTTTGGGTCGAACTTTTTTCGGTCATTTAAGAATTTTTCCTTAAATATTTTATCATTTGTTATGATAAATGAACATTCATCAGAAATTGGTTTTAATAATATTTTTAGAAAATTTTCAGCGTTGCTTACTAGAGCATCAAAAGCTGTGGCGAGGCCTCTTAAAGGTTCGCCTTTTTTATGTATGATCTATGATACGTATCTATTTTTCCGATATGGTTCGATTTTCGATACGGACCGACTTTTCCGATATGGTTCGATACGTATCGACTTTTCCGATATGGTTCGATGGGATCGTATCGGATTGACTGGCCCTTAAAATTTTATCATATTGGATCGGATCGACTGACCTCTAAATTTTAGTCATATTGGATCGGATCGACTGACCCCTAAATTTTAATCATATTGGATCGGATCGACTAATCCATTAATTTGAATCATATTGGACCGGATCGACTGACCCCTAAATTTTAATCGTATTGCATCGGATCAGATTGGAAAAAAACGATACGATCCAATCCGATCCAATAATTCCAATACGATCCAATCCAGTTTTGCCGATCCCTGGGACCACCTTCTCAAACGTCCTGACAGTTTTCGATTTTGATAAAAAATATTTATGGAATAAAAATGTGAATTAAGAACTTCGATTTTTCGTTTTGAATCTTCGGCTGTCACATGTCTAGGCCGGCAAGTTCGGCCGGCACATTTTTCGGTATAATATCGGGGCGGCTGTTTGCCTCTTTATCCAAGTCATGCGTTTTATCATGATTTATAAATTTGGGATGTATTCTGACTATATACTATCTAGTATATATTCTTCGAAAAGAACCTCTACACCAGGGTTGTAAAAAAGATCATCCCGACCGTATTTTCTATTTTGTTTAAACCCACGCAAAAAAGAGATGGAAAACCTACGCAAAAAAGAGATGGAAAACCCACGCAAAATCCATCTTTTTTACAACCCTTTTGATCACAGTATGATACGAACAGTGATGCTCAAGTTGGATGCTCTGAAAATTATATGACCAATTAAGCAAATATTATGTTTCGGGAATATTCGATTTTGTTGTATTTCGTCATGTTTTCTTTACAAATCTCTATGAAAAAATCTGACGAAATTAAATAACATTGATTTTATTGATAATAAAATAAGATATAAAAAGAAATTTGTTTTCATTGTTTTATAATGAAGATAGTGTCTATGTTAATAAGTGCTTCGGGATACCGAGGCTCGTGAAAAATTTATTTCGGGGCTTGAAGTCACACATTTATTTAAAAAAATGATACATTGCGAGGGAACAGAAATAATTTCAGTGATCGAAAATTACTACAGTGACTTTGAAAGACGGCTAATTGTTCTTGGAGCCCATTTTCCAATTTTACCGTTATTTTGGGTCTACTTTTCGATCTCCAAAATTATTTTTGTCCGGACTCATAATCTGAAAAAGAATAGTTTAAAAATAAGGGAAAAATCGATTTTATGATAGCAAAAAAATATATAACAAAACAGATTCGGGCCAATTTACTTCTCGCTTTCCACTTTAGAGAATCAGAATAAAAGCTCAGAGCCCGCATTTATAAAGTCTAACATTTTATTTCAATATTAAGAATGACCGATCAAATTGTTATTGGCGCTGGATTTGGCCGGACAGGTACATTAAGGTGAGATTAATTTTCTTTATTACGATACTATAATTTTTTCAAAAGCTGTCTGATTGAAATACATAAATTGGCAGCTTATTACAGTTTTCACTTTTTTCCATTTTAAAAATAATTCAAAAATATGAACTAATTTGACTTTAATTTGAAGGAACACATTTGATTATTGAATCTATTTACTTTGCAAACAAAAGTAACAGCATGATCGAATTAATTGACTGTTATTTTAGTTCAACCATAAGTTCCTGGTTTTAAGTCACATCTAAGTTAAAGAGTAAAATGACACATTTTTCCTAAAAAAGGTCCATCCAAGAAATTAATAGGATGTCTACAGTGTAGACTCTACACCGTTTACATTTTGGCTTTTGGAAACGATTCATCTGATTGCGTTCGTATATTTTAACATGCCCACACACATTCAGAGAAAAATTGGGAAAAATTGGTTCGGATCGGATCCTTTGCCTTCTTTTTTTAACCGAAAATTAAAATAAATCTTGGACAAGTTGAGTTTTCATTTTAATAGTTCTGAGCGGGGCAAAAAAAGATAAGGCTTTTTTTCCTCCTTCGTTTTTTTTGATTGAACCACAGACTTAGTCAATCCATAAAAATTGAAAACTCAACAAGTATGTTTTTTTGAAGAAATTATGAGAACGGACCAATTTTTCTGTGAGATTGTGCTTTTAAAAAATGTGTCTTATGTGTTTACTATTTACCTCTTTGGTTGGAAATATGATAGATTTCTCGACTTTGAATTCAAACTAAACCGCCAAACCTGGTCAAAAATAAACATGATTATGCCCTTATGAAATACTGGAAATACTCTCAAATCTTTAACCTAAGCAATGACGCATGAAATTGCAAAATACTTTGGAGATTGATAGCAATATATATATATTAACGGTATTATTTATACCTTATCCTACGAAATTACGAAGTTCAGATATTTTGGTGCGTTTTTGGTGATCGGAATCTGAGTGATCCAAAGGGGGTAAGAATTCAATAAATGTGTATTGATTTTTGGCGATTTTTAAACCCATCACAATAAAGCAAAAGCTCGTCAAATTCCAGAGAATTCCATATGAAAATAAAACATTTATATGCAAATTTGAAAATAAGTTTATTATTTTTTAAGTACTCGCGCTGCTCTGAATATGCTTGGTGTTGGGCCAACATACCACATGATTGAAAATATGAAAAATGATCACTTTGAAGATTGGTCGAGTTTGGGTGTATTGTCTGATGAAGAAACAGCTAAAGTTTTGGCTAAAATTCTGAACGGCTACAAATCATCGATCGATTTTCCTTCTTGTATTTTTTATAAAGATTTGTTACGAATGAATCCAACAGCAAAAGTTTTATTGACTGTTCGCGACAATCCAGAGGTGAATTATAAGCTAATTATTAAACAAATAATTTCATCAATTTAATATTTCTTTTACATTCATTATAAATTGTTACATTTAAACGTGATAATTTATTTATAATCTGAATAAAATTCCAACATTGGTGGATTTTGAACTCAATAAGACCTTCCGAAAATCAATTTTCTCTGGTATTTTCTTTGTGCTCAGTGTTTCGTCAGAAACAAATACTTTATGAATCAAATAGAGTGTCCTAGCGAGAACGATCACCTAAATTGATCTACAAGATACCATCTGATAAATTCTTGTTTTGCCGAAACAAGTGGTAAGCGCCAGATAGTGAAATTCGAAACACTTTTCATGTAACATGTATTTCGAAATGATATTTGATTGATATTGTGGTTTTCGCGGATTTTTTAAAGATACCACAAGCTAGCAGGGGCCGGTCTCATTCCAAAATGCCTATATTTCCATGATCTATTGCGAGATCATGTGATTTGTTCTCCCAATTTTTAAATTTTTTCAAATCCTGAGCATACTGTTTTCTAGGGATGGCTATCAATTTTTTTAAAATTCGACTCCAAACTCTCACAGGATCAGTGAGCTTTTTTTAATTGGTCGAAAAGTTCCAAAGATCATGAAACATTTCAAAAAACGACCATAAGTGTCGCTAAAAACCAACATTCACAATTTCATAATTTGAACTACTTTATTGAGTATAATATTGTCAATGACAATTTGTCATTCAGATTTCCATTGAAAATCTAACGAAATCTTTTAACCAAAATTCACCTTGAAATTCAAAAACTTACCCACTTAGGGTGCTTGATAACGCACAATTTCAAGAAAAAAATTGCCTCTCTGAATATACCGTTAAAAACAAGAAATAGCATGTCGAGTCGACATTGTCGACATTCAACAATACAAACTAGTTGCGCAAGACAACAAATATTGCAATTCTCTGAATTTGAAAATAACGGCATGCATAATTTTTATATTGAACATAAAAAACAGATAGCGATAGTTCGCCTTCTTATTTTTACAAAGTGCCGAAAACTCTAGATTATATACCGTAGGCCTTCGCTACTACAAAGTTAAGCATCAACTTTGAAATGACAAATCGTAATGTTGCCTAAATGAGTAGATTATATTAAACATTCGACGTCAAATTTTGCGTTGATGAAAAAACATAAGTTTTAGGCATAGTCAAATCCGATTACAGGGGGGGGGCATATCGCCGAAAGTTTTTTGGCAAAAAAATTAGGCGATATTGGCAAATTCGGCAACATTGGCACATTCCGGGATATGAGAACAAAAAAAAAATTTGTTCAAAAAGTCAAAAACGCGTATGCGTTCGAAATGACGTCAGATCTCAAACATTTTTTTGATTTTATAAGGAGTTTAACAATAGGTTCGAATGAATTAAATAAAAAAAATGCGTACAATTTAATACTCCATCAAACGAAATCAAATTAAACTTGAAAAGACCAGATTTTGGAAGATCAATCCTGAAAATGACGTCATTCAAAAGTAATTTGAGATATTAATGTTAAAAAATTTCGGTCATTTCGGCAAATTCGGCGATATTGGCACAGAAAGTATTTTAGCAAAAAATCGTGAAATTGCGTTGGTTTTTCCGGCGATTTCGGCGATATTGCCCCCCCCTGTATCTATTTTTCATGCTTTCAATGTACTGAAGTTAATCAATTTGATAAGTTTAGCACTTATTCTGACGGTTTCCAGTGGAGCTGTTGTTCTGAAAAATAAAATGAACAGGGTAACAGGTAATAATGACCATTTATTAAATAATTCTGAAACATTGCTTACTCCATAATCGGTTAAAAATTGAATAAAGAGTGAAATATTTTGTACCGATAATAGACTCAGCAATGTTGAATAATTATTTTAGTAATCATCTTTATTGCAATCTCTATTGACCTGATGTTTTCAATTTTCGATATAACATATAGCGCTAAACATATCAAATTGATAACCTATAGCGCTAAACTCATCAAATTGATAAACATTTTTTGTGAAAATTTCCGGAAAACCCTTTTTTCGTCTTTTTAAATAGACATTGTTTCTGAGATTTTTTCTTATGTGGAGTCCATTGTGGACTTATTTGGAATTTTATCAAAATTTTTTCAAAACAAGCTTGAAATTCTACACCTACAATTAAAATATAAAATATTTTAAGCATGAATGATTAAGCACAAAAAAATTCTCAAAAACTTTTTAATTAAGTGCTAAAAGAACACTGGTGTCTTTCTTATAAAAGTGCCTATTCTAAACTAAATTATAAATGTTGGTCGAAAATTTTCTCAGATTATAATGTACACACTGCTTTAAAAAATCCATGCAATTGTACTTACCTTACTTAGGGTATAATATATCCTTTGTCCAACCAAAATCCATGGTAAAAAGTCTTGGGATTTGAACTCCAGCCCTGAGGTCAGAAACGGCTTTACTATGGACTTCGGTTGAATAAAGGATATATCAATTAAGGGGCTTCCTGGTCCCTTTTTACTAGATTTTTAGCAACAATTATTATAAAATTCGGCTTTTGAAAACAACCTATTCGATTATATTCTTAGATCGCTCAAACTGAGGACAAATATCTTGTTAATAATTGAATATAACAATTGGTCAGAATCCGACTATTTTTTCAAATTTTTTTCAAGAAAAACTCATAATTAACCAATTTCAGTAATCTAAAAAAAAATTTAAAAAATAGTCGGATAAACCAATTTTTATTTTATTCTTTACAAGATATGTGCGCTCAGTTTGAGCTATCTAAGAATGAAATGGATGAGTTGTTTGCAAACGCCAAATTTTATATAAATGTTGGCTGAAAATCTAGTTAAAAGGGACCGGGAAGCCCCGTTATAGATATACTATATCCTGTACCGAATACAATGAATCAAAATTGCCGCGATAGGAATACAAACCAAATGTGTGTAGTATTCATTATATTGGTTAGCTATATTAGGGGGTGGTGAGAACCTCACCATTTTTAGAAATAAGGCAGGTGCGTCACGTGATATAGCTAACCAATACACTGAATACTACACACATTTGGTTTGTATTCCTATCGCGGCAATTTTCATTCACTGTATTCGGTGCAGGATATATTTGTAAATTTTCACCAATCCAATAAATTCAGGCTTGGATAAAATCAGTCACTTCTACAATTTTCATGACACAAAGTGGAACTTATAAGCCTTGGTCTCGTATGCCAGTTATGAAAGAACTAACACAAATGTTATGGTGGCTTCCAATGACAAAAATGCTTAAAATGGAAGGAGTGAGTTTTTCAAATTAGATCAAAATTTTTTGAATATTGCTGATCTTGGTTTTTGATACTTTTTCACGAATGAGCGCCTGCATATATCCAGTACACATGATATACAGGGCAGGGAGTTTTTAAACAAAAAAGTCTTTTAACAAAACATTTTTCAACAAAAACAGCATTTTTTAACAAAAAAATGCATTTTTTAACAAAAAAAATGCATTTTTTAACAAAACGACCAATTTTTAACAAAAAAACCATTTAATAACAAAAAAATCATTTATTAACAAAACAGAACATTTTTTAACAAAACAAAACATTTTTTAACAAAAAAATCATTTTTGAACAAAAAAATCATTTTTTAACAAAAAAACATATTTTCCCATAATAAAATTTAGAACTTTTATAAACGTTTTTTAAAATGCTTTGAATGTTTTTAGCCATTGATACCCATTTTATAGTTTAATAATTCATTGTTTCAAATCGTTAAGTACCTTTGTAATTCTGTGACGCATATAATGTTGCAGTTGCAAGGAAAACGTGCGAAAAAGAAAAATGCAGAATTCTTCATTTAACTGAAAAGCGAAATGTAGAAATAGCAAAATATTATCAAGCATTTAAATAGAAAAATAACTGTTTATAGGTACACTCGGGCATGGAAAAACTTTCTCGGAAAATGTCTATGGTTATTGTTTAAAAATATGGTCGTTTGTTTCTGTGGAACACGACCCATTTTTTAACCCTAACACTAGCCTTTCCCAAGAAACAGCTTTTGCGTCGTTTTATACCGTGTACACTGGACACCGAGTTTACCTGACCCTAATCTAGATACTTTCAAGATAGGATGATAATATGTAACAATAAACTTATAGTTGTACACTCGGGGCATTGGCCAAAACTTTTGATCAACAAAAAACTAGGGTGGGGCAAGAAGATCACGGTTTCTTCGGACACCCTTATCTCTCACCCTACCCTATTTTGTTTTCCTGACAAAGAGTTTTTCAACGGGTTTATCCGTAATATGGGACAGATTTTTGTCACATTTTGTTATAAAATGGATTCCGAATTCGTTACTTATTAATAATGCTAATCTTCTTCAAACACTTATAGATGCAACCGCCGAGAATATATTTTGATAATTCTTGTGTGAAGGATTTTTCCGTCCAACAAATGTGTGTGACTTTTGATGAGTATGAACCAATTTCGATCAACAGATAATCAATTCACTCTTAAAAAAACCAGTTTTATATGTCTCATTTCGTGCTCTTAGCGGCTCTGGTGGCTCACTTTGGAAAATTTTAAGTGTCATTTTTAACTTCATTTATAAAAACTTTACTATGAGCCAACAAAAAAATGTCTAGTAAATTCTTCGCATTTGCTGTCTAAGCGGCTCTGTTGTAATTTTTGGTCATTTAATTGTCATTTTTTTTTTTTGGGGGCATAATCCCTGACCCAAATTAACAAATCAAATTGTGGCAGCATATGCTTTGAATTTGGACTGGGTAGATTAGGAAATTGGGCATTTTCAGAGTGAGTTGCCTGGCCGTCATCTTGAAGCAGTCTGCGGCTTTTGTGGGTATGAGGTTTTCAACTGTATTTTCTAACTGGAAGATGGAATTGTCCAAAACGCGTTAAAAAACATTTTTTGTTAAAAATTTTTTTTATTTGTTAAAAAATGTTTTTATTTGTTAAAAAATGTTTTTTTTTGTTATAAAATATTTTGTTTGTTAAAAAATGTTTT
>SCLH01000932.1:82788-108100 GCA_004367855.1 Oikopleura vanhoeffeni
AAATGACGCGTCAAAAACACCCATAATCAGAAAACCGCCGTTTTCGAAGTAATTCTCTTATATTTTTCTTATGTAAAATATCTGAAACGTCGTAAATAACTTTTCGATAATTCATTTTATACATCCGCTACTTATTTGAAAACGCGAAAAAAATACTTTCTGGGTAAGATAAATCTACAATTTTCGATTTCAAATTATTTGAAATACCAAAAGTGGCTCTAAAAACAACTTTAATTTGATACTAAAAATTATCCAGAATTTTCTTTGTTACGGTCAATTTTTAAGCGAAGCAGAAATGAGCTACTTTTTTCAAATTCTTTTATTCTAAGCCATATTTTGACGATAAATTATCATGTTTCAGCTATATGACAAATGTATTCGACAGCAAAGGAGATATGTCTCAAGAATTCGACGATTTTACAAAGTTTGGGTCAAAATTGGAGCCCATGAGCGGGGTAAGTATCAGGGAAAAAGATTTTGAAAATGTGATTTTTTTGTTAAAAAAATTAAATATACGGGCAATGATTAACGCTATGGGCCCAATGGACAAAAAGAGTTTTGATGAAAGAAAAAATGGTCTTTTTCCGGATGCTATCAAGGATTACGGATGTCACTGCTTACCAAATCAAGGAAATGTTGGAATTGGAGCACCAGCTACGAGTTTGAAATAAATAGAGCATGTTAAATTTCAATCAAAAGTAAATATCTTGCGCGACTTGTGGCCTCAAACTTGTGGGTAAAGAATTCGTTGTTTTTTGACAGATTCACACTGTTTTTATTTTTTTCCTGTTGATTTTTCATCTCAGGATATATTTTCAGATTATTGTTCGAGACTTTTTTAATGAAAAGTGAAAGTTTGAATTTTATTTTGTCGATCTGAAACTTTTCAGATCAATATTTTATAGTTTATTCGTCTGCTTTTGTGGAAACATGAAAAAAGAAAGTTGGCTCTCAAAAGTGTCTCAAATGAAGTTTCATATTTTTTATTTACTTTTGCATGCAGGTGGATGCAAACATCGAATCAAATTTGTTAAATGTATTTTATTTCGATTTCCGAAAAAAAAATTTAGCATATCGATTTTTTGTCATGGAGCAAATTGAGTTCATGGAATTTTGTGGGCCGCAACCGGCTTTTATATTTTACAAATTAAAGTACCTTTTATCAAGGTTTTTTGGAAGAAGGTGTTATTATTGAATTCAATAATTTTTATAAAATATAATTAAATAAACGAATACCGCGCCATAAAGAGAACTAAAATTTATAATACTCGATTAAAGAGCGAAAACTAATTACTTAAATTACGGTATAACCATATTTTGATTTCTTAAACCGGTTTATAAACTGTTTATCAACCGGTTTATAATAAATGATACCTTTTTTTATAGGAATTGTTTGAATTAACGCAAAGAAAAGATTATGATTAATTTGATGCACTTTCATATTTTTTGTAATGATTGTCTTTAAATAGTTTTGTTATAAACTGGATAATATTTATAGATGTTTAAAAAGTTTTTATTTATTCTTTTTCGCAGGTTTTGAAACTTTCTTTAGGGCGAAAGTATTTCATAAAAAGTGTTAAAATTTAAGTTTTTAGAAACTTATAAAGTGGTTTTCACAGATGACGCTGAGTTAAGATAATATCAGTTAAGGTTTTTTGTTAAAAATAAGGTGATTGAAGTTACAGATGACGCTTGAGATGAGATAAATAAATGCTGGATTTTTGGTAAATAAAGCGTCATATGCCGCTATTGAAAAATACAGATGACGCTTAAATAAGACGAAAATAGTGCTTGATTTTTTGATCAAATAAGCTTTAAAGTTTTGATGAAAAAGATGTAATTATTCTACAGTTACGTAAATTTAAAACGGATTTTAAATGACCTCATAACAACGTTTTCGAGATTTTTAAATTTCATAAATGTTTTCAAAAGTTGTTCAGGTCAGTCTGCTAGATGCATGTATCAGCTTAAGAACTAGTTAAATGCGAAGATGAATCATTACTTAAAACCATTTTGTTACACGCAAATGATTGGCTGAATTTTAACCACCTCAAAATTTTCACGACAACATCATTTTTTTGCTTACAAAACTATTTTCAAAAAACTAAAAAAACATATTTTTGGTGCTACCGCCACCAGGCGTCAGATTTTCAAAAACTAATTTTTTCTACTTGAGGTCGCTTATATTTATTTACATGCACCCTGTCGGGCATGCCATATTCGCTATTGACTTGAAAAGGATATACTTTCCTAAAATCATCAAGATACAGTATCTTAGATACTTTCAATATTTCTACTCATCCAAATCCAGCCATCTCCCTAGTCATAACTTATGGCCCATAAGACGATTTTTTGCCCGGTACTGACCTGAGTTATGTCTTATAAGTTATAGGCCATAACACATCAACTGCATTGTATGTTATGCGCCGATGACACGCAAATAGAAAAAAGCTAAAAGCGGATTCTAAGCCTTAGAAAAAGAAGGGCCGGTCGGAACATTTTTGTCACCTCTTGGTGGCCTGACTTATCTCATCTGATAAGGCGGCCGTTTGATACACGTTTATATCATAGACAAAAATTGGCGTGAAAGCCTACGCAACTTTTGATATAATATGGTTTCATTATTTACCTATCAAATCTTGGAAGATACGATTTCAGCGTGTTTTGGTTGCAAAAGTAATGAACAAGGGCCCTTAAGGTTATCAAAAACACCACGCAAACAAAAGTTTGGCATCTTGTTATCGCTTATTTCTTATGCTGAGAATAAATAAAAACACAATAACTTTAAATATTATTTCGAGCTGATTTTTTGAGAGTAATACAGAATTACTTAAAGATTGGTACATTTTTCCTGAGTGATATATCCTTTTTGAAACGGAACTCCATCTCAAAAACGCTTACTATCTTTATAGCGCGTGTTCGAATCCAACTAATGTTGTCTTAGTGATTATATTGAATATGATTATAGGCAAGGGTCTTGATAATGGAACCGCTAAATTTTATTGGTGTGTTATCACTCAAGCAATCACTAAGACAATCACTTAGACAACATCGGTGGGATTTGAACACGCGCTGTAGAGATAGTAAGCGTTTTTGAGATGGAGTTCCGTTCCGAAAAGGATATAAAAAAAAATGTGAAAATTCATTTCTTTATTTTTTATCTTCAATAAAAGTGTCAATTCTTACAAACGGTTATATTTTTAATTTCTTTACATAACTAAATATCTGTAAAAATATTAAAAACCACTTTTCATTGGAACTCCATTTCCAACTAAACCCGAGTAGAAATATTTATTTAAGACAATATTTATAAACCCAGACATTTTCGGGTGGTTATCCGCTAATAAGTGGGTGAATCATTATCCACATGAAAAATTTTCCTCAATATGAAAGTTTTTTTTCCTGAAAAATTGCGAAAAACAGCTTTTTAGGAATAAAATTGACCTTCAATTGCGTTTAAATATAAAAAAAATTTCTGACTTTTGAAAAACATGACGCCTATAACACCTAAATTTTATTGAAATTTGGTGGCTTGAACTGGTGTCACAAGCAAGTGTTGTAAATTTCATCAGTAGTTCAGAAACGATATTCGCTTGACCATTCCATCGGTTGAAATACGAAAACACATAGATACCAGAAAATTTCACAAGTGATTCGGCCTTATTTTTCATAGAGATTTCAAAAAACGACTAATAAAAATTTTAACGCATCTGAAAATTAGATGCGTACTCGAAAACATCGCGTTTTTAAGTGATGATATTTTTGTAAAACTAACTTTATTTTGATCTTAGATTTTTCTTGAAAAGTGGTTTATAATAAAATCCAGCAGGCCTTGCCGGCTTTATTCATAGATTTTTAGCTTTTAAACTTTTGCGAATTTTGAAGATGCACTCATTTCCAGCATAAGTAAAGCCAAAATTAACATTTTTAAATGAATAGTCACGTCTGATGGAACTTGTATAACCGAGAATTATTTTGAAGAGTTATGAATGGCCATAAGTCAATAAAACACAAGTTTCTCAAGGGGATTATTGCATCGATAAAAATTTAGGCAAGTGTAAATCACGAGCTCTTTTAGACTTCCAATTATATACTTAGTTTTACCTCAATAATTATTATTCTCATAAATTTTAAATTGATAGATTTAAAACACATTCTTTGAAAATCTATTCAGTACAATTTAATTCATGAAAGTGACTCATGAAATCCATGAAGTGTTTCTCAATGATGATTTAGATTGAGTCGAATGGTGAATTTCGCAGATAAGAGACCCCTCTTTAGGAAATTTTCGATTTAAAAGAAATTATATCCCTTTATCACATTTTTGTTAATATCTCGGCCCTGCTACTTAAAAGCACACTACGTTTGCCAATCAAGGCCGGGATATTAACAAAAGTGTGATAAAAGGATAATGATTGTGCCCAAACTGACCGTGAATGCAAGTTTTCAAGCAAATTTACCATTTTTTAAATATGTTGCATTTTTAATTTATTCTCTTTAGCGCCACATTTGGTTATTTTTTGATGACGAAAAACGTTATTTGACATATTAATAAACGTATTTGCTTAGTCAAACTTTATTTTTGGCAATTTCACTTTGTGACCCAAAATATAAGCAGAATTGATCAGCTTAATGATTTACCCTATGATTTATTTTAATTCTAATAAATAAAGCTTTTTAATTGATTTTTTATTCAAATTAGTTTTGACCCCAAATTAATCGATACATTTGGAAAAAGATTTCATAATTTATGAAAAAACATAAACAAAGTGTTTAAAAAATTGTCTGAAATTAATAAAGGAAACCATGCCATTTTTGAGCGACGAATGGATTATTCAAACTTTATAATTTTTAAATTATAAATTCTTTTATAAATTATTAAATTCATAAACTATTGATAGTTTGAATAAATATTTGTATCTCGGAAAAAAGTTGATGAATTGGACCGTGTTTGTTTTGAATATAGAAAATGCCGGTCATGCCTTGAATATGATGGTTGCAAAATCAATGAGTTGCTTTACGGATGGCAAGTTTCGAAAAATAAAGGCAAAAAAGGAAGGTGAAAATTAAAGCTTGCTCAAAAGTCAAGAAAATTCGAATTGTGATTTCAAATAGTATAAATTTCACCTGAAAGAAATTTTTTGTTCAAACTCCAACGATAAGTGTCAACAAAATTTGTGTCATTGTGAAAATCATGTCGTGGAAAAATTGATTTCAAACGCAAACTTTTACAATCCGCTATTCTCGAAGAAAAATGTAAGAACTGAACATTCTATAGTAATCATAGGTTTTGTTCTGAGCGCGGGTAAAGGTTAACATAGCGCAATTATGAGTCATGCTATTGAATAACTTCAACGATATTTATCCATCAATGATTTTCTATTTCCACTTGCAATTTGATTGTTGGAAAATATGAAGTGTACACCGAGTGTACACTGTGTTTGTTTGTTTATCCATCAATTTATTTTTCAAAGAGTAAATTCATGCTCACATGGGTATTTTTAGTGAAAAAGAGGTCCACAAAAAACAACCGAAATTAAAAAAATTATAAATAAATGAAGGTTTTTTGTCAAGTAAAGGGGTTTATTATTCAAATTCAGCAGTTTCCAGTAAGATCAGATTAATTGTATGTAAAACCGACATGTTAAATAATTTTGTAGCTTCAGAATAATTATTTTTTCGCAATTTTAAGACCTATAAGAGTCGCACACAGGAGTCGGTATAATCAAATATCATTTTATCGGATTGAACTCAGTCAAATTTGACTCAAATTGAGAACCTCAATCTAATGAATTCAATACCATAATATGTTTATGACGATATCAACCTGCTTAAAATCTACCTGTATAAACCTGAAATAAGTTGATTTGAAGAAAATTCATCTTGTGAAATATTTTTATAAAACTCATGAAAATTCCCGCTTAGTTGTACCGTGCAGGGATCGGCAGGACTCGATAGGATCGTATTGCAATTATTGGATCGTATCGTTTTTTTCCGATACGATCCGATCCAATATGATTAAAATTTAGGGGTCCGTCGATCCGATCCAATTTGATTAAAATTTAGGGGTACCGTGATTACACGTAATTTTAATTTCCAGGGTTTTGATCGCAGTCGTCATTGCGGTAAATTCGCTGTACCAGTGAAAGGTTTAACAACTGAAAAGATTTCTACAACTACCACCCCAAGTACATCAGCGACAACAACAATTGCATTGACTTTTTCTATCACAGAAGCAACAACTTCTGACGAAACTTCGAATTTTCAAAAAACCAGCCATTTAGCTCGAACCTCAAGAACTGAATATATTGAAAAAAATCTTGACGAATACGAGGCAGAAGAAATGTACATAGAAAGTATTAGCAAAAATGCTTACGCAAAGCTTTTAGAGGCACAATATCCTACGGATTCACTTTTACAAACCACCGAAACCATGACCACCATTACTGATCAAAATTTAGTCAATAAGGAACCGCTTGAAAAAATTACCGGTCTCGATATGTCTAAAAAAATTGCTGTGAAAATGGTGGCCCCTCCGGTTGTTTTGAAACTGGCAAAACAAGCGGTTAGAATGTCATATATAGTGAAAAAAGAGCCAGAATCACCAAAATGCTGCGGAGAATATCCTCATGTTGAGGTGTATAATCCAGAGAGAAGAAAATGTTGTGATGGATTCATCAGATCAATTGGATCATGTTAATTTTTTGGACACAACTAGCAAGAAATGGTTAAAACATTTTGACTCGCGAAGACGTTTGCCGATCGAAATAGTTTGATTATTACAAAGAACTTCTATTTTTTTCCTCAGCTCAGCCTACTTAATTTTATTGTGAATATCTCAATTGTAAATTAACTGTATAATAACGAATAAAATAATTTTTGTGATCTTTCAAAACTAAGCTTTATTGATTTGTTGGTACTTTCAATTTAATTATTAACTGTGAACTGACTGTTTGGTTATGCAAGAATGGCGAAAAAAATTATAGAAGAATTCGAAATTCCAATTGCTCACTGAAAATAAATGTTCAAAAATAAATTTTTTGAAGTTAATTCTCAAAAATAAATATTCAAAGATAAATCTCTCAAGATACATTACCGGTGATTAATAATCCAAAATAAATTCTGATATAAAATAGTGGTTTAAAAAAAAATTTAATGAAAATTTTGAATCTATTTTTTTAGACAAAAATTCAGAAATTGTTGAGAAAAAATTACGTAAATTAAAGCATTTACAGTATTTTATCAGAAAATAAAATTGAAAGCTAATTTCGAGAAGGAATTTTATGGAAAACTTTGTGAAAAAAGGAATATGAATTTCAAAAAACTTGAGAAAATTCCTGAAAGAATATTATAAAACCCGCAGCACAAAATATAAATGATGAAAATGATATTATTTTATCAGATACTGAATATTGATTAATGGGGTCGGTGCATTTTGGCAGATTTGCACTTTTTCAATTTTTTTTGTCTTCATGGGAAACCTTTTTTCACCCTCAAATTTTCAAATAAAAAGTATTTCAAACGTAATTTGCAACTTTTGAGCTCACTTTGTATAATCGTGTTTTTTTCAGATCGATATTTTTCTTTATAAATCGTCTTAAAATAAATCACTCTAAAAACGCGCGTTTGGTACTTTAGGTGTCTAAATTACATTAAAATTTCTTTTTTTCTTTTTTCTTAATAAGAAGCTTCAAAAAAGGGTTTTGACCACCGTCGAAAATTAATATAATTTCATATGATTTCTACGTCAAAATCGAAAATTAAAATTTCCTGAAAAAGACGAAAAAAAAATTTTTAGCACATCGAAAGAAATATTTATTTTCATGAGTTTAATTCATTAAATTTTACACGGTGGATGGGTCGGCTTACCAATTATACAAGTTTTGGTGAAATAATTTTTTTTAAATTTTTGATCAAAGNATGGAAAACTTTGTGAAAAAAGGAATATGAATTTCAAAAAACTTGAGAAAATTCCTGAAAGAATATTATAAAACCCGCAGCACAAAATATAAACAATGAAAATGATATTATTTTATCAGATACTGAATATTGATTAATGGGGTCGGTGCATTTTGGCAGATTTGCACTTTTTCAATTTTTTTTGTCTTCATGGGAAACTTTTTGCCACCTCATAATTTTTGAATAAAAAGTATTTCAAACGTAATTTGCAACTTTTGAGCTCACTTTGTATAATCTGTTTTTTTCAGATCGATTATTTTTCCTTTATAAATCGTCTTTAAAATAAACACTCTAAAAACGCGCGTTTGGTACTTTAGGTGTCTAAATTACATTAAAATTACTTTTTTCTTAATAAGAAGCTTCAAAAAAGGGTTTTGACCACCGTCGAAAATTTATATAATTTAATTTCATATGATTTCTACGTCAAAATCGAAAATTAAAATTTCCTAAAAAAGACGAAAAAAAAATTTTAGCACATCGAAAGAAATATTTATTTTCATGAGTTAAATTTATTGAATTTTACACGGTGGATGGGTTGACTTACCAATTATACAAGTTTTGGTGAATTAATTTTTTTTTAAATTTTTGATTAAAGAGGGCTAAAGTACATTTTGCGCAAACCGTATTTTCATTCAAAAAAGTATGATTCAGAGTATACACAAGAGCGAAGAAACAAAACGAGGACATATTTGAATTAAGTTAAAGTAATTATACTTCATATTTCCAGCTTATAATCCTAAAAAAATAAGTTAAAAAATTTTGAACCATAAATGAGGAAAATTTTCAAAATATTTCCAAAAATCCCAAAAAAGTGTCATATGATTTTTCAAATAGCATAGAAAAAATTTGTGGTCACCTAAGCAAAAGTCAAAGTTGCGATTTTGAAGAGTGTTTTTTGTTGATTTGAAACAAATTATGAAATAAATATTTGAACAAAAAATGGCATTTTTGATAATGTTCGGAACTTTTTTAAAAATTTCTCATAATTTGTCGAATTCGAAAAGTTTAATTCGAACTCAAAGTTTCTAAAAAGCAACAATTCGAAAATTCTGTAGTTACAAAAGTTGCCTGGATATGAGCATTACTTTGATGGTATATTGAGAAGAATATATAAACCAAGTGAAAAGTTTTTCGTCAAGAGTCCATATCCGCGGATATCCGTATCTGTCAAAATGCACCTACCCCCTTAAGTTCCACAGATTTCAAAGAGCAAATCTAATCGCAGAGTGAAATTCTTCTCATTTCGTGTTGTTTCTACAGTGTTCAAATTAAATTTGGGTGTCAACATAACTGATATCCGTGGAAACTATTACTTATTTTGCATTTCTTTTGTTAAATAATCTTTATCAAGAAATGTTTTAAAACTATCTATTTTACGAACTGACGAAATTTGTATTTTAAGAAATAAGTATTGTATTGTAAGACATAAGTATTGAAAAAATAAGGTTTTATTTTTTTAAAGTCTCACGAATGTTCCTTAAATTATGACAAAATCAATTAAGCGCAAGTTTTTATAAATTATGTTAACGAATTTCATGTCAATAATACTGAAAATTGACTAAAATTGTGAATGCATTTATTTAACATTTTTTTTGGTATATTTATTCAACTAGTTTCGAAATAAATTATTTCATTTTCAAGAATTTTACAGTATTAAATAAAGTTTTTCAAGTTCATAAAAACAGCAAAAGTATAATCTTGATTTCGCAGTTTCATGTATTTCGGGATAGAGTGTTAACAAAAGTTTAACATACTGTATACAGTTAGGAATTTAAAAATGTTGACTATGAGGCGGTTGAGGCTAATATTATTCGTCAGAACAAGGTAAAGGCTTTCAGGTATATCTGATCATTTATTTTAGGTCGTTGTAACCTTATGTGATATGCGTCACATTTTTTACGGGAATATTCGTTGCAGAATCTCTTTTCAATGATTGAAAAACGGGATCTAAAAAACTTGAGTTTTGCTTTTTGAGGACTCGTGAAGTTGTTTTATAATTAAAGGCAAATTCATTAGCTTGTTTAATGTATGTAGGGCAAGTTGACATATGTTGGTGAACATGAGTGTTTCTACATTGCATTTGGTGCTCGCCGGCACGAGTTTGGAGGAGCCTTTTTGTTTCTCCGATATAAAATTCGTTACATGGGCAAAGATATTTATAAACTGCATTACACATGTCATTTTTGTGTATTTTTGCTTTGGCGTGTAATGAAAAAATGTTTGTGAGTTTAACTGCACAGTAGCAGACGTTAACTCGAAACATTGGTAAAATGTTTGACATTCGGTGTGTAAGGCGACAAATGTATTGTTTGATATTGGGGGAAGAGTATTCAAATGCAATTGACATATCAGTGGGTTCACGTGTCCGTTTCTGATCATCTTGTAAAAACCGCTTAATTCTAGCTTCAATCAAGGCTTCTGGGTATGAATTTCGGTAAAAAACGGTTTTTAATTCGTTTAAACTTTTCAAGAAAATTTCATTAGTAGAACATGCATCTCTCTCGCGATGAAGTGCTGTGAAAATGTTATCCTTTAAATATTTCATACTCGCAAGACTTTTTTGAAAATTTGAAATCACGGTGAAGTGGCCTCGTATGAATTCTACGGTCCCATTTGTTATAAAAATTTTTGTGTCCGAAAATATAATTACATTTTGGAAGTGCATGTCATTGTAAGTAGAGTTTAATTTAAAGTCGAAAGAAATTATTTCACTCAAATAACTTCGGACCGCATTTTTCTTAAAAATAATAATACATTCCGCGTCATCTATGATAGCTTCCGTAACAAGCTGAAGTGATGCACCTTACTCATAGTGTAAGACCTTTGTATAGGACGTAGTACTAACGATCCGTTCATGTAAACGGTATGTTTACGTCACCACATGTCTACCCAACACGTGCGTTCATGTATACACGGTGTGTTTACGTTCACCACAAGCGTCTACGCATACACGCTGCGTTCACGTCACCGCAGCTTCTACGTATACACGCTGCGTTCAGACCCCCCAAACACGTCACGAGCGATACGTATCACGCTACGTGGAGATCACGTGAGTGTTGTATGACATATCGTAGGTTGAATACTACACTAAATTAAAGATCAACTGTCAGCCAATAGGATCTGAGTTTGATCAATTAACTTGCGGCCGCTCGAAAACATAATTCTACGCAGTGAGAGTTTCGTCAGCGTCGGGTTAGAACTTAGATTTAGAGATTAATATTAGATTATATATCGTTGGATTATCTGTTTAATAAATATACTATAGAAGTTAGTTCAAATTCACAATGCAATATATGGTGAATCGTTGTTGCACGAGCAGGCCAAAACTGCAAGCATCGAATAGAATGAATGTCGGGAGCTTAGGAATTAGCGAATCATGTCTATCATTACGTTATAAGACGACCAGATTCGACGTAACTTTTAACGACATTTTGTTCCATCAAATTGACGAAAATGGTAGAAATACTTGAAGATATTTAACTTCCCATAGCGAGTCCAGATTTCTGTTTGAAAACGCCCGTTGGGCTCCTAAATATTGAGTATTTGGAAAGGGTCTCCAATAAAAATTGTTTTAAATTCGCACGCGTGGGCGGGGATAGGAAAATACCGTTAAAGTTTTTATATTTGAAAAATTTTCTTGGTTCTAAGTAGATTTGATCAAAAATGTAAGAAATCGTGCGAGGAACGTTAACATTCGGGTACATATTGATCACGTCTACGGTAATAATTTTATGTTCTGCTTCCATAAATTTATTTTTGTCCGTAAGAAATTTTTGTTTAAAATAACCTAAGCTGTCAATAGAAAAATTGCATTCGGAGACGATCGGAGCTAAAAGTTTTTTTATGAATGTCTCACTATTATAAACTATACAATTATAGCTGGTAACGATTCCCCTAATGGGCATATTATTTTTGTGCACTATATATTGCCAGTAAAAATTCGAAATACTGCTTGTTGGGTGCATATCTTCAAGTATATTTTTTGGGAGGGATTTACCAAAAGTTTTTTGTATAAATTGTGTCTGTGAATTTCGAGATCTTTTTTTAAATGAACACCGGTGTAATATTTCAACCTAACAAATTATGGCCAAAAAAATCATTATTTTTTTCAAAATATTCAGATTTTTTCACATAAATTAGATCAGGCGATTTGTCAACTTGTAACAAAATATTTTCAGGATATTTTTTCGAAAATTGTTTGAGTTCAGTGATTCTAGAATCATGGGTTCGACAAGAATTGATATCTTCACCTGCTAGTATAGAAAGCCCCTTAATCCGTGCGATGAGATGCTCAGAAACGCGCATTATTTCTAGCTGATGTAGCAAATTATTGAACAACTGTCGATGTCCAGATATTGTTAGTGTTATTAAAAGCGCTTCCAATTCTAAATTTTTTCCTGTTTTAATAGTTCAAAAAGTTAGCGCGATTACTAAATATGTCCGACTAATAACATTCGACATTATATCACTTTCTTGAGTCCTCAAGGTATCAAACTTTCTATATCGTCTTTCATCAGACCCAAATTGAATTTTGAAGTCAAATTTTTTTATAGTTTAGTGAGTTCTAAATGAGTATGGGAGTTGTCACAGGAAAGTAAGATTTGGTCAGATAAAATATGAAATTGATTTTGGAGAATGGCGAGATTTTGGCTTTTGGAAATTCTTTCATTTTCTAACCTTCGGGTTTCCAAATGGAATATGAGGGATTTTTCAAGAAATAGCTTTTGAATTTTGTTTTGAGTAATGCGCACAAAGGTTGGTGACACATTACGAAAAATACACGACTGTATGAATTCTAGGCTTTCTCTTTTCTTATGAAAAATGGTCCACTTATCAAATGCTCTTGGAAGCAGGTCTGGGTTCGCAAAAGATAATCTTCGTGCTTCTGTGCATTTATTAAGCTTCTGTGCATTTATTTTCCGTGCATTTATTTAGTACTATATAATTAGCAACTTTATCTTGGGGCAATGAAGAATGGAACGAAAGTCAAATTCATGACATCGAAAATCAACGTGATCTCGTTGATCGTAGATCACGGTTGCTTTATAGGCCACTTTATGGTTATCGTATGTTGCATACAGCAAGTATAAAAGCGATTGAAAATGAATACAAAATGTCTTCGCCAGAGATTATGAAAGCAACTTGTGAGTCAAAAGATGGTGAAAGTCTAGATAACTGGAGAGGATTTTACAGGTATCAGTTTTGATGAGAAAAAACTGGGAAGAGAAGCTTTGTTACCCTTTTTTTCAATATATTTTTGCAACATCTTTTTTAATTTATTTTATTCTAATTTATTTATCAAAATGCCTTCTTCTTTGAGCCCGTAAAACCGGAGAAGTTCAAGCGATCAGACCTTCATCACTTTTTAATTTATGAGATCAAAGGTAGACTTATGTCGATGCGGCCGAATTGCCCCTGAGGTTTTTGCCGCATGCAACAGCAGAGAGCAATTAGTGCAAAAAACTACGCATTGACTTATGTTAATAGTCTATAATATTTGAAAATTTGAATTTTTGTTATTATTAATTTTATCTTATAAAATTTTCGAAAATAGGAATTCTTTATATCTTAGAGTTTTTAGAGAAATCATTTCTTAAAAAATTAATTTTAAATCTAAAGTTCAGCACAAGACAGAAATGAAATATTTAGACAACTTTTCAAAAACTGATATTCTCAGAATTTCCAATTTATGTTTCGTATCAACGCCATATTTTCACGAAATTTTGGCGAAAATCAAAAAAAAAAGTAAGAAGAAATATCTTTTTAACGGTTAGTTGTATAATTTTTCACGAAGATTTATCATTATAAAAAAGGAAACTCTGGTCCATAGACTTTGGCAAATTTTAACTTAAAGTTTCTCCATAGATTGGTTTCGCGTCTGTAGGCTGCTTAAAAATAATGGTCTCCGAGTGGCTCTTATGCGTGGGAGCCTCCTACCGAGAGGATTAAACTCCACGACTTCATGGCCGGATCAAATTCGATTGGAAAAAACATTTAATTTTTCGCAGTTCCTAATGCTGCATTATATAGGCTATGCCGCATAGCCTATGCATTAGGGTTCTGCCTTGGTCTAGCAAGGGTTCGCCACCGTGTCACATCTTATACAAGATTTTGTCGAAAATGTTGCCTTACACAAACATAGAATGGAACATCGGCGAGAAGGTTTGTGCCATCATAAAACAGAAATTAAAAATAATTGAATAATTCTTGCTGCAAAAGTCAACTAATAATATGCAATTATACACAAAAAAAAGCAGGAGAGGCCTCATTTCGCCGGGCAAATATTTGTGATTTTAAGCTAAAATCCTGCTGGCCCTTATATCACCGAAAGAGCCAATATCACCGTAGTTGCGTGGGCGTTTGAGGTTTCTATTACAAATTACTTAAAGTTTGTCACGAACGACGTCATAATTCAAGATTCAATTTCGCAAATCTTATTTTTTTCAATTTTTATTTCATTGCGTGGAGAACGTCATTCTACACATTTTTATATTTTACATCATTTTAGTTTATTACAACTGTATTAAACTTTTATAAGGTTGAAAAACTTTTCAAATTATGACGTCATTTCGAATGCCCACGTATTTCGTTTTGTAACATAGGAATTTATTTCTGTCCCCATATATCGCCGAATGTGCCAATATGGCCAAAAATGCCCAATAACGTAGAATTTTTATAAAAAAAACTTTCGACGATATTGGACTTTCCTCTATAATAACACAAAGCCAGAAAAGTTAAAAATCACACCACAAATATTTTCTTCTGCATTCACTAACGTATAATACTTTCTTTGCATTTTGCATACGTTCTTTTATTATTTATAAAACCATCTTACTGGTCGTTATAGACGCCACATATTCATGTTCAACCTTTTTCTGCGGTTAGTGAAAAACCAACTAATGAAAATGGTTTGCTTTTAAAGCTGGACTTTTTTCGTTGTGGTTTATCGCTTAACAACCACCGCGCGCACTGAGTGGGAGTCTCAATAACCCTGAAAAATAGAGGGTCAAGGGTAACATGTGAAAGAGGTGAAATGTAAACACCTGAAATTGACATCATAATTATTAACAAATTACAGTATTTTGAAAAAAATGGACAATCTGATAAAGCATTTTATTCAGTACAGTCACTGTACTACAGTGTCAGCTAATTTTAAATAAATTTGGAACTACCTGCAAATCTAATTTTTGCATTTAAATTATTTAATACATAATTTATACATTGTACCTTTTTACATTTTAACATTGATCTAAAAATAGAATGTGCAACGGAATGACAAACTGCTTTTAAAGAACGGTATCCGTCCACGCTCGCTGTGCGAAATTCACGAAATTAGGCTGTATAACAGGGGGGCAATATCGCCAAAAAATTTTCCAAAAAATCGGCGATATTGGGCAGTTTTGGCGATATTGGCCCTCTCAGCGATATCAAGATAAAAATTAATTTTTTCGTTATGAACTTGAAACGCGTGGGCGTCCGAACTGAGAGTTAAACCATAGGTTCAAAAAAAGTAAACCACCAAAATGTAAAGAATTACGAACTCCACCGAACACAATCAAATAAAAACGCAAAAAAAGTAGATTGGGAAATTTGATCTTGAAATATGACGTCATTCATGACGCACTCAAAGTAATTTTTCATTTGATCTTCCGACACCAATTTCCATCGATGATATTGGCAAACTCGACGATATATTGGGCCGGCGATATCGAGTCTATCTCTGTAATATGTTGAGCATCGATTTGAAAATTTGAGAATTTTCAGAAAACATGTTTTTACTAGAAAACAAGATAATTATGATAAAATATTTCGATTGTGATGACTGAATGATAAAAAAAACAATAATTTAGATTTGAATTAGATGATAGAAAGAATTGGATGATAGAATTCCTGAAGTTTATTTTTATTGGAATCAGAAAGGCGCCGTTTGGACGATGAAATTTATGAATGTTCGAAAACACAGACAAATAAAAGATTAAAGGTGTTAATCACTAGAGCCTTTCAATGATCATGAAGCTGGACATGAGGATTTCACTAATAATATTAAAATTGTGAACGTATTTCCAAAATCATAAATTTTAAAATTTTCCGAGATCATGCTTACCCTTGAATAAAGTTTCAACGGAGGAGTTTAGTTTATATCCCTTTATCACCTTTTGATTAATCTGTGAGATGTGGGCTGAGGGAGCCAATTCTAACCCCTTCTAGCCACTCATGAGACCGCTTTTCAGCCCACATCTCACAGATTGATCAAAAGGTGTTAAAGGAATATCTGGTTCTATGTTTGTTAGTTCGCCAGACTCGCCATAACATAATGCACTGATTTTTTCTTCAAATTGAAACTTTTATTGGTCAAAATGTTTTTCAACTAAAAGATTCAACAGAAGAAAGGCTGCAATTTTCTTAAACCTTCCACATCTTAAACCTCAAAAAGACTTTTTTTTAAAGTCTAATCAATTGAAAACGCTCAGAAAATTCGAACGATATCGTTGTTTTCCCATATATTCACAGCTTGATGTTTGCACTATCAATAATTTCTTTATAAACTTTTATTTGCTGATAAAACTTGAAACTTGGATAAGGATTTTGCAAGTTAAAAGTACTTTCAAACTAAACTGTTCAACATTTCTTAATTACTCAGTCACAAATTCCCCGTGCTGATTCCCACAATTGACCCACTAATTGTTATAATAACCACTTCATGAAATCGAAGGGAGTGCACGAATGAAGATAAAAATGTTTGAAACTTCATTTGACAAAAATTCTACATTGACTGCAATTTTCAAAGCTGAATTACAGAAGCCAGTTTTTGTTAATAAACAGCACTCTTATAGGCTGGCACTCGGGTTCAAAGGGTTTGCAGGGGATAGAATCGGAGATAAAAGGGCATAAACAGATACAGCAAATGGCTATAAGCCAACTTCACAGTTTCCATACAAAAACTATGATAATTTATTCATTTAAATAACTCAATTTTGAGTGTACTGGAATCCAGTAACTGGATAGTTTGAATAGTTTTTTCCAATTGAGTTATTTTTACTGAACTTTGGTCGACATCCTGAGTACTCAATTATTTTGTCATCCTTTTACGGCTCTCTGTTTCATAAAAAAGTTTTCTATTTTATGAAGGATTGTTGTCATTATTTGTCATGGTTTCGAAAGCTGCAGTTTAATTCTTGCAATAATATTAAAAAATTAAACAATTATATTAAAAAAAAATGAGAAAGTGACGGAACGTCTTTGACGTAGCGAAGATTATTGTTTAAATAAATTAAACACAATGTGCCGAAGTAAATGCTAATAATCTCTTGGGCAGAAAAGTCTTTTGAATTGACAAATTGTGATTCCGATAATATTAAGAAGGTTTCTCATCAGATTGCAGTAAGTGTAAAAATGTATGACTGATATATAATAAAATTGATATATCACAAATTTTAATAATTAATATATTAATCATTTATAGTCGAGTTAAACATTAAAAATTTGATAAGACAGGAATATTCGCGAAAAATATATTAATAATCAAATAAAACAACACTCACTTAACTTAAACACTCTGTACTGTAGACTGTCACCTCCGGATTTGGCCGATAAAAAAGTTGTAAATAATAAAAAAAAAACTTTCTAATTTTAAGGAAAAGTTGCAACTAAACATGCAACTAAGTCTTTTTATTGATCAAACTCAAGAGTAACAATTTTCGCCGGAAATTACCGGTTCTAGAGCCGATTCAATGACTCATGAAGGAAATTTATAATTTTAATGTTCAGATGTTTGATCAGAAGCTTACGTTTTTGAATTTTATTTTTCACCCATTATTCTTAAAATTTTGTCTTTGTTCATATGGTTCCTATATATATATTGGGTCATTTCTGATGAAATCTTAAAATTTTCCCATATAAGCTCTAATATTTGTATTTCTTCCAAAAAAGCCACGGAAGGCGTCATTAACCGCGGTTAACCAGATGGTCGGTTAAAGTGGTACTAAATTGGTTAATGGAGTTGCTAGCTCAAGGATAGGTCTTTCTAATTTATATGTCATAAATATGTTATCTTCATTGGTTCAGCTGTACGAAGCTTTGCAAATCCAAAAAATCAGTAACACCACCCACTATGCAATTAAATAAGCAAATCGCTTCAATTCACGAACCAGAGAAATGACGAACTATTCATTTTTATATCTTTATTCTAAACAACGTTTCGCAAGATGCATTATCAAGTTTTTGAATGAAATAATGTTTGAGCGTTTCAAGACTTTAAAGATTTCAAAGTCTAGAGTTGAATAAATTGGGCCCCGTATTTTTGCCCCCAGTCTTATAAACTACCCTACCGTACTCTTGCGCCCAGTCCGGTAGGAGATCGCAGGTAGAACCGAAAAATATCGAAAACTGGGCGCAAGAATACTTTTGCATTTTCATGAGGCCGAAAGTGGGAGCGAGAATACGTACAAAAAATCTTGCGACCAATGTTAATCACCTCGGTGGGAATCGATTCTTGCCCCCAGTCTCCTAAATAACCTTAACGTTCTCTTGCGCCCNCCCTATACTGAAAGAGGCGTGGCGTTTTGGGTCTACCCGTTATAAACTACCCTACCGTACTCTTGCGCTCAGTCCGGTGGGAGATCGCAGGTGGAACCGAAAAATATCGAAAACTGGGCGCAAGAATACGTTTGCATTTTCATGAGGCCGAAAGAGGGAGCGAGAATACGTACAAAAAATCTTGCGACCAATGTTAATCACCTCGGTGGGAATCGATTCTTGCCCCCAGTCTCATAAATAACCCTAACGTTCTCTTGCGTCCAGTTCGTTACAAATTGATTGATTAACACGGTTGGAGTTCAACTAAGAGTTCAAGATCAGATCTTCTCGATTAGAGATAAAAAGCTCATCGTGTACTTAAATCCTATAAATGGGCAAATAGTCTGTAAAAATGAGCGTGAATAACCAAATTAATTGAAATTTTGATAATAAAGGTTTACCGAAAATGTGTGACACAAATGAGCCGCGCTTTTTAATCGACCGGTTTCAACTTCTGGCGCTAATTACCATGTTTCGAACTTTAATTTTTGAATTCGTAAAATTTTCAAAAAAAATCAAAGCATTATGAAAATTTTCCGCATTTTTTGTCCAAAATTTTTTCTTATTTTTTTGAAATCTGTGAATAAAATAAAAACCAATAAACACTTTAACTTTTCTTCATGCATGTCTAAATATTTTCTGAAAACCATTCGAGAAATCCTAAAATCTTTTTTTTCATCTTCCGTAGAATTTTATGGAAATATTATGAAAATTTTCCGCAAATCATGTCCAAAATTTTCAATTCGTAATTTTTGGAATTCTTAATAAAAAATCAGGTAGAATCACTTATTTATTTTTTTTGTATCTATAAAATATCCGTATGTCAACTAATGAGTTGGTCGCTAGATTTTCATTTCAAAACTATCGATGAAATTTTTAACACTCGGCTGTACACTCGATAAGTGCCATTTGGCACTAAATATTTAAAAATTTTATGCTGGTCAAAATTCCAAATAAAATTGTGGGTGTAATAGGCGCCATTGATTTAGATAATAAGAACATTTTTATATCAAAACGCAATTGAAGGTCAATTTTTACCTCAAAAAAAGTTGTTTTTCTCTACTTTTTGCCATTTTTGATCATTTTTCATGGGAAAAAACCTTTCATATCAAGGAAATTTATTTATAAGAATCATAAAAACAAGACTTTTTAGCGCATTACACCCGACAATGTCTGAAGTTTATTAATATCATCTTCAAAAAAAATTCTATGGTCGGGTTAAGTTGGAAATGGAGTTCCAATGAAAAGTGGTTTTTAGTATTTTCACAGATAGTTATGTTAAGAAATTAAAAATATAAACGTTTGCAAGAATGGACACTTTTATTGAAGATAAAAGATTAAAAAAATAAAATTTCACATTTTTTTCTTTCATTTATCGCTCTGAAAAAATGTACTAATCTTCCGGATGGATGCCACCCTCTTAAATGATATTTCGGGCATGATTTTTTGCTGGTATATTTCCTGGCAAAAATGGCCAAGGTATATCCATATGTACCAAAATTAATAATGTGTATTATCTTAATAATAATAAACGTTTAAATTTAAATAATGTTATGGCGGTTCGGTGCAAGCACAGTAAAAGTGGCTGTGGTTGGACAGGCAAAATAATTAATATGTTGGGATGTGCTATAACTTCAGAAGAATATTTCAAAAAATCGAATTGGATTATGGCTCCAAATATTGATCAAGATATTTGTGTGGGCAGAGAAAATTTTAATTTTTTAGCCCACATTTAAAATAGTACAAAGCTTTTATGTGCATTTTTCTCATTTAGCGAGGGTCGATTTATTCGAATGAAATATGTCTCGGCTTTACAACTATCCTTTGACTTAAATTTGGTCACCAAATGATCGATAATTGTGCAAAACTTAAGCAACTGTCTGCCTAGTAAGATTTCAACAATTTTTTCAATAAATTGTTCAATTTTGTTTTCTGAATCAAGTGTTTTATTCGGCTTCGTTATTTATCAGAACAGTCTAAAAATTTTTCATATACGGATTCATATTAGAATAAGGATTATAATAATCAGAATCAAAAAATTGTAAATTGTCGTAGCCAGAAGGATTTCTTTCTTGAATGGCTTGAGTTTCACCAAGTAACGAGGAAAAAGCGTTTTGTGGAAATTGTTGATCCATCAGACAATCATACTTTCTTTGCGTGCCTAAAATACATTTATTTTCTTTATTAACGAAAATTAAATTCCCAAAATTTCGTTGATTTAAAAAAAATAAGTACTAAACTACTATTGGGAAGGTCACCCAGCGGTGATATATCCCTTTATCACTTTTTGGTTAGAATGGGTAGCCACTACTCTTTTTAACGTGTGATTTCAACGTATTCTAACCAAAAAGTGATAAAGGGATATTACTGCGTTTATTCATGCTTATTATCGTAATAGCGCCATGTTAAGACTCACAAACGCAAAGCGACAACCCATTTTTGTCAAAGGGATATTATTATCATCGTCTTAAATTTGTTATTATTTTATTTTTCATATTTGTATTTTCTCATTCAAATTTTAGAGATCATTTCCTTCGATTGGGTTTTAATATGGTCACTCAGTTATTTTCTAGAGGAGGTCAAAGTTTGAAGTGGAGTAAAAACTTGAAAATTTGGCGAAACTTTTCTTAATTTGACTTTTTCGAATTTTAATTATTTCTGATTGCATTTTTCGTGGTTTCCAATGACAGTTAAAAAATATAAAGATAATCCGTCCTTCATTACAGGTGCTCATATAAATCATAAAATTGCTATCGACACATTTTTTAATCCGCCAAATTATTGTCAAACTTTCCTTACCCGGGTACCCCTGATGAATTGAAGATCAAACAAAAAATGTTCATGATTTTTTTTCATGATCTTTTTTTCTAAAAATATAGAGAATCTGAAACGAACTGATGGTATTTTCATCCCTATACTCCGTGAGGAAAGTACTTTATGATCAATTTAAAAATATATCGTCTGGGTTTTAGGCATTTTTATCAAAATTTATGGATTTTCAGAAATTCAAAGTACCGTTTTCAGAAACACAAAAGCACAAAAATTAATGTTTCGATAGTAACAGCCCTCCGCAAACTCACCAGCTATTTAATTATATAAGTGTCAGATTTGTAATTAAAAAATCTAGGGAAGAGTAGGCTTTTGCACGAGACTCTTAAAATAAGCTCGAAAAGCGTTTATTGCCGATTCTAGAGCACATTTATTACAAATTTTCATAAAACGATAGTACCAGACCTGCGTACGTATTTTGTGCTAAATAAAATCCTAAAATAATTTTCCTATCTTAAAAACCCACGGAGGGGAAGGCCTTTTAAGACAAAATATCACTTTCCTGATTGGTCGAATAATCAGTGATTTTTGATTATAATTTGGGATGTGAGATTTTTTTTCAAGTATTAGTAATACTACATCATATTTAACTATGAGATTCTACAATGTGTAGTATTTCAGATATTTGGTCTCAAAAATCACATAATCGTCTTTTTTATGACTCCTTAAACAATAAACGTATTTGTGCCTAAAATTAACTATGATACTAGGCTGTCCGTACATATTTCAAAGATCAAAAAATGTCAGATTTAACAATTTCCGTGAAATTTTGCGCTGATGACGAAAATGAACTTTATTTTCAAAAGGAATGAATTTGAATTTTTTGTGCAAATTTGATTGGTTGAAATTTAAACTAATCAGAATCCGTCATTCGAACATTTTATTGCAAAAAATCGTTTGCTATTTTTTTCACATGAAAATTTTTTGGCCTTATTTTTCTATCGCCGGCAATATTTTGTTCTGAGCTGAATATCTTATGAATTTTTCATATAAAAGTTTGCAATGTTTTCTTTTTATTCAATAATTTTGTTTTTAAATGTTTCCCGTAAATTCTTATCAAATTATATTTTTACCGACTGAATCACATGGATCTAGACTTTCTCTAAGTACAAAGCCATTTATGCTGCAATAAATAAAAGCCAATTTTGTTGCGATATTCATTTCTATTAGTCTTTTTTTTGGTTGCTTTTCAAACTGATCTTATTTTATGTCATTCATCTTATATATATGGTAGATAAAAGTCACGTGATCTCATTTGCAGCAAATTATTCCGAGTTATTGTACGGTGTTTCTATGTCTGAATACTTGAGTATCAATGAGTTGTTAAAGTCTTCATGTATTTTCACGGCATATTTCTGTTTTTATAGACGACTAATTATTAGATTCTATACATTTTAATGAAGCTTAAAAAATCCTGAGAATAAATTAAAAATGAGAGTGTGTCAAAATCTTATGTTTTATGTAAAACTGTTTATAAATTATGGTATTTTTTTCATAGGTGCGACAGATTTCATTTTTCACCACAGACGAACTGTATAAGCTATCACAAAACGGTTTTTCGCATTCAACTAAAAATTAAAAAAGCTCAGGCCAACATTTTTTTTAAATTTTCGAAAAATTATTTCAAAATTCGAGATTTTCAAATGACGCGTCATGGCGGGAAATGACCAAATATAGGTATCATACGAAACAAGAAGAAATTCTAAGACTAATGGCTGAAAATAAAATTTCAAAAATTAAGTTTTCTTAAGATTTTTCATAATGAAAAAGTGATAAAACATCAAATCTGTCGCACTAATAAAAAAAACTAGTATTCAATAGGTAATCAAATTGTATGCAATTTCAAACACAATGTACAGGCTATGCCCAATAATGCCGAATGGGCCAATATCGCCTCATAAAACCTTCGCAATTTTACGATTTTCGGCCAAATTCCTGTCAATGCCCATAACGCCAAAAGAGTCAAAAACTTTCAAATTTATGTCGTCATTTCGAACGCCCAAAGTTGTTTCTTTTAACGAAAGAGCTTATTTCTGTCCCCATATCGCCGAAAGTGCCCTATATCCCTTTATCACTTTTTGGTTAGAATGCGTAGCCACTACTCCTTTTAACGTGTGATTTTAACGTTGTGGCTACGCATTCTAACCAAAAAGTNATAAAGGGGTTATCGAAAAACGAACAATCATAAATTTACATGGCTCCTAAAACCAAATCAAAAAATTGAAAAAACTGCTCGAGAAGTTGTTTCCAGGTCCTTGGTTTGTTTTAATTATAGACTGGAAATTAATCTTCAAAATTTTTGTGGGAGATGAGTCGCACGTTAACTGCCAACATCGTAAAATGCCTAGTAGAAATCAACTGTCTATTTTTTCAAAATATATAAAATGCCAACTTATTGTTTAAAGAATGATAAATTTTTACAATACTAATCGAGTATACAGTTAACTGTATAATTCTTTTTTAGTGAAGATAAGCGACCAAATCGTTTTGTCAGTTGCGTGTCTTTTGCTGGTANCCAAATCCGTTAAAAATTGAGTGATAAGCAGATTTTCAATATTTTTTAGTTAAAAGGTTCATACATATTTTGGCCCTTGAAATAAGGACAATTTTTCGACGCGATTGACAGTTATAACTTTTCAATAAAAATGAATAGAGTTCATTAAATAAACTGTGTTTTTTTAAAGATGATAGTATTTATTTGATACGCATGAAGTTTGACTTTAAGTTGAATCCACTGATTTGTGATTTTTGACGATTTTCAATGCCACAAAAAATTCAAAAGTTGATAATAAACATATGTCAATATTCTCATTTTATTACAGCGAACGTTTTTGAATTTCATTTCTCTAATTCATTATCAAGCTTTTTCTTTAAAAATTAAATACAGAAACAGCAAGTTCAGATAGGGTGTTACGGCTAATTTTTTCGAAAATTTTGAAAATTTAAAAAAATAATTTCTGGTTTCTGAAAATTTATTCACAAAATGTACTTTTCCGTTAATTCATAACTATCACATAACTCAAATGGCTCATTTGCTGTAACACCCTAAGTTGACAATAAATTTTTTGTAATCTTGAATTAGCCTAAAAACTTACGTGAAGTAAATACAGTATGTTAAATACTGTATATTTGTTACGACACTAAAAATTTATTAAAATTGGAGATAAATAACCGGCGATTTCTTTTACAATTTTTTCATTATATATTTTTACAACACGTTTGAATCAAAACGATTTCGTCGATATTCGTCGATATCGAAAATGATCCCTACTGCGCCCTTTACACCAGTAGGCGTAAGTGACCAATGAAATAGCGGGATTCTTGAATCAAGTCGACAATCGAGTATTCTGATTTGACACTGGCTCATAGTTACGGCAACTGGTGTGGAAGGCGCAGTAGGAATCATTTTCGATATAAACATTTTTGAATACAAGATGGGGTCTTGTTTATCCTGTTCCAACACTCTTGAATCAAAAACGATTTTGTATTGTACTATACGTATTGTACAACTACGTTTTGTGCAATATGAAATCGTTTTTGATTCAAGAGTGTTGGAACAGGATATGAACATATTGAAACATATACAGTATGTGTTTTTTTTACTTGCGAAATGAAAATTGTCATTTAGGTAATTATGGCCAATAAAATATGGAATTTTTCATTCGCCGTAATTACCTAAATGACAATTTTGATTTTGCAAGTGAAAAAAAAAAATACTGTAACCACATGTCAATATACATATTGAAATCAACAAAAAGATTGGATTTCAGTAGGAGGTCGAAATAACGGATTTTGATTGATTTAAATTATAAACCAATGGTTTACGATGATCGTAATTGAACTGAAATTTGAAAAAATTCGAAAAAAAACATTTTTGTATGCAACGCGCAATTTCACGTAAATCTATAATCTGAAATTTCTGGATGATTAAAATTTGCACAACCTCGGA
>SCLH01000932.1:133204-157467 GCA_004367855.1 Oikopleura vanhoeffeni
TAGCTTAGAAAATTATTGTTTCAGATTTTCAAAAAGAGCGGAAATTTTACATTTAAAAGAATTCGATTATTTTCTGCTTGTACATTCAGCTCGCCTATAAGACGTTTATTTTCCTGATACTAGCAATCTTCGCAGGGCATATTGGGCCATTGTGAAGTGTTTCTCAAGTATTTTTTAGCCATTTGTGCACAACGAAAGCCGTAAATCGGTTAATTCGGCAATGATTCTTAAATACTATCACCCCATTCAACACCACACTTTTGCTTAATATCCCGGCGCTCGTCTAGGCAACGCTAGCTGTGGTATTATTTAAGTAGTAGGCGCGCGATATTAACAAAATGTGAAAGACGGGATATTCGACCAGCCTGCTCACAGGCAGATGCCAGTTTTCTCAACATAAGTACGAGTTTCCTCTGTCTGGTAGTTCGTGTTTTTGATTTCCTCCATTCATCGACATTTAATAAATTACAACATTATCATAAATATTTCCCGACTCGCTTTCGGATTTACTTTTATTCCATTTCAAGCTACTACCATGATTTACAAGTGAAAAGCCTTATCATGAACTTAAGCAGATCTTCGATATATATTAAATCATAAAGATAACATGAGAAACGGATTTTGGACTTTTTAATGATTCTAAAAAATATAATGAAAATTGTTGATCATTTTTGTGTTTATATTTAATCAAAGTATGCGGAAATTGAAATTTCGAACATATGCCCATTATGTATCCTACATAAGCAAAATTAAGTATTTCAACATTTCCCACATTATGTGTTAATATACAGGGTGTTAGGTTTTCCCTTCTTTTTTCCAAACTGGTTACACTTGATTCCGACCGTTTTGATTGGTTGAAATCTGAGAAACCTTCTGACAACCAATCAAAACGGCGGAAATGAAGTGAACCAGTTTGGAAAAAGAAGGTGAAAACCTTACACCCTGTATAATGAACGTTAAGTTGTATGAATGTATGTGTATGTATGTATTGTTTATTTGCTCGCTATCACTGGAAGCAAGACTTACTTTATACAGATCAAATAATGTCAACAGATCAAATAATGTCACAGATAAGACGTACGATTTCAGTTATTTTTAAAGTATAATTGATATTTTAAAATGTAATAAATTCAGACATAATAAATATTTTCAAAGCAGAGTTCGTGAACAAAAATAGTATATAATTTTGAAACATTCCGATCCATATTAACCTATGTGCACAATGACCGGCCGTTTCCAGAGTTCAAGTCTCATAGCCAAAAGTCTGAAGCCTTTTGGTTGGTCTGTATGTTAAGTAGTACGAATGTACTAGATTCAAACTTTAAAAATACAACCTTCCTCCTAAAAGGATATAAAAATGGGCAAATTCTTAATTAAGTCTTTCTTAGGTAATAATCGAGTTAACAATTCGTTGATTTCTTCCTGAGACTCTTTTTCCTGGGAAATAAAACATATGACGTTTATGCACATTAATTTTATTATTTTGTCCGAAAATGATTTGCATCAAAAAGGGATAGGGATAGAAAAAGGGATAAAAGAGAGATTATTCAAAAACATAATTTAACTAACGTTTCGATTTATTATCATTATTCAAAAATGTATTTTTTTATATAAGTTTCAGATCCAACAATAAAAGAGCAGATACTATAATTTAAATTTTTGTTCAGAAATTTAAGAAGTTCAGAAATTCAAGGGAAAAATTTTAATTTAAGGCTTTGCATTATTTATGCCTGATTTAAGACAACTAGTTTAAGAAATATCAGAAAAGTTTAAAGGCTTTGTGATCCCATTGGATCATTAAGAGAGGGTTTTTAATTCGTATAAAATAGGCCTTCAGCTATTTCGATCTCTTTTTGTATCTGAACCCTTTTTAATGATTCGAATTTATTTTTATGAATTTGAGAATTTAACCTTCGCAGGACTGGTAAAGTTATTTTGACTTTAAAAGGCAATTCGTTTCGAGTCTTATGTATTTTTCGCAACTCAAAATGTGGTTACAAATATTTACTTTGGTTCGAGGGTTGTTGATGTTCATAAATACGATTTATTAAACATACTTGCTGTTTCACCAATGTATTTTTCTTCAAAGGACACAAATATTCATATACACTAGTCACTTTTTTCGAATTTGTCAATTACAGGTTTTGCGAGAAAAAGAAAAAGTTTGCTAACCTTGACACTCTGAAAGATAACATTAACTTGAAAAAGGGGTGATGGGGATAAAACGGGATAAGGAAGAAAAAGGGATAGAAACGGGAATAAAAAGGGGGATGGGGATAAAATGGGATAAAAGGGGATGGGACTTTCCATTCCTATCCCTCTATGGCTCTGAATTTTCCATCGCTATCCCCCTTGGTTTATCCCTATCCCTTTGGGAAGCCTGCTTGTACAGTGTCAAATCGCGAATTTTCGATTATTATGTTTCTTTATAATTCTGGAGTAACACTTTGACGCAAAATAGCCAGGGCACCGACCAGAAATGCCAATAAACCAGAAATTGTTATAAATTTCTTCGCTCTGCCACGAATGGCAACATCAAATGATTCCAAATCTCCACACTAAAAACAAAGATTCCGATCAAAAGGTCTTGGTGTACAAATGAGATAATAGTAAAACAGATAAATGGTAGATTTTGAATTTAAATAAAAAATAACAATAATTGGATATGATAAAATCTAATGATTTTTGCAGGGTCAGACAATTAATATTGAGTCCTTGTGCGCACCTGAGGCCCGATTCTCATACTGAAAAATGCGTTTAATTTTCGCTTATTCACACAATCTGCTCGAAACAAAAATAATTCTCTCGATATCAAATTCAAAACTCTTTTTACTTTATGATTATGGAATAACCGAAACGTCAAATAAACATATTTTTTAAAATGAAAATATAATAAATATTGATATACATAACCAGTCGTGGAAGTTGTTCTGAGCGGTGAATTTCACTGCGTAGGTTGGAGTAATTCAGTAGCATCAATCATAATAGTGCCATGTTAAGGCTAACCTGTGCTCAGCACGAAACGCATATTAATTAGTTTAGGCTTGATGCTTTTCGATAATGCAGTATCAGAATTGAAAGGGAGTTGATTTATTAGCATTATTCGCCTATGTTTCACTTCCAGAAAAATTAATTTCGGAACAAGACATAGAACACAATCAAATGGTGAGATTAGCTAGTTTTTAGGAAAGCGTTTTGTGCACTTTCTGGAACATTTTAAAGTGATGTTCCAGTCATTCTCTTTCAATTTATAATGAATTATTAAAATATGATAATATTGAACTCGAATTATCTCGGATCAAAGCGAGTATCAAAGGCAACTGCTAAATTGTCACTTTTTTTTTCGTCCGCAAATTGTCACTTTTTTTTTCGTCCGCAAATTGTCACCTTTTTTATCGTCCGCAATTGTCACTTTTTTTTTAATCCGGATAAAAAAAAAGTGACAAAAAACCTTTGTTTATTTGTCACTTTTTTTTCGTCCGCAAAATGCTGTCTACCCACCGGACGAAAAATAGTGACAATTAAAAAAAAATCAGGCTGTACAATTATCGTGTTGTTGTTAAGTGGGCGGGCCAATGGGGCGCTTAGGTGCATGTGACTTTAGACTTGAGTCATTGTGACTAAATGAGGTTGTAGGGTCTTCAATTTAGCACATTTTTGATCAAACAAGTTTAGTTGTTGAATTATGCGCGAATATAAAAAAATATACGTCAAAATGCGAATTTTCAAAAATGAAATAAATTCTCAATTAGCTCTTAAATATCCTTTTCCCAACGGAACTCCATCGCAAAAACGTTTACTATCCCTATAGCGCGTGTTCGAATCCCACTGATGTTGTCTGAGTAATTGTTTTAGTGATTGCTTGAGTGATTACACACCGATAATATTCAGCGATCCCATTATCAAGACCCTTGCCTTTAATCATACTCAAGACAATCACTCAGACACCATCAGTGGAATTCGAACACGCGCTATAGAGATAGTAAACGTTTTTGAGGTGGAGTTCCGTTGGGAAAATAATATAAATTGGAAACTTTTTTTGTCATACATTTGCGTTTCTCCAAATTTATTTTCAGAATTAAATAGCGTGATACTAATAACATTTCGGTTTTTGGAAATAACTTATCTGATTGAGTTCTTCGATAGCTGAAATCACCATAAATATATTGAGAGCAAATTGAATAAACATTTATTACGAATCGGATCATTTATCCAAAAAAAAAATTAAAACCTATGATAAATGTAAAAAAAATTTTAAAAAATAAAAAAGGTCTGTTTTTGACCGTTTTTTGGTTTGATTTTTCACTGAATATTTCTGGTCATTCTAAAATACAAATGTATTTAATAACTCGATCGAATGAGTCGTTACCGAAAGCCGTAATTAATTTGCCGAGTTAGTTAAACTCTCACTTTCAAGAACACTTTTTTCACAGACACTATCCCGTTAAGGGGGTCGGTGCATTTTGGCAGATTTACACTTTTTCAATTTGTTTTGTCTTCATGGGAAACTTTTTGCCACCTCATAATTTTCGAATAAAAAGAATTTCAAACGTAAATTGCTACTTTTGAGCTCACTTTGTATAATCTGTTTTTTTCAAATCGATTATTTTTACTTTATAAATGGTCTTTAAAATAAACACTCTAAAAACGCGCCTTTTGTACTTTAGGTGTCTAAATTACATTAAAATTTATTTTTTCTTGTTTATTAAGTAGAAACTTCAAAAAATGGTCTTGATCACCATCGAAAATGTATATAATTTAATTTCAGATGATTTCTACGTCAAAATCGAAAATTAAAATTTCGTAAAAAAGACGAAAAAAAACGAAATTTTAGCACATCGAAAGAAATATTTATTTTCATGAGTAAAATTTATTNTGTTGAAAGTCAGGACATTTTTCAATATTTAATCGCAATTGAAGGTCAATTTTTTTTCCAAAGAAGCTGTTTTTATCCATTTTTCATGGAAAAAAAACTTCCATATTGAGAAAATTTCTTCATGTGGATAATAATTCTCCCACTAATGAATGCATAACACCCGACAATGTCTGAAATTTATTAATATTGCTTTCAAAAAAAATTCTCACATCGGGTCAAGTTGGAAATGGAGTCATAATAAAAAGTGGTTTTTGATGTTTTTACAGATACTTAAGTATGTAAAAAGTTTAAAAATATAAACGTTTGCAAGTATGGACACTTTCATTTTAAATAAAAAATAATATAAAAATTTTTCACATTTTTTTTCTTTCAAAAATCGCTCCGAAAAAATGTACCAATCTGCCACATCGCTGCTACCCCCTTAAGTAATATAATGAACAATTTCAGAAAATCAAGTCCAAAATTTTTATTAATGCTTTTTTAAATTCTTTTTGAAAAATCATGCCGAATAAAATTGCGGGTGTAATAGGCTACTTTACTTCAAAATCAGGATTTTTTTTCATATTTTAACTCAATTGAAGGTCAATTTTTTTTTCTAAAAAGCTGTCTTTTTTCGTGGAACAAAACTTTCATATTAAAGCAATTTTTTCATCAGATAATGATTCTCAAGCTTATAAGAGCATTACACCCGAAAATGTCTGAAGTTAACAAATATCGCTTTTAAAAAAAAAACCCACATTGGGTCAAGTTGGAAATGGAGTTGTAATGAAAGGTGGGTTTTGATATTTTACAGATACTTAAGTATGTTGAGAAATTAAAAATATAAACGTTTGCAAGAATGAACATTTTTATTGAAGATGAAAAATAAAAAATTTTCACATATTTTTTTCTTTCANCTTGGAGTAAGTATCATTTTGATTCAATAAAAATTATGTTTTTGATTAAGTACAAAATTATAATTTTTCCATCTAATTACGCAAAAAATATTTTTTTTCCATTAAATATTTTTCCATTTTCTTACCAAAAAAATACTTTTTATTCCATTAAATGGTTAAAAAAAAAAATTTTAAGTCCAAAAATACTTAATGGAGATAAAGCAAAACTGAGTGATTAAATATCATAAAGTCTTCAAAAATTGGCCACTTAATGATGTTAAAGTAGTAATGATTTAGCTCCATAAAGTAGTTAGTATATAATGTTTAACATAAGCAATTTCAAAAACAGATTTTCATTTTTGAGCAATAGCTGGGTAGGGGGTCACTCTTCCGGTTTTTGTGCGGGAACCCAGTTTTTTGCGAATTCCGGTAATTATTTTTTTGGGCGGGAACCCGCTGTTTGGCGAGTTCCGGTTTTCATGTTTTGTGCGGGAACCCGATGTTTGGCGAGTTCTGGTTTTTATTTTTTGCGGGAACCCAATGTTTATTGAAAAAACTTCCCTACCGTGTACACTGGACACAAGTTTACCTAACCCTAAATCTCATACTTTCATTATAGGGTTAAAATTAAAAATTATTTTTATTGAAAAAAACTTCCCTACCGTGTACACTGGACACGAGTTTACCTAACCCTAAATCTACTACTTACTCTCCGCATAATCAAATTCATTCATTTTCAAATGAAAAGTGAAAATAATTGAAATCAATAATACAATTTTTACGTCTAGAACACTTTGTTATGAAGTTAAAAGAATAAATTTAATCAAAAGCTGGAACTAGCAGCCTGGAATTCTCAGTTTAATTATTTTTTTGTGCGGGAACCCGATGTTTGGCGAGTTCCGGTTCGAAAACAAAAAACCGGAACCCGCCTAAAATCGGGTTCCGGTTTCAGAAACCGGAAGAGTGACCTGAGACCAATAGCTGACAACTATAAAAAAAATTTGTAAAGAACATAATATTTTTTCAAGGGCTACAATTAAAACATAATCAAAGAAATGTAAAACTAAAATTCTAGCCTCGGACAGTCTACTTCTCTTATCATACGGTATGATTCATTCTTCTAAAATTGACGGTCAGAGTCGCCAAGAGTCCTAATGTTTCTTGACCAATATGCCAAGTTTAACTGTAAAATTCCAGGCTATAAAGTTTACAATACGTCATACGTTTGAACGCAAAATATTAATTCACGAATTTTATTTGAGACTACTTGACATGATGAACGTAATTAAGTTAACTTCAAGGATCTTGAATTGATATTTTGCTTTCGAACGTATGACGTATGTTAAATCCAGATTCAGAGAGCGAAGCAGTTGGAACTCACAATATATAACTCAAAAGACCGTCAAAACGCCAGCTTTTTAGCTTGATAGGTTTTATTTCACGGTAAAAATCATTCAATGATTCATTTAAAAACGTACAAAAAGTTTGTCAGATGTCAGTTCAAGTTGTGAAATTTTTATACAGAGACGAGTCGTCCATAAAATAAAGTGTGTTCTTTGTATCGGATGAAGAATAAAAATGGGTGATCTGCGGTGATCATAATCGGCATCATTGCCATTCTCATCATACCGACCATTCCAGTGGCAGCAGCGGCCTCAGTTCCGTGTTCATCAACAATAATTTTTACTAAAATAAACGCTTTAAACATTCTAAACGATAAAAACTTATTTTATTTACTCTGTTTAGGGTGACCTCATTGAGATCACTTTTAGTGAATTACTCAGCATATGTAACAAATGTTGGTTCACTAAGCATATATTGGATCAATCGGCATACATCGAAGATGATATCGACGACAATAATTCTGCATAACACGAGTCATTTTGAAAAGGAATTCTGTGAAATTAATGTCGTCGGTATTATATTCGATATATGTTGGGTCACTAAGCATATGCAAGTTCACTCAGCATATATTTTGGAACTAGGCATTTATCTGTTTTGGACCCTATTTTATTTTATTGGCTTGTCATGATTATATTTTCTATTGGCTTCACTTTTGGGTTCACTAAACATGGGATACTTAGTGACCCAAAAATGCGATTCATAATTAAATTCGGGTTCACTCTAACCGTCAATGTTTAACAGATAAATATACAGTATGTCACGTTTTTGGTTTCTTTTTTCCAATTTGCATACATTTTTTTAAATATCACTATGCACTCAATAACATGGGAGAATATTTTTAGTCAGATTATTTTTTCGTCAAAGTTTTATAAAAAATAAAATTCGTTTTCGTCAAAAAATTTTTCGCAATATTTTTTAGTCAAAATTTCGTTTTCCTCAAAATTAAAAAAAACATTTCTTCGGTAATACAATACTACTAATACTAAATATTTTATACACTGGGCACAAATTCACGTGCCCCTAATTCTAACGCTTTCAAGCTAGGGTTGAATTTTGTGTACACTTACAATTTATAGAATTCTATTAAAATTTTTGGAAGTATTCAGAATACTGTATTCTGACGAAAAAAGTTTCGACGAATTAAAAATATTGTGACGAAGAAATGTTTTTTCGGTTACATTTTTCGGCCACTAAGTACTGCACTACCAAACGATCATTTTTTACCTTTGTGAACTGCGGCTCCGATGTGAAGTCCTGCATGGCTCATTTCAGCTAATGGGTTAACGTTTGGATCAAACATTTTCTTAACTCCCAATTTTTCTAATGTATCTTTCAAATCAATGCTTGCTTCTTGAGTGAATTTTGGCATTGATACTTGAACGTCTTCTTCTCCAGATCGATCAAAGTTTTTGACAAGTTCGGCCAATTTCTCTGCAGTAAGTTTTTTTTCTAAGTCCGGGAGACCACCATAATATTTTGGAACGACAAGGACCATTGTAGAATCGTTGGTGTAAGGAAGTTCAACAACTTGACATTCGAGTTCTGGGTCATAAGAAAATGGAAATTTGTCCTGAAAAAATGATATTAAATTTAAGGGGTAAACTTAAAAGCCCGACTCCGCAAACTGTTCCATCGCACACCTACGCATGTGTGTTTCGAAACAGAGATGAATTTAATTCAAAATAATTTGAATCAATAACATATTCGATTATTGAGATAAATCGTTATGGTGCTTAGTAAGCACTGCTTACTTTCATTTTTAAGAAAAGGGTGTTTTTGACACCTAAGAGTTAAAATTAATAATGTTCTCATATGAAGAATACCTCCTTAGATTATTTGCATGTTGAAGCATTTTAAAGGTGTCACCTTTAAGGTTATCTGAAACCTTTCGTTTTTCAAGTGGAAATTGCCTTCACATTATGCATAAATTATGCAGCATAATGCAATTTGTGGTCGCTACAAGTTGAAAAATCAGGGGAACTTTTCGGGTTCTGTTTTGAGATTTTCTGGCCAAATAATATTTTTGGCCAAAAAAAATCTTAAAAACTTCTAAAGAACCACTTCACTTTTTACAAAAATTAAGTAATTTTTGAAAAAAAAACAGTTCTACTTTTACCAACCTTATTCCTTGAATATACGGTCACGTGATGATTTTGAAAAATAAATACTGTCATAAAGTAAAATTTTCGAAAAAAAACGCTACTTTGAGCGCTTATCACGGGAAAACTTGAAAAGATATCAATTTACTGATTTCATGATTAGATCAAGGATAGAATAAGTGAATAACACGTAACTTTTTAAATTTCGAAGTTTGTGAACTAGATAACTGCGAGACAGAGGAGGTTCACCTCCACCTGGTAGTTTCTTGAAAAACCATATATTTTTTACAATGACATATAAGTTACAAATTTACAAGTGAACTTTTAGCTAGTTATAGCTGTCTCAGATTTGAATATCTCGATATATATAATATCTCGATCGCTTACAAAACAATTATGCTATATAACCGCGCGGTCAAAATATATGCAGAAAATGTGAAAATATTGCTAATCAGCGTTAAAACTAAAATCAGTACCACCTTATGTTCTACATTTGATCGATTTGTCTTTGTACGCTTTATTAAATTGCCGTTCAAATTCTTTTGAAAATAATTTTTTGAAAAATATTTGCTTTCGTATTTTTGGAGTTTCATAAAAATCACTTGTGAAAAAATTATTCTTTGTATAGAGAAAGCAGAAAAAATAAACTTATATCAAAGAATCCTGAAATGCTCTCCTAAAAACTGGCTTCCTCAGAATTTTGATACTATGTATCGTTTTCACACAATTATTTTTTAAGACATTTTGGCAAAAATACTAAAAAAAAGTAGGAAAAAATAACTTTCGAACGGCTAATCGTATAAAATTTTCAGCAATATTTTTGGAAATAAATTGCAAACTCTATGACATATTTGAATTGTAGGTCTGTGACGATGTTATTTCTGCGCCTTTTTGGCTCCCGAAATGTTTTTTGCCTTCAGATAGTCAAAGGGTGTGAGGGGGTTAAGACAATCACTACAATCATTTATAAGATTCAATTTGGTTGGGAAATGGATAAGGTGTGTCAAATACTGAATTATAAATGTATGTTTGTAAAATATACCTTGACAGTGATAAAAGTGGCATCCATCGTTTCGGTATCATTTAACTTAAATTTATCTTTGATAGGAGCGTCAAATGGCTTTTTCCAAGCACCCTTGAAATGAAGAGCGGAGCAAAGAGCAACCATAGTATTTGGATCAAGATCAGAAGGATTGAAGAGATTTTGAATCATATTTTTGGTCTCTTTGGCAACCCAGTTATTGATGCTATTTGCAGCAGCGACAGCATCGGAATAATCAACTTTTTCTGGAGGAGCAGAATATTTTTCGAGAGCTGCGGCCATAAATGGGGCTTTGAGTTCAAATCCATTTTGAACAAACATACGGGCGGCGACACTTGCAATATCTAAAATATTATATAAATATACTAAAACATTAACAGTGTGTGATCTGATGTGATCAAATTGATAAATAGCATGAGAGTTATCTTATATTGAAGTTTTAGTGATAACTTATATCAATAATGTTCCCGACTCGACGTGACTCAATTACGAAATAAGAACTTCCCGGCGGTCCCTGCCGGCAATGCTCGGTAAAGTAATGTCATTGACTTACTTTCTAAAGGTGTCTCGTAAAGGAATAGGGAAATTTGAAATTAAAGCACTGACAGTTGCTGCACTGTTGAATGGGTTTTTATTGAAAATTTGAATGTTCAGCATATTATGGAATATCCCTTTATCACTTTTTGGTTAGAATCCGTAGCCACTACTCCTTTTAACGTGTGATTTTAACGTTATGGCTACGCATTCTAACCAAAAAGTGATAAAGGGATATTCTAAAAATTCCAAGGTCCGATTCAGGACTGTTGGAAGTCAGTATGTCTGACCTGGTCATGTATTTTCATGGCCATTTCCGAATAATTCTTATTTGGACTAATATTTTTGCAGTAGCTATGTGATAAATTATTGTTTATTTTTAGAACTATTTCAATAGTTTAAGAACGATAGAAACTTGTAAAAAAGTACCAATCGTTCCATTTTTTTGGAACGCCATTTTAATGGCATTTTTCATTCAGCAAGTTGATAACATGCAAAATTCGAAATTTAAAAGTTCATGCAATTAAACAAAAAAGACTCGTTAACCAATAAAAAGAAATCAAAAGTTAAAAATAAACTACGTTAAAAGTAAGTTTTAGTATCAAAAAATCTAAGATTATGAAGAGTGGAGCCGCATATAATATTTATTAGCCAATCAGTGCGTTTTAGGTCGACTCTCAACAACATTTATTTTGGTCAAAAAACAGGCTCAAAGTTGATATGGTTGCGCAGAGCCATTCAAGCTGAGAGACAAACGAACTGTCAAAAAAATCATTGCTTCAATGTGAAAATAATTCATATCAAAGCTCATTTAAATATTTTTTAATTACCTTTTTGGACAATTTCTTTCAAACCATTAGATAAAGTTGCATGAAATTCCTCGTGATTTTTGCCACCGCATGCGCTGACAATTTCATCTCTGGATTCATCAGAAGATCCGAGGGCGACTAATCCGAGCGCATGAGCGATATTAACAGGGGACACACAAGCGTTTCCAGCAACTGTGCTAATGAGGTTCATTGCAAATTTAAATTCCGACATTTTTGGAATTTTTTTATTGATCTCTAAATTGGAAATGATCTTAGTGGATTTGCAGGACGCACGGTTTTATATAAAAAGTAAATAATTAACAAAATGACGTTAAAATGATTCATACAAATATTCGTATATTAATATTAGAAGCGAATATTTGCGCTTCTGATGTGACAAATCAATCATTTTAAGACTAGGACAGTGGCCTTGAAAATTATTGCAAATTTTAGCTATCGGAAAATTCGTCATTTTTATATACACTAGATGCGGCATCTAAGATGCCCCTTATTCGAACACTTTGTTATTAAAAATTACACATACAATCGTAAAATGCCGGTCGTTCAACGCTTTTATTACAACTGATTGGTAACGACATTATAAGAGTGCTATCGACGGCCCAATAACGCCGAATTTGCCGAAATCGCCGAAAAAACCTACGCAATTTCACAATTTTTAGCTCAAATACTTTCAGTGCCAATGTCGCCAAAGAGCGATTACAGATTACTTTGTTGGCGTCATTTTCAATATTTAATTTTCCAAATTTACAATTTTTATCTTTAATTTGATTGCGTTTGGTAGAGTACTTAATTCTACGCATTTTGGTGATTTACTTCATTCGAACCTATTGTAAAACGCTTTATAAAATCAAAAAACTGTTCGACATATCGAAGATTATACCAACGTGACCCGTAGAACTTTGGCGTCAGAGACCTAAAGAATCGTGTGATTTGATTGGTCAATCCACAAGAGTCAATTCGAACGCCTACGCGTTTTTCATTTTTTGAACAAATTTTTTTATTTCTGTTCTCATATCTATCATGATGCCCGAGTAACTTAAATCTCTCGTTTACCCTTTAAAAGAATAGGGAATAAGAGATTTTAGTTACTCGGGCATCATGATCGATATAGATTATGCCTGGAATTTTTGCAAACATACTAGTAGCCAAAATATAGTAATATGCAAAAATTCCAGGCATAGGCATAATCTTCGATATCGCCGAAAGTGCCAATATCGCCGAATTTTGTAAGCAAAAACCTTTCGGCGATATTGCCCCCCCCTCTGTATGACGTTTGCAATTCTCCTAATTTTCTGCTTATATAATTGGTCAATATGGATTGGGACCCGATCATCGGGTACATAAAGTACACACGTCACAAGCCAAATTTAGACATCTATCCAAAAATGAACAAAAATACAAATTTATAGTAACCGATACAGTGTATGCAATCAAATAATTGTTCTGCACTTAAAAAAAATGTATGTTAAATAACCTATCTTGTAGTGAATTCTCACTAAATTTTCAAAACAAAAATTCAGAAAATTGAAACAAAAATACTAGCTCTTGACAAAATCAGTCGTAAATTCTAATTACTACAGGGGGTGCCGAAAAAACCTGCGCAATTTGACTATTTTTAGCTGAAATACTTCCTGTGCCAATATCGCCGAATTTGCCAATTTCGTTTTTTTAGAGATTTATTTCACAAATTACTTTGTGGGCGTCATCAATGACGTCATTTTCCCAAACCTACTTTAATCAACTTTTATTTGATCGCGTTTGGTGGAGTATTAAATTCTACACATTTTCGTGATTCATTTCATTCAAAGCTGTCGTGAAACTCCTCATAAAATTAAAAAATTCTTCGACGTCATTTCGAATGCTTACGCGTTTTTCATTTTTTGAACGAAAAAATTTATTTCTTTTCCATAATTTTTTCCATAATATTTTTCTTAATTCCAGGCTTGCTCCAAAATTTTCAGCCAAATCTATAATAAAATAAGGCCCTGAGCAGTTCGGGTCTAAGTTGAACACCGTGTATCACCGGATGTGCAAGTAACGCCGGAATTTTTGGCAAAAATCTTTCGTCGATATTGCCCCCCCCCCTGATTTATACGGTGTTAAAGAATTTGACACCGTATACTTATTACGGTATTAAGGAATGCTCGAGAAGGGTCCCCGCAACACGTACTCTCCCGCAGCCCAATTTAAGATGAACACCCCCCTGTACTATACTAAGTAGAATTTGATTTTTCGAGTGCAAAAAAAGGTGTTTAATTTCATCACTCAGTGAGTGTGTATGTGAAAGTAAAAACCTGGGAGTAAATAACATCAATTCCATAATATATTATCTATCTGCTAATTTCTGAAATATGTCTCAAAATAAGGCGAAACAACATAACTTACGACTTGGCTGTCCGGATTTTGATTGGGGGAAAAGTTGAAAATAATCGTAATTTTTCGAGACCGTATTTTCGAAAGACCTTGAAAGAATTTATTGATTATTTCGATAGTAGATTCATTTGAAAGCGTGGGAAGTATTTTACGCTGACCAATCAGCCCCGAGATAAATAAAATCCCAGCCTCCTGATTGGCCAACAATCACTTTAGCTCACTCTCATTTCTGTATAATTTAGATTCTTTTAGTAATCAATAACAATCTTAGTTTTTACGTGTTAAATTTGTCAAAATTAATTATTGTCTCGAAATTTTCCAAAAACGTTTTAGAGAAAAAATAGAGATTTTGGAAGAAAAATTTTGATGAGTGATGGAAGGTGAAGCGAGGTTTGATTTTAGAGCAAGTCAAGACGATGAATTATCCTTTAGAGCTGGAGATCTTGTGAAAATTTTGCAACTAGACGAGGTAAACCTTATTTTTTAACGCATGTTCGACAAAAAAATTCCAACAGTTTTTATGAAAATCCAGGATTATAACATCGTTAAGAAAAGTATGTGCAACAGGTCATGTCTAAAACGAAAATGGATACAGTATGGAAAAATGGATATCGATTACTGGGCCTCCTGGCACATATTATAGGGGGGCAATATCGACGAAAGTTTTTTGTCAAATTGCGTAGGTTTTCGGCGATATTGCCCCCCCCCCTGTAGCTAGTTTTTTAGACAAATTTTTTTTATAATTCAGCTTTCGAAAACGACTCATCCGAGTTCTTAGATAGCTCAAACGGAGCACAATTATTTAGAGAAAAATAAATTAAAAAAATGATCCGAATCAGACCATTGTTTCCAATTTTTTTAACAAAAACTTATACGATTAACTTACGATTGTATACAATTGTAATTAAAAATTTTTAGGACCGATTCGGACCATTTTTTTTCATTTTATTATTCACTAAATATTTGTGCTCAGTTTGAGCTATCTAAGAACGTAATCGTATGAGTCGTTTTCAAAAGCCGAATTATATAAAAATTTTGACTAAAAAACTAGCTTACTAGGCAGAGGCCCCGTAATCGATATACAGTATGTAGTATGAAAAATTCGAATTAGCCAATTGTATTATTTTTTTAGGTTTAGTAATCGAAGAAAAATTGGACCTCTTAGAGTTAAAATTTCTCATCATAATTTTGACACTTTTTCTCGACCCTCTCTGACCGGTAACAGTCTAGTACAACACCTAAAAACTTTTTGAACATCCGATTATCAAAATCTCGAAAATTATACATGTATATGAAAATTCCGGAATACATAAATTAGTTAGTCCAAAAAACATACCGATGATGCAATAAAAGCGAAACGTCTATTATATCTTATAATAAGATTCTTATTTTATAGTTTTGTTTTGGTCTTTATATTTTCTTATTTTTTACCTAGATGGCTAATTTCCATTTTGCATATTTTTGTTTAGTAAAAGCAACTTTTGATGAGCTTTCGATTTATTAAAATCATTTTCAAATCAAAATTTTTTCAAAGTTAGAATTTGTTTCGCAGTTTCCTTTTTTGTTGGTTTAAAAAAGTTCATATTGCCAATATGATATTGGGTATTTTATCTCAGGGACGTTGCCTATTTATGAGAACAATTGTCTTGGAAATAAGCCATTATAACAAATAATTATTTTAACTTGTTCGGAAATAATTATTTTTTTATAAAAATCCGGCCTTATAACATTGTTAAGAAAATTTGTATCTACAACACCTAAGAATTGGATCAAATTTCTTAGGTGGTTTTTTTTAGATGCGATATATTTGACTGTGTCACCACAGACGAACTGTATGAAATATCACAAAACAGTTTTTTGCATTCAACTGGAAACTAAAAAAGCTTAGGCCAAATGTTTTTTTTAATTTTAGAAATTCGAGATTTTCAAATGACCCAATATTGGTATGAAATGAAACTAAAAAAATTCCAAGACTAATGCCTGAAAAATAAAATTCCAAAAATTAAGTCTTCTCTTTGAGCATTTTTTATAATGATGGTGACTCAATCAAATCTGTCGCACTTAAAAAAACTACCTAAGATAGATGCAATATAATTTATTTTTTCATTTATATTATATAAATGAAAATGTCAGTCGAATTTTTTTTTACTTTTCTGGTTTATATTTTTTGAACGATGGAAGATTTGATTTTTATAAAAAAAATACCTCACAATTGTTCTCATAAAAAGGTACCGTCCATGGGGCACAATACCCAAAATAAAGAATTTTAAACCAAGGAAAGACGATTTCGAAAACATTTTCGCATGTTCGGAAAATCTACATCAAAGACCGTTATTTCTGAAAATCGTCAAAACGAACGGAAAAAGTCCGAATATTAACCACTGGATCTTTTGAAATATAGAGGTGATTTCAAAATGTATCCTGTATAACAGGAAAAATCTAAAAATATGAACTTTGGATATAAAAAAATCGTACATGTTTGCATTATATTATTTCCTCTCATGAGAAACATTTTATCGTACATAGTCTGAAGACGAAAACCGTTCAGTTAATATAAAATGGAAAATCATCATTTAAATTCTAGGATCGAAATTGGTATCGAGCTGAACATAATGGACATATTGGCTATGTCCCGAAAAATCGAATTCAACTCAAAGTAAGTGTTTTAGAGAAACGCGTGTGACAAAAATCAAAACTAAGCTGAGTAGCTTTTTTAATCGGCCCCACCCCCTGAAGACAAAAACTGTAGGAGATATTGGGAAACATTTAAATTACGTATTATTCCCTGATACATATAAATTATTTTTCTGTTGCTGTCAAAATATTCTAATTGGGAGTAACAATCTTTGATTTTTACGTCCAGTGACATTGTAAAAGAATTTTATGGCGCGTATTATGGTAAGAATTGATTTTTCAAAATCGATAATTTTCTAAAAAATGATAATTTATTTCGAAAAATCGTATTTTTGACCCGCAAATTCGCAGAAGATTTTTTAAATAAAACCTTTGTAGCAAGCGCTTCTCAAGAAAATTTTTTTTGAAAGTTTGGTTTCGGTCTTTCTCAGTATTTTTCAAACTTTTGAAAACATGGAGTTTCGAACATAAGTGCACATCCGCCATTTAAAATTTTTTGTGGGAACATTTAAGGCAATTCGAAAAAAGATGAAATTTTTTTTGATGAAAGCGACAATTGGCTATTGAAAAACCCTTAAAATGCGACGACCACCCCCTTAATTCCAAAAAAAAACTTATGTTTTTCAAACGTTTTATTACTGTGAAACCTGTCTGAGCAGACAAATTGGGAAAACCTACGCATGTTTCTGAAAACCCTAAATAAAGTCTTTCCAAAAATAAGTGGACAAAATTGTAAATATTCAGTGGTTTGGAGACATATTAAACAATTGTTTAATTTATATTTAATAAAACATGGAAAATTTTCAATGCCCAAAAAATGTAGTGGGCAAAAAAATAAAAAAATCCTTCAATTATAATTTTTTCCTTTTTAGTCCATTCCCTGGTACAGAGGGCGAATAACACGACGTGATGCAGAAAGTCAGCTTCTACAACCGCCTGGGTAAGAAAGACACTATTACTTGTTGCTTAGACATTAAAATAAATCATCAAAATAAAAATTTGACACCACTGGGGTCATATTAAATAATATTTTATAAGTTTTCATTAATACGCAGAAATTCATGTGAATGTTCAGAATGCCTGATGGTGCATTTCTCGTCCGAGATTCAGAATCTACACCTGGAGATTTTTCACTATCAGTACGATTCGATAACAGTGTGGAACATTATCGAGTACTTCGCGATGCCGGTAAGTTTTTTTTAAATTTAATAATGATTAATATATGAAATAACGCTCTAATTGGTTCTTAATACAGGCTCTTCAAATTTTTTAGGGATTCTTATATGAAAGTAACCTCAGTTAAAATAAACTAAAGTTTATTTTTTTTTAATTTTAGTCAACTTTTTTAGGCCAATATTTCTTATGGGCTGTGCGATTTAACAGCCTTAACGAATTGATCGAATATCACAAGGGCCATTCAATTTCTCGCACGATGCAAATTTTGCTCCGAGAAGTCAACTTTCCTCCCGGAGGTGCTGCTCCTCAAGCAGCCTTGCCTTCGCCTCGTCAACCACCACCAAACAACAATCAGCCAACTTTTATAGCGTTAGCAGCCTACAGATTCGTCGGAGGAACGTGTTTTTTAAAGAAAAAAATATACAGAACTTCAAAATGCATATGCTATAGATATTAATATTTTTTTGTATAAAGGATCGAACATCCGCAAGTTTTTTTTACATTCTAATTTTTATGCCCGTTATTTCAAATCAAAATTTGTAACCAACTGGAAAACCGTATAAGGTAACAAATGACGACATATTTAAACCGGGAGTTTCTGGGATGAAATATTTTAATATTAGACGATTGTTGTTAATTTTTATACTTTAGCAATTTTGGCTGTCTACCCGCCTGGGTAAAAAAACGGAGAAATCGAAAAGACTCACGCTGTATTATATTATTATATTTTATATTATTTATATATAATATATTATATGACGAATAAAGTTAAAAATTGGCGTCATATTAAAACCTGTTTTTTTATGGGGTGACATTTTGTAATATCACACCATTGGTGTCAAAGAAAATGTTAATTTACAGTTGATCTTGATACATGACTCGTATATCAAGACCAAGTGTAAATTACTTTTTTTTGACACCAGTCGTATCATATTACAAAATTTTACTCCACAAACTACAGATTTTAATATAACGCCAATTTTACCCTTATTTTCGGTTTAATGATTATTTGCTTGGTCAAAATATATTTTTGACACATACCATTAAAATTTTCTATAATCCAAACAATTTGTTCCATTTGAAGATTTCTGGTATGTCCTTTGTTTCAAGACATTTAGTTAGTTTTTTTTTGATAATTTTACTAAACACAAAAAATAGAAGAAAGAAATGAGCTGAGCTTTGAACCGCAAGAACAAATCACTGTCGACGTGTTTTATAATGGAAACTTCAATTTGAGTAAGTTACCCTCAAAAAAACGTTTAAACGTTATTAAAATATTTATGAGAAAAGTTAATTTATTTTCTTATTTTTTAAAACGTATTATTTACATTTGTAAAATTTTACAACATTGGAAACGCCATTTTTAAGCAAAATTCCACCGAGGAAACAAAAATTCTCTGACATTTTTTTGCTTATTAACAGGAAAAAACTACTGAAATTTGAAATACTTCCTAGTTTGAATCGCCTGCAATTATCCAACATTTTACATCCATTTATGAATTACATAGTTTTTTGAAAAAATAAATTATGAACTGTCAGAAAAAGTTATTATTTATTTAAGATAGCCAATGGTGGAACGGCCGGATTCACCGAGAAAATGATATTGTTGAAGGTCTTTTCCCATCGAATTATGTTGCCGTCACGGAGAATGTTCGGAGACAATATAATATTCAAAGCCCCACAGCGTGAGATCGCAAAAAACTTGTATTTATCCAAGAACATAAACTCTAAAGAAAACAAAAATATCCAATGCACGCTCTAATATTGATTCTAGATATGAGCCCATGAAGTACATCTCTAAGCCATCAAAATATGGGTTGAAAGCAAACTGCATATTAAAAAATAGGATTTAGGATGATAAATTGGATTTGATACAAAGTAGAAAAATAAAAAAAAACACTTAGATTTAATTTTCAGACGAAAAATGATATAAGGCTCGTCCAGGGGAAATCCTATATTTTACAACCAATTACTAAGTAATCATCAAAAGTGTAATAACCCCAAAGATGTGTCTACATCCGATTCTTAGAGGGGTTTTCATTGGAAATTATCTGGTAAAATATCATTTTTATACTTTGAATAATAATCGCAATAAATTCGTCCCATAACCATATTTTTGAAAGGTCCAACAATTATTGTAGGTTATCAAAAGGTAAAATACTAGAAACTTACACAAAAAAGATATGAATCATATGATGCATCTTTTTGAAAATGGATATTTTTTGTTTGAAATATTCAAAAACTTTTTTTAACCCTTGGAGGCTCCAAACTAAAAACTCCGCTGGAGGCTCCAAAGACGAATAAAATTTTATAATAATAAGATTTATTCGTTGAAAATGCCCGTCGAAAACCACATTTTAAACTTCGTAGTGTACTGGTTGAACTTGACTTTTCACTATTTTTTTTTCGTCTGAATGTTCTCAAAATTTATCAATATATTTTTTTTAGATTTAAAAAATATTCTGTAATTAAAAAGTTATTTTTAAATATCCTCAGTTTCTAGTCAAAAATATAAGCTTTAAAGAAAACTTATTTATTTTCTTTAAAAATCTTATATCTTCTAAATGTGAGATTTCGGTAATTCACTCGAGAAGAAATAAATTGATATTTCCGTATAGCAGAGAAATTTTGTTGGGTTTTATACATAACTAGAAAACTATCCTAAAAACCGAATTTCTCAAATTTTTCATATAGTAAGTCAGTTTTTAGAAATCGGCGCTTTAGATAAATTTTAGAGAAATCGGCAAAAAATAAGATAAAATAACTTTTGAACGGTTGGTGAGAAAACAATTTAATTAAGATTTTTGAATTTTCCCTGGCAAACTCTATCTTAAGATTTAAATCTAAAGTCTGTAGAGTATTTTTATTGATCAATTTTTCAAGGTTGAATAAATTTCTAGCCGATTAATCGGCTCGGAGCCTCCAAGGGTGAAGGAAAGCCAATTTCAAGAGTCCCAGAAATCATCAATGAGAAAAATGTGGGTTATTATCACTGATTTTTGTTAAAGGTTTACAGAATAACGTTAATCTGTAAATGAGTATTTTGCTATTGACAGTCATCGTTATCAATATAACACTTATTTTTCTCATTTAAGCTTGCAATCTACCCAAAAATATATTATTTTGATATTTCAAGAATAAACAACTATTAGTTGATTATTTCTTAAAATGTCACAAGGAAACTCCTTAATTCCAACCACTGAACTTTAATCTCATTCACAAATGGTTCTTACAAAATCCAAATATCTTTCCTAATGCAATTGCCGTTATTTCCGAACATGGTTTTTTCTTAATCAGCATCTGTTAGAACTTTTTAGTCGGGTAGCTACATATCTTAAGGGGGTTGTATCGGCTGGAAAGACTTTTTAAAACTTCCATAGTTTGGGCTTCATACATTTTTTAATAAACATAGCACTAAACTGGTTTCTAAAATGGTAATTCATAATCTCTAGAAAAACATTTTATGCTATTTTGAATCGCATGTTGAACCAACCGGTAAATGACGAGGTAAAAATCTTTAATGTTATATGTGTATTTTCCTAAAGTAATCTATCTCTTATAGATTAGAAGATATATAAGCCGATACAACCCTCTTAATCATTTATTAAGCCCCTCTAGAAAGTTTACCCGTTTCTATTATTTCTTTTCTTTTATCATTGTTTTTTTATATTTTTTTGAGTTTGTTCAGCTTGAAATTTTAGCATTTGAAGGTTTTAATACTTTCTTGATACACCAGAAAATCATTTAAAAGAGCGTTTTTCAGTTTCATTGATAAACTTTAATGTCATTTTTATGAAAAGTCAGTTTAATAACAAAAACTTCTTATTTTCTTTTAAAAATTCCAAAGTTTAAGAAAATGAGAAATGGGGGTTATACCGGTTGGAACACAAACGAGGAATCCTTTAAGATAAAAGTTATAACATATAACACTGAGTTTTTTTTAACTTCTGCTTCAAAATTCAAACAATGAATTTTGTTGTCCGCTGTCAAATTTAGAATAAAATAAATCATATACAAAATATTAATAATAAAATTTTGGTTTTAATTTTTTCAAACTAAAAGTTTACTATTTTTCCCAAATACAAAATAATTTTTTGAATTCTGCACTGTACCTCTTAAACCTGCTAAGCCGAAGTTTTGAGATTTTGTGCTCACGAATTAACTATGAAATGACAAAGCTGAAATATTTATTTTTTCCTTTCACTTTGCGTTATTGTCTCAAATTTACTGATTTCTTTGAATGCACTAAAAATGCGTCAGTTTCCGAATTTAACCGCCAGAGAGTTGAAACAATCAATGAGAAACTGGTGTATTTATTTCACCAAAAGTGTGTCACTGGTTCCCTCTCCAATATATGCAGTAAATGCTCTTAAAATAAAATATCGACATTGTTTTATTTTAGAATGAATGAAAGCGTCTTAGAAATTTTAAAAAATGATCTTGATACAGAACTGGACCATGTGTTGAAAAAGAAGCCGCAACTTATTAACTGGGTTGACCAACAAGGAATGACTTTACTTCATAGGGAGGGTTTCGCCACTGGATTATCTGAAATGTTTATAAAACAATGCAAAATGACCCTAGAAAAGTGTCTCGCATTATTTTGATACAAATAACATAATGGCCCCAATCAATTTGTATGTTTAGAACATTTAACATATGTTTTGTATAAAAAATTTCTATAATAATGCACTGGTTAGCATTATTATAACACGGTATAAAAGGCCATTTATATTGAAAACTTGTTTATTATTAACTTTAAATTACAATTATAGGTCACAGTTGATTTCAAAGTTAAATTTATCAAAACTTGATGATTCATAAGATTAAATTTTATATCGAAGAATATACTTGTGCGTGCTTTTTCACTCACTCGGATAACTGTGACTGCTGACCAATCACATCACACGATTATCAACTTATGTGAAGAATCGTGTGATTGGTCACCAGTCACAGTTATCACGTGTGATTGAAAAAGCACGCACAAGTATAATCTTCGATATAGGGTGCGCAGCGGTCAAAATTGTAAATTTTAAACGGAAAAAAATAAACTAAAACTGAAAAAATAACGTAAGTTATAAATTAAGTATATCTATCTTCAGTGGCATGCCATGGCATAACCTTTTCAGGGCGGCTCAGATGAATTGCGAATTGTGTTCAAAAGTACTATTATACAGAGGCGCAGACCCTTTTGCGATGGTACCGCAAATAGAATGGACGCCATTGCATACTGCGGCGCAACGTGATTCAAGTAACATAATCCAAGCTTATACAGGAAATAGTGTAAAACTTGTCTTTGGATTATTTTCAAGATTTGATACGGTGTTTATCATAAGTGTAAGCATGTATTTGAAAGCCTGAGTTATACGGTATAAACGGTTACAATTGTATGTTGCAAAGAACTAAACAAGAAGAATTACAAAAGTTTGGCATTTAGTGAACATGAATTTAGGGATTTTATACTTTAATTTCGAATAAAACGTTATGGTGGCGACTTATCTTATTGCAATTTGAAGTTTCATTCAGCTTTAATTTTCATTAGTTGGCACAATAATGTATCGTTTGAAATTAAAGTATACAACCTCTCAATTTGCATTATCTTACGAAGTTTGTTTACAATCAATTTATTGAAGCATATCGGCAAACTGTCTGACCAAACCATATTTTTTGACCAGCATTGTTTGACTTTAACCCTTGTGAGCATATAAAAAAACGTTCCGCCAAGGCACCAGAGCCTCTATTGTGGCTCTTCTTTAAACGTTGTTTACAGAAAGCTTAACGCAGTTGGAATTTCAATTTTGTCTGCATTTAAGGAAGTTGAAAGGTAATATTTTTGCATCCGACATTTTATATTCTAGAATTTTTATTTTTAGTTCTATAAAATAAAGTGAAAAAAGCAAGGTATACCATATCACGTGATACACGGTCACAGTTGTCTTCACAAGTTACATTTCTGTCGGAAACGATGAACAAGTATCTGGCCTACGTCATAGTTTTGTCCGCTTTGATTTAAATCGCATAAATCAAAAGTAATTTATAAATAAGTCGAAAATTTTGATGGAAAAATCATGATTTTTGATAAAAAATGATTATTTTTCGCTATAAACGCAGTTTATTATACTTTTTACTATTATTTTCAAGTAAATATGGTAATGAAGTACAACTGTTGACAATTTTTGATTGCTTAAATTCACTTTTAAAATAAATAAATTTTTTCATGGGATACTTGAAGTTGAAAATTTAGAAATTTCACTTCCGAAAAAAAATATCTGCCCCTAGATACCGATAAATTTCCTTATTAATCGTTATGCATGCACAAAACACTTTCCTGAAAACTGGCTAATCTCACATTTGTATTTTATGTCTAGTTCCGAAATATTTTTTCCGGAAGTGAAACATAGGAGAAAAATCGTAATAAAT
>SCLH01000932.1:170214-181855 GCA_004367855.1 Oikopleura vanhoeffeni
AGAAATTTTCAAAGGTAATTTCATACTTTTGTTTAATTAGATTTTCAAGCTTTTAGACAAAAACAATTCGGGATTTTTTAGCCTGACTAAAAGAGATTTTTGTCCTAAAAATTATAATAAATATTTCATTTATTTTTGATCATTTATAAATAATTTTTGTGTTTAACAAACATTTGATAAGTTTTTGGCAAAACATTCTTAAAAAAACATGATATTTCATCAGCAAAATGATATATTTTATTTTTGTAAAAATTTGGGCCATGTTTTTATGTTCAAGCTACATCTTCGAGCAGAGTCGTTTTGTTATTTACATTTCACCGCAAATTATCGGTTTCTCAAAAATAGCTATAAAGATTCTTGTTTAACCTGCAAGATCAGGTTCTAAAAATCAAGGATTTCTAAACAAAAATAAAATTTGACAACAAAGACGGTCATATTACATGTTTTGGTATATTGTAACTGGTTTATAAAAATCAAATAAAAAACTGGTCACGCCACAGCGATTTCGTGATGAAAGGCATGAAATTGTAAAATAATAAAATTTTACACCAAAAAGGAATAATATTTCACGGTTTCAGTTCTATTAGAACCATGAAAATCAGAGTTTACCAGATAATTTTTTAATTACTGTGGTATTCGTCTAAGAGGACTCCTTCTAAGAAGACAAAACAACAAGAATTTGGCCATTTTCGAGCGTTCGTCTAAGAGGACAAAACGGGGCCTTAAAATTGTAGTGAAAACAAAAAATTGTTGTGAAAAATAATACCCATAATAATGTAGCGAAATTTGATTTTTCTATTTTTTTCTTGACTTCTGAGCTATCACTAATAGCCTATTAGTAATAGTCTGATTCGCCTGGAAGCTGCTGATGCTCAAAAACCTTTTGCTCGGAAATTAAAGAAATGCATTCAAATTCTGAGCTGCTGAAGAAAAATTAAAAAGGACAGGATTTTGATGAAACCTAAAATTTTAGTGCAGCCTAGGATATTTTAGATTAGTTTGAGTTCGAAAACGATGTAATGCGACGCTGTTAAAGGTGTTAACATGTATCTCCAAAAATATCGATTACGGGGGCTCCTGGTAGTTTTTTACTGCATTTTTAGCCCACATTGTTATATACTTCGGCTTTTGAAAACAACTCCTCCGATTACATTATTAGATAGCTCAAACTAAGCACAACTATCTTGTGAATAATGAAATAAAAAAATTGGTCCGAATCCGATCATTGTTCCATTTTTTTTTGAAAATTAATAATTAAACAATTTCAGTAATCTCAGAAAAAAAGGTCCGATGGACCAATTTTTTTGTTTTATTATTTACAAGATATTTGTGCTCAGTTTTAGCTATCTAAGAATGTAATTGGATGAGTTGTTTTCAAAAGCCGAATTATATAAAAATGTTTAATAAAAATTCAGTAAAAAACTACCAGGAGCTACTTTAAATAGCTTGCAGATTTACACAATTTACCTTGTATAAATTTTACAAGTGTAAAATAGAGTTCTAAACCTATTAATTGTTTGAATTGTTGCCCGACTTTAAGAAGAGCGATGTTAGTCAAAAGGGATTGATGCAATCTAATTTTAAATTTCATATTCGAATTTTTCAGACAATCATAGACTATGATTCATAGTGAATCTCAAAAAAATTTCAACGGCTGAAATTCTTCAGACACTTCGTGAGTCAAAAAAACGACAAACAAAGTACAATTTTGTAAGATTGGACTGTAATGGTTAAATTACTAAAAAATATTGTCAAAAAAACCACTTCCAATAATTTTAAAACCTGAAAATGCATTCTGCCAAACGTTGTTTAGAATAAAATCATAATTTTGATTAATATTTTAGGTGCTATAATCGACGCTCGGTTATCGGAAATGGATCAGGAGCAGTTGGAGCTGACTCAATTAAATCAAAAATTACTTCAATGTCTTCAACTTTATGATACTCTTATGCAGCAACAATTTCCTCCACAACAACAAAGCTACATGCCACCTCACCAAATGACTAATCATCAAATGAGTCAACAAATGGCGAACATGAATATTCAGGTAAAAATTAAAAGATAAATCTCAGGTATTTTTTTTGTTGAAAGCACCCACGTAGACCGAACTTAGGAGCTGTCGCGACATCTCGATGGAGTCATGAAATATATACTTATGGTGGTTTAAAACTCCGATTATCTTTATATCCGATTTTTAGAATAATGACAAATGGGTAAAAAAATGCCACCAAGAGTCAAATTTTATTGGGGGTCTCCAAACTCGCAAAAAACGACTTTTACCGGTTTTCGAAATTAATTTTGACGGAGAAACTTTATTTTGGGATAAATTTCTACTGAATTGTACTTGCCTGAAGTTCTGCGTTTTCTAAAGCCTCGATTATTTTCGACGATCGTTCAAAACTGGTAGATCCAACTTTTTGGACGTAAAGGTCCTTATACAACTTTTTGAATTATTTTTTAAATGCATGATGATGCGAATAGCTAAACGTTGCAAATAAAATAAAAATTATTAAAATTTTTTGAATTATCTACGTTATCTTTCGGATAATTACAACGAACTTATTTATGACGTTTATTAATTGATTCGGTGTCACTTTAGTTAACCTATTTGTATTAATGTCATACATTTGACTGAATTTGCATAGAGTTCGAGATTTTTCTAGCTCATATTTACCTCTGGCGGCACATTTACCCAATTTTTTAACCAATACTAATTTTTTTCGAGGCGTTTTGGGTCTATTCCACGTTAAGGGGGTGGCATAAACCCGGCATCCTGGAGTCAATATAACTTAGGTNGAAATGACATTAGTTTGGAAGAATGAACATTTATTGAAGATAAAAAATAAATTTCCAACATTTTTTTTTCTTTCATATATTGCTCTGAAAAAATGTACCATCTGCTGGAACTTTATGCCACCCTTAAAGGGGGTACTGTCCGCAAAAAAAGTTGCGTTATAATTTAAAAGGTGAGAATTACTAAATCGACCAAAAAAAATCGATTCGTCTTGTCTTAGAGTTTTTTACTTAGCCGTTTGCTCCACTAGAGGACGCGGAATGTCAAAGTTAAAAACCCTTCTGGACCGAAATATATAATCAGATTTTTTTCATTTTTTTTGACAAAAACACCCGCAATATGATATTCTTTTCTTTTCAATTAAAAAAACTGAATCGAAAAAATAGGTTTGACTTTTATCGCTAAAAAACGTGTTTTTTATTTTCATTCAAACCGCAAGGATCTAGACTATTTTGGGAATTTTTTGTTATTGAATAATTCGTTTGTTCTCGAAATTTCAGCTTGAATTTCTTCCGCTGCGATAAATGAATTGCAGTTTGTTAAACGGAGAGTTGTAGCAAAAATCTTGACAGCTGCTCGCGCGATTTTACCTTAAACTTTCAAGTTATAATAAATAAACTTATAAAATATAATTTATTTGTGAGAAATGGTGACAATAACAATATAAGAAACTGTGAAGATCTTATCTAGAGTCAGGTCCTTTTAATCAATTAGTGCAAAACAAAGGTGTGATTTTGTTTGGAAAATCATTCGTTTGCGCAGCTAAATGTAAACTTAGTTTGACAAATGTTGGTCGGAGATTAAAGAGAAATTTGAAAAAAACCTCGGTGGGAGTTATTAATTAAAAGGGGGGGTAGGATTCAAATCATAAATTCTCGTCAGGATTATTGTATAGAGGTCATGAATTTTCCTAGGTATTATAAAAGGTTCTGAAATCTTTTTTTTTCATTTAAAAAAATCCGAAAAAAAGAGAAAATCTTACTTGCCTTCAAGCAAAAAAAAAAATGTTTGACGAATTTTTTTATACAAGAGAATCTAATGGAAACGAGACTTGTAAGGAATTGATACGAGGAAGTTAATTCCGAAGCAGGTAGGACAAAAAATTAACGTACAAACAATTTAAAAACGTGTGGAGTCAATCATCTAGGCGCTTTTGTGCCATTGTAAGTTGAACCAATTATCATTTTTTGCCTAAATATGTGGTCAAATATACGTAAGAGTCTTTCAATCTTTTTAATTTTTTGTCATTTTCTGATATTTTTTCTCGCTCCATAAATAATTATGTGTGATTTTATTTATTTACAAATGAAAATGCGCGAGCAGCTGTCAGATTATGTTGCTCACAACTCTCGTTTAACAAACGCAATTCCATTATCGCAGCGGAAGAATCTCAAGGCTGAGATTTCTTGGAACAAACGTATTAAAATTAAAAAATTTTTTCACAAAATAGGTTAGGATCCTGGTTGCTTTTGATGAATACAAAACACGTTTTTTAGCGATATAAAAGTCAAAAATATTTTTTTCGATTCGTTTTTTTTTATTGAGAAAAGGAATATCATATCTGCGGTGTTTTTGACAAAACAATGAAAAAATCATGATATATTATTTTTTTGGCCAGAAGGGTTTTTAACGTTGACTTAGCGCCCTTAGTGAGCAAACGGCTAGTACTCTAAGACCAAAACAACGATTTTTTTTGCGTTGATTTTAGTATTCTCACCTTTAAATTATAACCACTTTTTTTGCGGAACAGTACCCCGTTAGGGGGTATATCTGTCTGATTAAATAAAGCCTTAGAGCATTAAAAATGCTTCCAAATTGACTACGAGGTGATAATGTAAGTGTACTAAAACCCAGTCATCCAAAAAATTTGAAATTATTCGCTTTCATTTTTTTTCTAAGTATTTAATTAAAAGATGAAAGTTAAAAAATAATCGAATTTAATAACGTCAAAAATCTCTGACAAGACTCATATTTTACTGCTTCTTTGAGCCTACTTCGAAAAAAATTCGAGGGCACTTTTTTTTTCGGGAAATTTTTTCGAAAAATGACCCAAAAAAATCATATTCTCGAGTTTTCGCTGGAAATGCAAAAAAGCTCGACTTAATCTTCTTACCAAATGTTCTGGAGAATACTTGATAAAAATTTGAGCCATTTTGCAAATATAATCTTCGGGAGCATAGATTTGAAGTCTGAAATTGTAAAAAACCGTCGGTTATTTGGCGTTCTAGAATTGTTCATCGCCGGACTCAATAAAAGCTCGCCTTAAAAGATTGACATATACTACCGTTACGTGATCTGTGAAAATTTGAACTCAATTTGATATACCGTCTGGGAGGAGATAGATTTTGCAGTTTGGGAAAATGTCACCTTGTTACGATACTGTACCTATTGGTGTAATGTCAAAATAATTTGTGATTACTTTTTCGCAAGATTAAGGATAGATCTACAAATTAGCATTTTTTCGGTTTTTGCTCAAAGCTTTTAGTTTTCACCGAATATATCTCCCACCCGGCAATATTGTCAAATCTGCCAGATATACCCCTAAGGGGAGTGTGGGTGGCAGTTAGTTATTTTGACACGGTCGCAAATTCGGTATTTTTTCAATTGCACCCTGACCAATCCAGCACCTCGGTGAATCGTTAGCAATTTAAAAAAAAAAAAACACCAAACTATTTCTGGATATTTTTTTCTAGAACATCGAAATCGCCTTTGCTCACTGAAATGCCCAATAATGACAGATGATCAAAAGCAAAATAACCCGTTAGTGATCAATTCTTCACGGAGATTCAGGACCAAAAATAAAAATTTGGAATTTTTGACTAATATTCTAGAAATTTTCCAAAATACTCGTTTCGGACCTGCATAAAACGGGAAATAATTCTAGATATGTTATCATTTCAGGAATACAAAAAAATCAACTCGCAAGAAAAGAATTCTAAATGAACAGTATTTCAATAATGATAGTTTGTTTCAGATTTTTGCGCCTTTTCATATTTTTAATTTTGCCTAATCAATGTAATAATTGGCGCGCATTAAATCAAGCATGAAATAGTGATTGCGAGAAATATAAAAAAAATTATTAAAAATTTCCTTGGTTCAAAAGTTTAATAAGATAAGAGAAGAATTTATGAAATAAAGAAAATTTTAAATCGCATTGTACCGTTCGGTGAGGTATTACTTTTTTTGTTGTAAAATAAATCTACATTTTGCCTATATGTTAACGTATAGCAAGGAATTTTTCAAAATATTTTCGGGGAATTAAGATGAATGTATAAAATATGCTTGGTTGCAATTGTAGGGAAGAATTTTTTTCTTGACCAATTAATATCGGCATTATGCTAATTTTTTGGATACGTGGATTATGGACGGTATCTTCAATGGAGGAGAAATACCACCAATTAGTTTTGCATGTTTAAAGGTTGATGTGTAATATTTTCTTAAAAAACTGAATCAATTTTTTGACTTCTTAAGGTTACGGACCCCCAATATACAATTAGAAAAATAAAACGTTCACTCATTCTTAACAAAAGATAATTTGAGTTTTGAAAAAGGCCTTATTTTCCCCAGCAAATTGCTGGAAGCACCCACAATCCCCTTAAAGAGCTCCTTTTCGTTGCGCTTTTCCAATGGAATTTAATCGATTTCTCGAATTAATCAATTATTTAGGAAAATAATGGGCAGCAAATGTACCAGCAAGGTCACTACCCACAAGCATCTGCTGCTTCCACTCCAGCAATGATGAACAATACTGCGAATCATCACCCACAATACTCCCAGCCCTATCAAATGCCCCAGCAAATGAACCAGGGCCAAATCAACGCACCAAGGCAAATGAGTCAGGTTCAAATGAACCAACCACCACATCAGCAAATGAACCAACCACCACCGCAGCAAATGAACCAACCGGTTCAAAATCAACAGATGATGCCACCAAATCAATATTACGCAAATGCTAACTCCTATGAGCCCACTGCTCCACCACCAACTCCCCCAGTCACCGACCCTCAACCCCGGCAATTACCCGCTCAAAATATTCTGTGATGTTTTACACTAAAAATTTTCATTCATGTTACGGTTCAACTCACTGAAAGCATGTTCATACAGTAAATATGATTTTATCTGTGGATTTCAGTTTTAGCTGACACCTAAAAATTCAAAATTGGGAGGCTTTTAAAATAATTTTCGAATTACAAAAATTAATTTTTCAAGAAACTAACACAAATTATAAGAGCTAGCAGAAAACCAAAATATTATTAGAAACTTTAAAAAACGACTGATAATTAAAAAAAAAATTGTAATTTATCCTTTTTTAGCATGAAAATAATAAAACACGAATATCTCCTTTCAAATTATGAATGATGGCCAACAATTTAAAATTTTCATCACTCTAGAAAAAAAATTCTGTGAATATTCTGAGATAATTCTTCAAAAAAAATGTCCAATTGAATAATAGTTGATTACCTTGCGTTAAATAATATTGTGATTTTTCCGATAATGAATATATGTTCTATCTCAGTTCTTATTGATCGGCGTCGTTTGCCAGCTGGAGCTGAAATAGCCAGCTAAAATCTGATATACTGTATATTTTTCTAGAGCGGCTAAATTCTCTTTAAATTGATCAAATTTTTCCAAAAATTGCAAAATGAATATTTATTGTTCTTCAGCGAGCGAAATATGCTCACCCCTAAATTGGCCTTAAATTTCATTAACATGATCCCTGCTTTTTAATGAGGAAACAGTTCAATGTCGTTTAACACTTATCAGAAGCCGTCGAGAATTTTCCTAAATTTATCATTTGTTTGTAAAATATAAATGTTTTCTGCATTCTGTTACATATTCCGCACCAAATTAACTGAAAAGAAAAATATAGATTCAAGAAAAGATTAATATGATATTGAGTGAGTTTACAAAAGGGTACATATTAGTTTCAGCCTGTGAAATTTGGCGGCGGTATCTCTAACATAGAATTGTTTAAGAAGTATTTTAGTTTCGCTTTTCGTGCAATTTTAAAATTACCTTAAGTTATCCATGCTAAAGATACTTCCCCCGTAGTCGATTTTTGTCACAAACTTGGATAAAACCATTTGCTGGTAGTGCTTAGGTGACTTTTCTTTTAGAACACCCAACCAGTTTTGTCGCTGCCATTTGAGAACGGGACAAGATATTCGCAAACGGATTTCTGCATCTAACAGTCAATACAAAACTCCAAGACCAAATTTTTTTGATTTTTCACCGGATGTCCGGTTATACCGGAAATTGACCGGTAAAAGTTTAAACAGTCGATTCTGAGCACACCGCACATCCTTCGAAGCCAATTTTTGGCAGTAGTACAACTGTTTGTCAGAATATTTTCGCAACAGTTTTTTTTTGTCATATGACAACGCTAGAAGGTCAAATTACAGCTTTGTCACAACTATTTTGGATTCGCTCGGACTGCGCTAACTTTTTTTTTCTCGAAAAAATCGAAAATTATAAAAAAAAATATGCATTTACCAGGAACCGAACCGCTACAACCAGCGTTAGAGTCGTGAACCTTACCACTACACCAAAGAGTACTTATGAGCTGATAGAATTTCCTCATATATAAAATAATTGGCTCTATTTTAGCGGTGTCATATGACAAAAAGATTGTTTCCAAAAAATTTCTGACAAAAAGTTGTACTAGATGCCAAAAAGTTGGCTTCGAAGGATGTGCGGTCTTCTCAGAATCGACTTTTTAAACTTTTACCGGTCAATTTCCGGTATAACCCGACATCCGGTGAAAAATCAAAAAAATTTAGTCTTGGAGTTTTTTATTGCCTGTTGGATGCAGAAATCCGTTTGCGAATATCTTGTTCCCGTGTTTAAAAAAAAAGTTACCTTATGATAGTCAAGAAATTAAATTGTTTAAAATCATTAATTTTTGAATTTATTCTAAGCATTGGGGTTACTTTGCAAAGACAACTTTTGGAAATATTTGACGATTTGAAATAAGAAATTTCAAAACTCAACAATGGGTATCGATGTTTTTAAGCTTTTTTGGTTTTGAGATTTTTTACAAAAAAACTGTTTAAAGGTGCGAAAAGTGACCTTCTGGTCCTCGGGTTCTCACGGGAGTTAAAATGGCGGTATCACAAGTAAAATAAGCTGACTCGACAGCGAAGGGGAATTTATATCCTGAGTGAAAACCGAAAATGATATTTTCACATGCTACAAATTGCCGTCTAGCGCCACCTTGCGGTCACTTATGACCCCTAGTTCATAATCCCGTTCCCATAAAACCGATAATTGCGGATCTTTTGGTACACCTAAATCATTGAAATATCACTTCCGGTACCGGAAGCTATACTTAACCGGTTAATTTTGACCAGCCGGTACATCCGATAACGTTGCAATTAAAACCACTCTGAAAAAACCCTCCGCTGTCAAGTCAGCTTATTTTATTTGTGATACCGCTATTTTAACTCCCGTAAGAACCCCAGGACTAAAAGGTCACTTTTCGCACCCTCAAACCGTTTTTTTGGGAAAAATCTCAAAACCAAAAAAAAATCCTATGTCTTAAAATGACCAGAAAAAAATTTTCTACAAGATAGCTTAAAAACATCGATACTCATTTTTGAGTTTTGAAATTTCTTATTTCGAATCGTCTTTGTTTTGACACCCGACGCCATCTTGTGAAATAAAGAGCAGTTTTACATCTAAAAATGGTGAATTACCGGGTTTTCGCTGATTACTGGTTGAGATAGTAAAACCATTTTGTTTTAAAGACAAAGTCCGTTTCAGAGATTCAAGAAAATATTTTTCTTGCCGATTTGAATCAAAAATAAGCGTTAATAGTCTTGTTAAAAAGAGTTTGATGCACAGCACCTAAAAATTTTAAACAAATGGAATGAAGCAAGCAAAAGTAATCCATATTTTTTGCAAATTGACTATATATTACACTGTAGTCACTACAGGAACTTAAATCCTAGATAATACAGTTTGTAAATAATTAATCTTTAAAATCGAGTCATAAATTAACTTTTTGTCGGTAGGAAGTATTTGACCGTAACTTCCTGTCTATGATCAGAGATAATGAAATGAAAGTTTTCTAGATTTCTAAAGAAATGCAAATATACTTTTATAATATGCAAATAATTTTTTCTATATATATTTTAACTGAGATTCGCCTGAAAATAAAAAAATATTGAAAGAATTCGACAAAAAACTGTGTTATCAGCAGTTTTACAAGTGTCCTTCAGGTTTAAACCAGAGAATAATTCCAAATGTAAAAATACCTTCGAAAAACAATTCGAAAAAAGTTGTAAAAAATAATTAGAGAGATACATTATGATAATAAAAAAATGGCGTGACCTGATCGACGCAAATAACAGTATAATATCGAAAAGTACTATCCGGTATGTTATGAGTCATAACTTATGACTAGGGTAGATAGAATTCCCTTGACAACATTTTTTTGAGAAATCTCTGTAGGATATTTTCCATGTTAGTCAAAAGAAAATATTTTTTAATTATGTAAAAACCCTATTGGTGATATCTAATAATAACGCTCAACGGACAAATCTGCCACCATTATTGTTTTCCATAAAATATTGTCATATAATTTCCCGTCATGCGGAAGTTTTCCAAATACGTAGTCATTTTGAATATAATTCGAAGCTGCTTCATGGCTAGATTAATGAGCAATATTTTAGAGAAAGGAAATAGTCGTGGCAGATTTGTCGGTCGAGCGTTCGTATTAAATATACAGCCATTTAATGTTTTTGGAAGTTGATCAAACAATCAAGTTTACTTTTACAACCTCTCAGAGCTCAAAAATATTTTTATTTGAAATTATTTGAACTGAAAAAATCAACAAATTTTTTTGTGAATATTCAAATTCCAAAACAGCTTGAAACAATTTGGCCAAAGTAAAAATTGTAAAATAGAATTAGAGATACATTTTAGTAGTAAAAATAGCGTGACCTTATAGATGCAAATAACAGTATAAAATCAAAAACTCTGATCCGGTATGTTATGACGTTTTATTAATTACATGTAAAAGGAATCATTACCTAGTCAGATAATTGGTACCAACAAAACTGCCGATTACCTTTTGACGACATACAAATTGAATTTGGGTAATTACGACAATTATGTATCACCACTAATGAACATACCTAACGATATATTTAAACTAATTTGAAATTCATATTCTAAATGTAAAAACGTTTATGTCGAGTTAGCAGATTTCAAATGAGAGAAAATGAGCGGTCAGTTAAAATGATTTTTTGTTTATTTCAAAATTGGATTAAAAGGCAAAACGAAAAAATACCAACCCAATGGTTTGTGTTCTCAATAACCTAAAATATTTTACCATCAATTTTTATTGCGACTTTCAAATTAAAAGAGATCACCATCAATTTTTTTTATAAACACGTAATTTTTCGATAAAAAATAAGACGGAAAAGATATTATAAGACTTCCTTTGAGCATTTTGGGCCTTCTGTATTTTTTAGAAATAATGGTGTAAATGGCTCTCTTTGACGCATTTTGTAGCGAGATATCAACTTTCTTATTCTCATTTAATTTCAGTTCAAATCTCACGTGTTTATATCGAAAAGTTCTAAAGATCGGCTAATTTGATGTTGGAAGAGTTTTATGACATTTAACAACGGGTTTGATTTATTAAGACGTGAAAATCTCTAAAAAACACAAAAGTTCAATCTACATTATGTCCGTTTTTGCGTCTGAATTGAAAACAAAACATTTTGAATAAGCCAATCAGCAATGGATCTGAGACAAAAAAACAAAAAAGTTTTTAAATCTGTTCTCAAACTGTTATTTTCAGAAGCAAAAACGGATATACAGTACAGTATGTGTTTTTTT
>SCLH01000932.1:199856-226498 GCA_004367855.1 Oikopleura vanhoeffeni
ATAATACAAAAAAAGTATATTTGAGGGTTAAATTTCGTCAAAAAAATCTGGTCATATTTTTGGTATATAATGACTTCCGGTTTAACCGGAAGTCGAGTGAAAAGTGTGTTTATTTAATTATAGAATACAAGAGGGTATATTTGAGAGTGAAATTTTGTCAAAAAAAATTTGGCGGTATTTTCGATGAATTATGACTTCCGGTTTAACCGGAAGTAGAGTGAACAGTGTGTTTAATGAATTATATATTACACTGGGGCACCCTTATCCGTACGCCTCAGCTCGGCCAGAAATCGTACGGATAAGGGTACATCGTACGGATAAGGGTACTTTTTTGGGGTCGAGTGAAAAAAAAAGCAAAAAAAGATTTTTTTAATATTTTCCTGAATATACAGGCTTTATGTAGGCTTTAATGTTTGAATAACGAAATTCTAGATATGGGAATTTTGATTTCTTTAACTTTTGTTTAAAAATAATCAGATAAAAATGTCAAAGGAAATTTGAAAAGGCCGACATTACCTTTAAAGGTGAAAATAATCACTTACAGCGAAGATAACCCAGAATGCTCGCTGTCTGAATTATCAAAGTAATATCAATTACGGGGGCTCCTGGTCATTTTCACGAGTTTTCAAGCCCAATTTTTTTACTTTATTCGGCTATTAAAAACAACTCATCCGATAACATTCTTAGATAGCTCAAAACTGAGCACAAATATCTTGTAAGAAATAAAATAAAAAATAGTTCATTGGACCAATTTATTTTATCTTTTTCTGAAATTACTGAAGTTGTTAAATTACTAGTTTTACTTTTAAAAATTGGTAACAATCGTCGGATTCGGACCAATTTTTTAAATTCAATTATTCAGCAGACATTTGTGCTCTGTTTTAGCTATCTAAGAATTCAATCGAGGAGTCGTAAGCAAAAGCTGAATTAAATAAAATTTCGGCTAAAAATCTAGTAAAAAATGACCAGGAGCCCCCGTAATCGATATGGCGGGAGATATGGGTCGTTGTTTGGCGAAGTCTACCATCAGGATTATTATGAAAAATTATTGAAAATTACAACAGAAATCTGTTCCATTCAAGAGTTGAACGTGACCAGCGACATGACAAGTTGTATTAATAATTTGACTATTGTCCCTGAAAATCCGTCGACTTGCCTGCTGCTTTAAATTCAGGAAAAAATAATGGATGAAAAATATTATCAGCCGGAAGATTCTGCATCGGTTATTCAATCAAGATTAAAACAACTGAAATTAACTGATTTATTCAAAAAAACATAGAAATTATTTTGTTGTATTGTAAAGTCCTAGCCGTTAAACTGGAAGTGATGACTCATCGAAAATACCGCCAATTTTTTCTTAAGGTTAGTTTACCCTAAAATATACCGCCCAAGTAATATATAAATGAATAAACACAATTTTAACCTCACTTCCGGTTAAACAGGAAGTGATGAGTCATCGAAAATACCGCCATTTTTTTTGAGATTATTTCACCCTCAAATATACCCCACAAGTAATATATAAAGAAATAAACACAATTTTAACATCACTTCCGGTTAAAAGAGTCATCGAAAATACCGCAAAATACCACAATATTCTACCTTCAAATATACCCCCACGTAATTCCATCTGCATGCTAAAATTTTATTCGTATTTACAAAAACGGGATAAAAAGGGATAAGGCTATCCCGGACCCGGGATAAAAGAGGATAATCTATCCCTTCATCGCTATCCCGTTTTGGGGGATAAAACGGGATAGGGATGGAAAAATCGGCGGGGATGCATTCCCTGTTGGAAGCCTGGTTTATTATTACACACAAGTACCTGCAAAACATGTTATATCGTTCAAATTTCGATGGAGAATTTTTTAACATCAAAAATTTTTATATTAGGCATATCAATTACTGGGTCCTCTGGTCATTATTAGCCACTTTTTCAGCCAACATTTTTAAAAAATTCGGCTCTTAAAAACGACTCATACGATTGCGTTCTTAGATAATTCAAACTAAGCACAAATATCCAGAGAAAAATAATTTTAAAAAATAGTCCGAATAAAACCATTGTTTCAAAAAAATTTTAACAAAAACTGATAATTAAAAAATTTCAGTAATCTCAAAAAAAAATTACAAAAAAAAAGATCTGATGAAGACTTATTTATTTACCTTCTTATTCACTAGATAATTGTGCTCAGTTTGAGCTATTAAAAACTACATCGGATGAATTTGTCCAAAAAAGTGGCTAGAAATGACCAGACAACCCGGTAATAGATATAACAACTTACGGTTTGAGGGAGAAATAATGACTCATCATCGAATAATTAAATGTTGTCATTATGAAAAATCTTAAGAAAACTTAATTTTGGGAATTTTTATTTTTCAGCCATTAGTCTTAAAATTTGTTCTAGTTTCATTTCATACGCATATTGGGTTATTTCCGGTCATTTGAAAATCTTGAATTTTGATAAAAAAACGAAAAAATTTCCTAAAAAATTTTGACCTTAGCTTTTTTAGTTTCCAGTTGAATGTAAAACGCCGTTTTGTGATATCTCATACGGTTCGTCTATGGTAGCACAGTCAAATATGTCGCATCTAAAACAAAATACCTTCAAGCAATTTCCTCGAGTGGACAAAATGAGCACAAACCTACGCTTTTTGTTCGAAATACTCTGACATTGGACAAAATGCGACGCATTATATCTTGCATGTTTTCAAACTTTATTTCATCATTTCAATCACAGTTTGCGAAAATAATTATTTTTTTCTTGAAATAATTGTTTCTGTGATAGTTCTAATTGAGAGTCGAAAAACGGATTGCTTTGATTTAGTCACCAGAGAAAATGCAATAATTCCAGATCCTTTTTTTCGGACTCAAATCTGTATTTTATCTCGCTTTTGATGATGGCTTTTAGCCGATATCTCCATAAAGTTTTTTCAAAGCACAGTCGCGCAGGTTAGTGTTTATATAGTTTAACAGTAATAGTTTAATAACCTGAATATAATTTGTAAAAAACAACTTTTTACAAAAAAATTTTATCATAAAAAATTCAAAACAAAATGAAATTTGTTCGCACTTTAGAGTTTATGACGATCTTAGTTCGTTTTTTTAGGTAGTCCCATTTAAGGGGTATCTGTTCTGAGATAACCAGACTAGATAGCGACAAACGTTTTTTTGCATCTAAATCCTAAAAAAAAGCTACCTAACCGATTTTGATACCGTATATTTTTCCAAGGTTTCACATGCCGACAACAATTTGTAGCTATCTTGTCTAGTTCTCCCAGTCGAAATCACAATGGTACTACCTAAAAAAAACGACCTTAGTATGATATATGGTACATACGTATCGTACCATGGCGTATTTTTAGGGAAACAGTAAAGTACTTTTCGCAGTAAAAAACTTTTAAAATCCTAAGGACGCGTCCTACTACAGACACTTTACTGTAGCATAGTAATTGTTTTTGAGACATAAAATTTTATTATTTTTTTATATCAATGATAGTTTTTATTTGACGTTCCGGCTTACCAGTCATTATTATCAACTGATAAGGGCTGTTTAGCCGAAATGTCAAATAAAAACTATTTTTACTTCGATATAAGCTTCTTCAAACTCGACTACCATTTCAAAAGTATAAAAAAATTTTAAGGTTACGCGACACTTTCAGGTCAACTCTGAGAGACGCTGCCAAGGTCAAGAAAGTTCGGGATATGGTTAAATATGTTAAAAGGCCTAGATCTGCCATCGAAAAGACAAATAATAGAGATTCTCGAATATCCACACAGGTAATCATTATTCTTTCTTTTAAATTGCTTTTTATCGATTACGGGCCTCTTGGCACATATTGGCTAGTTTTTAGCCAAAATTTTTATATAATTCTGAGCACAATTATTTAGAGAAAACAAAATTAAAAAAAAAATCCGAATCAGACCATTGTTTCCAAATTTTTTTAACAAAAACTTATAATTAAACAATTTCAGTAATCTCACAAAAAATGAACTTAATCGGATAAGTCGTTTTCAAAAGCCGATTTATATAAAAATTTGGCTAAAAAACTAGCTAATATGTGTCAGGAAGCCCCGTAATCGATATACCATTTTTTGGAATTAAACGCTGCAAATATGAGGAAATAAAGGTCAAGATCAAATTTCAGAATAATTAATCAGATTACTAAAATAAACTTTTCAAGGGTACGTAAATAAGCAACGAAAATGACGTTTTTAGCCTTTTTCTCAAAGTCTTGAATTTTTCGATTTTCTCTATTTTTTCAGAAATCACTCGCGAAAAAACAAGAGTTCTAGCAACAGTAAAGTCATTATTATTTGAATGACAGATTCTCCAAAGACTTTCCTAAAAACTGATCTCTTCAGAAAATTTCTGCAGTTTGACAAGATTCAAAATTAGCGATCAAAGGTTTTTCTGGAGAAATTGGCCAAAAAAGTAAGAAAAAATAACTTTTGATCGGATCATCGAAAATAATTTTAAGTTAAATATTTGAACTTCTTAGAGCAAACTCTATTTAGGATTTTGCTAATTTTATTTTTAGAGCGCTAAGGTAGCTTTTTTTTAACTCCACCCACCCTTCTCAGTCATTTTTTTCTCAGAAGACCATACCAGATATCAACAAAACGGTTTTCTGCTACGTGGTAGCCAAGTTACATTTTGGTGACATGTAAATTTTTTTGTTTTTTTCGTGGTCAACCCGGTTTTTACCGGAATTGAATGTTCCCAAAAACCGGTTAACATTTTTTTCAGGATTATCAAGCAATATTTTAATGGGCATATACATTTCGGGGTAGTTTTTTAAAAATAAAAATTTTTGGCAATTAATTATTATGACAATGTGACACCTCGGAGGGTGTCAATTACACTTTTTCAGGTATCGACTAATAGACCAAAAATGTTAAATTGATGATATACATAATAGGGGAGTTAAAAAAAAGCTACCTAATTCTCCCCTTTTGAGACGTTTTAAACTTTTGAACGTTCAAGGGTTAAATACTTCTATAAACGCCCGTCAGTTTCAAATGTACTGACAATAATATTGGGTAAAAATCGACAAAAATGACACTCATAATTTTGTCGATTTTCAAACTATGAATTTAGGTATTTTGGAAACTGACGAGTGTTTATAGTTATATTTAAGAGCAAGTTGTTTGATCTTGACCTTTGGTTCATAGTATCTGCAGCGTTTATTTTCTTAGATCAATTATAAAATAAGTTGCTGTGGGTTCGTCTAAGGGGACAAAATGGGCTAAACCAACGCATTTGTCTGAAAACACAAAATTTTATTATCTTTAGCGGGAAAATGGAATTTCAAGACCTGTCCGCTTGAACAAAACCCACAGTATTACAACTCTTTTTTTGGATCTGAACAATAAATATTCTTGGCGTATATTTTTTATTGCTTATTGATGGGCTAAATATGGTCTTTCAAAATAAATCATATGACAGTTTTTCATGTTTGCAGTCATCAAAAAATAAACATAATTTTGGCAAAATGACAAATTTAACTCGAATATTTTTTTTAAATCAAACAATGCCCATCTTGAAATAACATTATTTTTTGATTAAATTTCTAATAATATATGGCACCAAGTTCTAGTCGAAATTATTTTTTTAAATCGATAATTTCTACATGGAGCATAAACGGTCACCTAAAGTAGTAATCATTTCAAAACAAAAAATGTTAAATACTGAAAGTCGACGCAAAAAAAATATTTGTTTTTAAGTTCAAATTCGACCGTCGTCAATCCACTCCTGTTATAACCTCAGATTGGGGTTTTCTACCTCCTCCACCTCTATATGCGTCCGATAACGACATTAAACGACGTTATATTGTTCAAAGTTTGATCAAAACCGAAAAATCATACATTTCTACGTTGGAAACATTAGAATACGACTACAGAGAAACAATGTTACAAATGAAAACGCCGATAATAGATGTAGGAATGATTGAAAAAATGTTTGGCTCAGTTAAACCGATTCTTGATAGACATAAAATTTTTGAAATGGCCCTTGATACCACGATTATGGAATGGGATGTAAAACAGCGAATTGGAGATATTTTTACAGCTTCATTTGAGACGCAAATTATCCTAGAAAGTTATTCAGATTTTATCAATTCGCTCCCGGAAGTTTTAAAACTGATACAAAAGTTGTGCGGAAGAAAGAGCTTTTTAGAGTTTTGCACAAAACAACAAGAAAAACAAGGTATATATAATGAAGTTATTTTTTCAACATTTAGATTTTTTCAAATTTTCTTGTCGAATTTTTTTTAGGAAAATTTGACCTTTTTTAAATTTTGTTCGTTTTTATTTGAATTTTTATTTCTGCTGAGTTGTGGAATTTTTTCAAATCTGGCTTCGAGTTAATTTTTAAACGAATTTTGTTGATTTTTTTTGGAAAATTTTGAATATTTTTAAATTTTGTTTCAATTGTTATTTTTTGCGAAATTATCAATATTTGTCAAATTTTGCCCTTTTTAAAGCTTTAACCCTCCGAGGCATATAGTCTTTTGAAGGGCTAAAGCCACTTTAAATCAGCCAAAAATGATTGCAGAAACTTCTCCTTATTATACATTTTAAAGTTCAACAATGTGAATCTTAAAATATTTCCTAAAAATTTTTCGGATACTAGATTCAAATTTTATGACAAATTGATTGAAAGGCGATTTTTCCGCTTAGGTTTTACTTCTGAACAGAAATACTTTTTGATCAAATTTCGAATTAAAATTTCAAATAAACCAGTTTTTAGGAAAGTGTTCTTGAGTACAACTTTGGGCAAGAAAAATTAGCCCTTCTGGCACATATCTGGATGCATAAATATATTTTTTTTGGGTAGGTGAATTTCAAAAATATCTTATTTTGATATATAGTATGAAGGATATAAATGATTATGTTTTTGAAAAATATATAATTATTGTGAAAATCTGCTCATGAGTGGTAACTCTTTATACATCCAATATTGCCATTGGTATTGTAATAATCCAAATACTTTCATTTAACCTCCTCCACACCAGAAACGGAGAACCTTCGTCCTACCCCAAATGCCTATCTAAAGGAAATACTTTGAAGCGCTTATCACGGCGCAAAACCTGGAAACAGACTATCAACTCAACTTATTTGTCCAACTGATTGAGATCAAAAGGAATAAAAATTAAGTGAACAACACGAGTAACATTTATAATTTCGAAGTTTGTAAACTAACCATAACTGCGAGAGAAAGAGAGGTTCAACTCACCTTGTATTTCTTTGAAAACACCATACATTTTTTTACAATGACATAAACTTAATATATATATGAATTAAGTTACAAATTTAGGAGTGAAACTTTAGCTATCTGAAAACTGGTCGTCTCAAATTTGAAAATATGATATCTTGAATCGCTTACAAAACAGTTAATTCATATCGCCGCGCGTCGAAATATATGCAGTAAAAGTGAAAAATATTGCAAATCAGCTTGACAACTCCTAAATCAACTAGCCACTTATGTTCTATATTTTGATCGAGTTTGTCTTTGTTCCGGCTCTATTTGGGTTAAATTGCCGTTCAATTCTTTCCGAACAAATAATTTTTTGAAAAAAATATTTTTTGTCATTAATTTTGAGTTTCAAAAAATCACTTGTGAAAAAATTATTCTTCGTATAGAGACCTTGCAGATAAAATAAACTAATATAAAAGCAATCCTAAATACTTCCTTAAAACTTGGTTTCCTCAGATTTCGAATCATTATGTATCGTTTTCACACAACTTACTTTTTAAGAAATTTTGACGAAAATCCCTAAAAAAAAGTAGACAATATAATACTTTTCAAACGGCTCATCGTATAAATTTTCACAATATTATTGGAAATAAAAATTGCAACATCTATGAACATATTTGAATTGTAGGTTTTCTGTGACGATGTTATTTCTGGGCGTTTTGGCTCCCGAAAATTTTTTGCCCTTTAGATAGTCCCAAAGGGTGTGAGGGGGTTAAGGGTATATCCCGGTCCTAATTTGACATCATTCTCGATAAAATATTAGCCAACCACTGGCTTCAAGGATATCATTCAGATCAGCCAGTTTGTAAAACTAGCCTTCAGCTTGCGTCCATAAAATGTGCCAAAAACTTTTTCGTATGCTTTCAACTCCGTGGACACATAACGCGAACAAGAAGACAATAACGCAAAACAGAAACTATATCTTCCTCCCAGGTTATTATGAAAAAAAAAACTTAAATTTTTTTACAACCTGTATAATTACTTATCTCAAAACTTTACATTGGGCGTTTTGTCGATAAGTGCTATTTTTTCTTAGAACATGCAGAAATCACGTTTTTTTTTACCTGATACGCCTCGAAAAATCTAATCTCCCTCCACAGGTTAAATTTGCAAATAAAGCTCAAAAATTGCAAATAGCTAAGTTCAAACACAATAGAACCTTTACAGTGGCGTTTTTTTTGCAAATTTCGACCCAAACTCAAAAATATGAATTTTTCAAAATGTCACGTAGAAAAAAATTTCCGAAAAAATGTGCTTCGATTTTTTTCCGTAAATAGGCTCAAAAGAAAGCTGGGGAAAACAACTGAAGAGGGGCGGGGGAAGTTGCTTACGTCAACCGATATTTTGAAGTTTTTAGTCGTCAAATTGGACACAAACGTTTATTTTGAACATAATTTTGAGAAAAATACTTTGAAAAAAAACGAAAAAATTTTCGAAAAAATTTTGTTGTCATTTGGGTTGTTTTAATGCGTTAAAAACATAAACAATTGATTTGGTGCATTTTTATGACATAAAACTGCAGAAAATGTAGAACGGGATACACGGTATCCCGGATACCTTAAATCGAGAAAAAACTAAAAAATTTTTTCCTAAATACGTCATTTTTTCATGAATATTTTGAACTTATTTTGAAATATTTTTGATTCCCACAGATATAGTCAATCAGACAAAAGTAATGAGTAAAACAGAGCACTGCGCAGTTATTCAGATAAACATACATTTTCCTGGAGCCTACCATGAAGTAGTATCACGTGGTTTAATTAACATTGCTTTTCAAACGTTTTTTCTAGAATTAAACATGATATTTCTAGAATATGAAATTTTTTTTTCGAAAATTCAACTCTTCAACTTGATCATAAAGGAAAAATTGAAGGTTTATCATATAAGAGTTTTCTGTAAACAACGCTCAAAGTATAGCCTCCTGAAAGTCTATTATGCCTCGGTGGAACTTTTTTTTATATGCTTCGGAGGGTTAAACAAATTTCGTTTCAATTTTTTAACTTTGCAAATTTTTTTAATTTTGCAAATTTTTAAACTTATCAAATTTTTATCCAATTTTTTCAAATTCATTTTTTTTTCGAATATTTCGAAATATTATGAATATTTTTCATGATTTTTCGCATGAATGAGATTAAAAATTGTTTTAGGTGATAATTTAAATTTATATGGTTTGATGTTAAAACCAGTTCAACGCTTTCCTCAATTTTTGCTTATCCTCCAAGATCTTCTTCAAGCCACCGCTTTCGATCACGTAGACCGCGAGAATCTCGAGGGCGCGGTGACCTCCTTAGACAAACTGACAGAACAACTTGACCAAAGACGTGAGAGACTTGAACAAAGTCAACTTTTTCATAAACTGGTAAAATTGAGCAAAACCGAATGGACAGATAGTGAAACCGGTAGAGTAATCAGGTCTGGACCGGTAATAGAAGTTCTAGAATCAAAAGACGAAGAATCAGTTGTCGAAATGCGAGATGGAGTACTTATTTTGACTGATGCTGGTAAACTTTTGCTACTTTTAAATTCCAAAAAAACTCCAAAAACAAAAGAAATCGATGGGTGTAAAATTAAATGGAAAATTGATGTAAACCAACTTTGTATAACGGATTTTTCCGAAGACCCCTTTGCCAAAAAACTAGGCGACCGCGCCGATATTCAATCAAATCTTGACAAAATCGACCAAATTGAAAAATTAGCTGGTGAAATGACCATTGCTACAACTGGGCTAGTCAATGAGATTACCAGTCATCGCGAAAATCTTGCAAAATCGTTATCATTCCTCGGCACGACAACCCAAATGACCCTGAGTTTATCAAATAAATTAGGGTTCAAAAAACACATTCGGTTCAATAGTGCGATTGTAGCAAGAGAGTGGACAGATTTAATAAGGTAATTTTTTGATGGAACCAAGTGAAAAATGAGATGATCGTGGGACCATTAGTAACTTTGAAAAAATATTGTAGAAATATTTTAAGTTTAAGGGGGTAGCGGTCGCATAAATGTACTTACTCCAATTTATTCCAGATATCAAAACTGCTTGAAACTTTTGAGAATAGCCATATGTAGCCACAGTACTACTCCTCATAGGTTACATTTCAGAATGCAGTATTAATTTGGGAAAAGATGGAAGAATATGTTTTTGTCAATTTCATGAAGCCGAATTTTGAAATGTTTTGTTTGAATTTCTAGAAAATCAGCTTTTAAGTAAACAAGAAGTGAAATTCTTGGAAAAATGAAAGTCGTCGGATTTAGTCAAAAGTACCACCAAAATTAAGCTTGAGTTTCACTGATCAAAAAAATCTGCTTACAGCTTTTTTAATATTTTGAGTTTTTCTGGTCGAAAAGTGGGTTTCAATGGTTTTCCAAAAAAAACTCAGAAAATTTCTGAAAAAAAATAAAAAATTTCGAACTTTTTTTTGGATTTTTTTTTAATAAGTTTATGCTTTCTGAGTGTTCCCATAGCAATTTCGTGCTATTTTTACCCCCAAAGTACCTTAAAAAGAGTGGCGACCGCTACCCCCTTAAGGGAGTACTGGTCGATTTTAAGGCCAAAAAGGGTTTTCAGCGTCGCCTCAATGAAGTACTTAAAACAGCACGAACATATGGATTTCAGTTTAGGGATAATTGAACATTAATCTTGCTTCCACAAAACACATCGGAGGCCTCTGATTAGCCCGCCAATCAGGAACGACCTTTCAAAAAGTGGCACTATTTTTCACTTCAAAAGCCTACTCCTCCCTGAGTTTTGAAGATAGAGAATACTTTTATAGCTTTTATTGACCACAGAGAACGTGGGCCAGAGCCCCTAGTTGAGTTTTACTCAAAAAAATTTCATCCGGCGCGCTTTAATGAGCAAAAAATAGGCAAAAAAAAAAAAAAAATTTTTTTGCTCAACTAGGGGCTCTGCCCACGTTCTCTGTGGCTCAATAAAAGCTATAAAAGTATTTCTCTAACTTCAAAACTCAGGGAGGAGTAGGCTTTTTGAAGTGAAAATAGTGCCCTTTTGAAAGGTCGTTCCTGATTGGTCGGGCTATCAGAGGCCCTCCGATGTGTTTTGTGGAAGCAAGATTAATGTTCAATTATCCCTAAACTGAAATCCATATGTTCGTGCTGTTTTTAAGTACTTCATTGAGGCGACGCTGAAAACCCTGTTTTTGGCCTTAAAATTCGACCAGTACTCCCTTAAGGGGGTACTGGTCGCTGGAATTGACTTTTACGGATGAGAAATCAGCCTAACCGAGAAACTATGGACAATTAAGATTAGCCATGTTGTAGATCAACCCTTAATCTTGTCAAACCATTGGTCAATGACTTTTTGTTCCGATACACTCTGAGATACGTTACCGAGTACAACGGTGTCCTCGACCAAATTTAAAATCTATCTCCCTCCAGGGTTTATTTAGAAAGCAACTCAAATTATATACATATTCCGTATGACTTATAAACTTAGGTCCCTCTAGAAGCGTTTTTTTCCAAAAATCACTTTCAGTTTTTCTAAGAAATGCGCAGAAACTACCGATTTTTGCGATTTTTAGCATTTTTTTTCACCAAAAATCTATCTCCTCCTAGGTTATAATTTTGAATCCACTCGAATTCGAGCAAAACACTAGCACAGAACAAATAAAAACTCCTCTAGAAGCGTTTTTTTTCAAATTTCGACCCCAAACTCAAAATATAAATTTTTTGAAGGTCACTTGAAAAAATTTACGGAAAAAAAATGTGCTTCGATTTTTTAGAAAGCAGTATCAAAAGAAAGCCACGAAAACACTGATCAGAAAGTTGGCTTACATCAAGGTGAAATTTCCAAGTTTTAAGTGGTTAAATTAAAGCAAACGTTATTTTTGAACTTCATTTTGAAAAAAATACTTAAAAAAATCGAAAAACCACAAAATTTTGAAATTTTTTTTTGATAATTTGGTCGGTAGTACACTTGGTTATCATCCCAAGTCAATTTGTACCATTTTCAAAGCCCCACATGCCTCATAAAACCAGCGCCCACGACCAGTACCCCCTTAAGTTATAACAGAAATATAATAAAATAATATGTTAAAATATTGGTAATCTAGAAAAAATATATGAGAAATTGACAAAAAAAGTAGTTTTCAAAAATCTTGGTATTAAAATCCCGATATATTTCCGATATTTTTTCATACATTTTTATTATGACATTCTCTTCAAACAAAATTTATGATGACCTTTTTATAATTTTTTTATATTGACTTTTTTCTAATTTTTATCATGACCTCTTTCAATTTTTATATATTGATTTTCTAAAATTTTTATAATGATATTTTAAAATTTTTTTAATGACCCTTTTTCAAAAGCAAATATAATGACGTTCTCTTAAAAAAAGACCGGTTTCAATTTTTAAAATGCTGATCTTTTCAAAACGATTTTTTTTCGATTTTTATGATGACGTTTTTCAGTACTTTTATAATGATGTTTCTCAGTTGTTTTTGTAATTACTGTCGTATTTGTCTAAGCGGACGTTTTAGTGTCTTTTTGCCTTTTTTTTAGGAAAACCTACGCATTTTTTCAAATTTCAAAATTTTCGTGCGTCTAAGCGGACGTTTTTGCTCTGGACGTTTAGGCTGTTCTTTTTGTAATTGGAACTCAATCGCGGCCAGCCTACGGTCGCCTAAAACTAAACAGAAAATCGTCTTAAAAGATGACTCATGGGCGTTGATGTGATTCAAATCGTTTTACCGATTTAGCCAATCAGGGCAAATGTAATGTTCTTTTTATTTTCGTTAGACATTTAGGGGAATGTAATTGAAATGGGTCAGTTAGAAGGTCGATGAACTCTCATTCAGAGCATTTTTTTCAATTTTCAAAATGAGGTTTATGAAAAAATTTATGATGGTGTTTTTTAAAAATTTTGTATAATTACGGTTTCAATTTTTATAAGGACGTTTATTGAAATTTTTATTATGACGGTTATTCAAAGTTTATACCGTACAATATCGTTTTAAAAAAACATTTTCTAATGAAGTTTTTCGATACATTTTTATAGATTAGATATTATTTTCATATCTGACTGAAATATACCAATTATTTAACCAATTTTCTCTCAGGGGTGTGCGAATCAAACACCATATTTCGAGTCGAACGTCTGAAAATGAGCTTGGAGCAAACGGGTCAACGTGGAAAGCGCATGAAGTCGACGATTCAACAACTGGAACAAGCCGAATTCTCCCCTTATATCTCGGTGGGGTATGCACTGGAGCTGAAGAAAATCACAAGCGGGCAGAAACAAACACCTTTTTAACCTACGCTTCTCCAGCACTAGATGGCAGTATTTTCGTTTGGCATGCGTCTGACGGTTATCTGCAAGTTTGTCATATACATTCTGAAGACGACGAAAATCATGAATATCCAAATGGGCAAGTTTTTGGTCGAGGAGTAGAATCTAGGGTTTTATCTATCGAAATGAGCACTACGGTTTCTTGCCTGTTTCAAGCATACAGTGCAATTTGGGTGTTTCAAGATGACGGGGATGTTTTTGCATTTCAAGATAGTGCTCCCTTTGCCCGGCTTGGCGTGACACGAAAATTAACACAGGATTCGATAGTACAAGTGATTTCTCACATGGAAGTGAATTTTTTGGTCGCGACTAATACTGGCGGGGTTTATTACGCTTGTCTATCAGACAATGCTGGAAATCAAACTTTTCAATTGTCAATTATTTCCGAGTGTATTTCACCTAATCAAATTTCGCTGAGTTTGATTAATATCCCGCTGAGATCGGAGGTTTGGAGTTGGCAACCCGGCATGGTCTCAGTTATAAAAGATAGTCAAAAAATTGATGAATTTCAATGTCGGGAAGTTGGTCATGTACCCATTTCAGCTTCAGTTTGTGTCGGTTCGGGCGTTTGGGTTTCTAGGGGAGATTTACCTACGCTTTATTTATATCACATACATTCTAGAAGACTAATCCAAACCTACGATCTTTCACATAGCGCTTTTGCCGTGCAACCCAGTCACACTTTTGGCGTAAGTAGTCTAACTACAATGTCAAATTTGCTCATTGCCGGTACCACTTCCGGTATTGTGATAGCTCTACCCTTGCCAAAGTTACCGGTATCGAAACCGTCGGTCGTGGGCGCGGCGAGCGCCTCATTATATGGGCCCACCGAACGGGTACAGGCGCTACATTCAGTGATTCCAAAGTATTTTAACTCCTTTGACTCTGGCTTGGATCGGGCCACGGGATCGGTTGGGAATCAAATACATCAAGCTGCAGCTTTACTTTTTGCGATTGGCTGTGGAGAGAGGAGGAGCAATACACTGTTTCAAGAACTGAAAGAGCTGACTCATATCAGTATATGGAGGTCTGCGTCGTGATAATTAAATTAATTTTTAAACTTTTGGTGCGATTTTGTGTCGAACACTTGGGTGCAAGTGAACTTTTGGAAACTTACCTATTATACTGTTTGCCCCATTATTTTTTTTTTGAAATATGACACCAGTAGAGTTTAATAACTCAAATAGAATTATATTACTATAAAATGAAAGACAATTAAAGTACGATTTCGGCAATATTACAAAATATGTTATATTATATTCCCGTTTTATCAGGTTTTCGGCAGAGAATTTTTGAAGGTTCTAAAGCCTTGAAATTATGAATTCAACTTTTGATCTAATTTGACCCGAAAACTGAAAAAAAGTCGAAAATGTTCTAACTGGACCGAAAATGTCGTGAAGTGACCGCTATAACTAATCTTTAAACGGCTTCTGATCGTCACTTTAAATCATTAAGGGTCAAGTTAAAACATCTTCTTTAATCTTTTAGGTTCAAGTTTAATATTTTTTCAAATACCGTCGGAAACCCTACCCATTATTACCAAAACGGTGATAGTCGCGTTTTTTTTTAATTTTAGGTGTTATTGGGTGAAAGTATTATGTAAATTTTCATTATTTTACGATGTGCCCAAACTTATCTATCAATTTTTAAAGCTTCATGTTACCTTTTTCCATATAATTTCTGAGTATTACTGTATATTAGCATTGATTAATGCGTCTAAAAGTTCCTAATCAATCTCTTCAATTTAAAGTTCTGTATCTTTATGCCATGACTTATTGCTCTTCTTAACAATACAGTATTTGGCATCAATAAACAATTAATTGTTATCTATTTTTCTCTAAAACAATCATGCAAAATTTAAGCTAATTTATTTGGGTTGGCAGTAAAGGCTGAAAAAAGTTTAAATGTTTGGAAAAAAAATTATATAGTAAAATCTTTTCCTATTTTGTTCCGAAAAATAATAATTTTTTGACATTTTAATAATTTGAAGCTTTCTGGCCATTCCATTTATACTTAGGATGCGCAGCGAGCATATTTCTTACTTTCAAAATAATGGGTTTTTAACAAATAGCAATATTTAAAAACTTAAAATAATTTTTTTAAATAAAAAATATTCAAGATACATTGTAATAGCAAATCTCTTCGTGAGTGCAGCCGTTATCATAACAAGTTGAGTTTATTATTCTCAAAATTCAAATTAGTGCTGAGAAGTAAGGTTTGTAGTCCGAGGACCGAAAAAAATATTTTTTGTGCTCGAAATCGAATTTCATCGTCGGTTTTACTTCAGTCCGTAGGGTTCCCGCTGCGCACTCTATTTATATTTGATTACTATTTAAATTAATGTTTTTCGAGCTTGAAACTCGCGATTTTAATTGGCTTTGATACGAGAACAGCTAATAATAATTAAGAAATTTCAGCATGAAATCAGAATTTTAAAACATCCCATGAAACAACTCATATCAATATCACAAAATTACTTTTTGACAGTTTGCTCAAACACAAAAATCAAGAAAATTATTGGTGTGCAGCCGAGCACATACGAACCATTTATGGCTGTAGTTAAAAAGAAGAAGCAGTAACATTTTCAACCTGTAGTACACTATATTACCTTCAAACTTGAAAACTTTTGGCCCAAAATTAAATCGAATAATAACAAGGTGGATATTTCGACTCCGTATATTTTACCTGAACTAATAAAATTACGCAAATAGTTAATTGTGATTAATAATTTATATACAGTATGGCCCTTTTTGCCTCGGAATGCAGAAAAGTTAACATTTTGATCCAACCAATTAGAAGTGAGATACAAAATAATCATCACAAGATAATTGTTGGCAGACCAATGAAAATCGCGGAAATCAAAATGTAGACTTTATTCCGAGATAAAAAAACAGATAATTGTATTCAAAGTTTTTTGTATTGCCATTACAAAAATTAAAATTGGTTGGTTGTATAAAACGCGAAAAAATAACTAAAATTAAACCTATTTTTTAATTGAGACATTTTGGAACTAAAGAAAAACCACAACGAATGAACATATGTGAAGTGGTTCTTATATTCAATTATGGAAACGATCTTTCTCGAAGTTTTCTTATCAATGAATGAGTTACTTGTTTTGGATAAAACCGCTATTATAATTTTTGACTATAATTTATCCGATTCGACCGATACAATTACTTTTTTCTAATCCTTGAATCTTATTTTCGGTTTTCTACAATCAAGTCAAAAAATTTTATCCCCCAAAACAATTCGTGAAACTCTCAAAAATTCTTTGTCTTAATATTTCCGTAAATTTAATTCTTACTAACTAAAATCTTAACCACTAAAGTTGACCATTTACCTGCGTTATTTGAGTATGTTTATTTCTGTGAGCTTTTGGATCTCGTCGAATACGAAAAAAAATTAACAATCGACACTTAAAATCTAGTTAAAATCAAGACAAAAATTTCAAAATCTACCTTCTTACTTCTAAGGTGTGAAAACTCACGTTAATTGTTCTTTATTGTTCATATTTATTTTCTGAATCAAATTTATTTAAATTTAAAAAAACATATTATTTCTCGATTTTAAAATTTTTATTCTAGATTGAATTGGATTCAAAAGAAGCCATATAATATGTGGCCACAACGCGGCAGCAGCGACTGGGAAACTCCTGTAAACAATACTCGACCTAAAAAATCGGTCTGTATTTTAATTTTAACTTTAGTATTATTTCACAAGCTATATATTTTATATAAAATGCATGGTCTCCAAGTCAGTTTACTCCGAAAAAATAATTTGCCGAATATTTTTTAGGAATTTCATTTCAGAAAATGTGATCTCAGATATATTTGAAATTGTTAAATTAATTATATTTTAGATGTTTTCTAATTTGAATCTTGAAAAACTTAAAATGAATTAAGTTAACTTATATCTGGAAAATTTAAATCATGTTTATAATTTTAATTAAACAAATTAAAAAAAATCTACCATATATAAATTGACTATAAAATTCGCAGTTACGCTGAAATTAAAAATATCAGAAATTTCTGTTTTCAAATCGCGAAATTTCACGCAAATATGTCAATATTGTGAGAAACTTTTAAATATCATTATTTATTGGACATTTGTTTTTAAATACAGAGTTATTCTAATTTTTGTTCCTTTATAAGACAATGTGGTTCTAGTTTTGTTTATTTTAATTTTCAACTGTGTAAATAGATATTTTAAATTTTTTTACTTTGAAATTTCTCCAGTTCCGGAATCAGTATCATTTTTTAATTGCAAATTTTATTTTTATTCTAATAAATTAATTCAGTACAATCAAAATGAACAAGAAGAAAAATTCGACTGGCCAAGTTCCCGCGATGAAGACGACGACGACCGTGGTGGACGTTACGGTCGGGACCAAGACCGCGGCAACGATAGAAACGACCGTGGTAATGACCGCGGTTTCAATCGTGGTCATAATAACCGCGGTCGTGGTCAAGGCCATCGTGGTCAAAGCAACCGTGGTCACAGCGACCGTGGTCACAGCGACCGTGGTCACAGCGACCGTGGTCACAGCGACCGTGGTCACAACGACCGTGGTCACAACGACCGTGGTCAAAACGATCGTGGTCAAAACGATCGTGGTCACAACGATCGTGGTCATAATGATCGAAGAAGCGGAAATAACGATAACAAGTGGAAAAACGACAAATTTGCATCGCCAAATAATGAAAGAAATCGAGACGATTTCAGACGAGACAGGCAACTGAAAATGCCAAGAAAATGGCATTTTTTGACAACTGAAATTAATTTGAATATTCTTTAGAGGTCAAAATTCAGACCGCGGACAGAGTCAGCACAATAGGCGAGACTCTTATAACAATCGTGGAGGAAACCGAGATAATGTCAGACGCGATAACAACTACGAAGGAGCCAATAACTGGCCCAAAGGCGGCAGCTGGGGTAATGTTAATCGAGAGGTACGTTAATTTTCCTAAAGTTAACTTTAGCATGGACAAAAAACTTAATTTTAAAATTGCATTAAAAAGTACATATTTTTTATGGCTTATATTTTTATACAAATTTCACTAATAAAATAATCTGAATCGGTCAAAAACCAACAACGAGCTGAGTCTCACATCTCTAGGACCCCAAATTCGCCCGCTAACGATCGCTGAATGTCACAAAATGAATGTATCTGAAAATCTATCTCCTAAAATACACAAATGATCCAATTGGATTTATTGTTTTTGGTTTCGAGGTATAATTAATGATTAAAAATAGTAAAATAATCATCAGATAAACTAATAATGAGAAAAAACTGTTTTTTTGAGAATGACCGTTAGGTCGAAAGATTATAAATAAAAAACCATAGTTATTTTACTATTTTTAATCATCAATTGGATTTAGGTAGCTTTTTTTGACAAGGCTCACCCTACTCAGTCATTTTCCTCGAAGACTATACCAGATATCAAGAAACAGTTTTTTGCTATTTGTTTTTTTCTCCTTCAACCGGTTGGCCGGTAATCAACTTTTGAAATCACCGGTTTTTCTGAGGCAAATAAAGAGAATTTTCGAAAAATATTTTTTCATAAATAAATAAATTTAAAATGTTGTTCTTTGCACGTTAATGTTAATCAATAACCACCTATCAACCGATTATTATCACGAATATATACATTTCGATTGCAATAAACAAAAAAAATGAGCTGACTGAGATTCGAATCTATGAACTTCCGGTTTAGAACATCATTTACCGGTTGACCAGGAAAAAAACGAAAAATTTTGTTCACACAAATTTACTTGGCTATGCAGAGCAAAAAACCGTTTGTTGATATCTGGTGTGGTCTTCGAGAAAAATGACTTAAGTAGGGTGAGCTATGTTAAAAAAAACTACTGTACTCAATTTTTCGGCTATGGCTTAATTAAAATAAAGTTAGATATATGCAAACAGAGTCTGAGTTAAGTCGGAATCGTCGTTTTTTTTAATTTACGATATTTTACCGGTCTTTCACACTAATGTTTTTCATGAAACTAACATGGAAGAGTTCATACAAAACAGGTATCTAGAAAATATTGAAACTGAAATTTGAGAACCCCCTGGATTTATATGACGTGATTCTCTGTTTTATGATTGCGAAGGTGAACTTGAAATAAAAGTTGGCTATCTCAAACTCCATTTGCATGCCTTTGATAAAACGAGCCTAGTTTTCATGAAAATTATCTTTTAGCACACCAGATTAAATATTTATTGAAGTTGTATGGTACAGGATAATTTATAGCACTTTTTAAACCATCGATTCTTGAAAAAGGTAACCATACCGAATTTCATTACCATCCAATATAAGAAGTTTTAAGTGCTTTTCCAAATCACAATACGAGCACTGAAATCGGTTTAAAACAAAACGAAAAGTAAAATGAAAACACTAAATGCCCCTTTCTTTATTTAAAATTTGAATTTTATCCGTAACTTATGATTTCGATCAGGTTTCACTGGTTTTGGTATTTTTGGTGGTGTGTGCATGATAATGAAAGGTCTATCGTTTGGCGCAATCGTCGATCTTCTTGTATCCATAAAATAAGGGTTACTTGACCTTCGTTTTAAGTGTTCTCTACTCTCGTACTGAATATAAGGAATTATATTATTTCCAAAAATTTTGATTTTAAAAATGCTGCAGTTAAAATTGAAAAAATAAATTTTGATGTTCTGTTTTTTTCTTAACATTATTAGAAAAAATAAAGAGCATAATCTTACCGCATTGATTTTGGCATTTATAATCGAGCTCCTTAAAATACTGCCACGGCGTTCAGATGATTCCAAAGACTTACTTCTCAGGAGCCCTATAATATTGATTAATCCGTTAATTTTGAGCTATAAAATATACATAAATAGCGGTAACATAACTTAAACCGTTGATAAACAAATTGTGCGTCCTGACTCAAGACTCCTGAGGGTTTTTTTCCGATAATTAAATGCATATAAAAAAACAATTTAATTCCCGGCAAAAAAGATCGACTCTCTAGTGGTCATTATATCACTACTTAAAAAGTTATTAACTAGCTTCATCTTTTAGCGTGTGAAACTAAATTTTTGTCACAAAACAGCGGTCGTTCTCACAAAAATATCTGGTTAATAACTTTTTCTGTCTTGTTTTAAATCAAGTAGGGATAAAAAACTAAAAATAATACCAGAATACGTTATGAAAAAATCTTTTGAAACTTTGCTCTCGATTTTTATGGAAACAATTTATGAATTTTCTTTGTTGGATTTTTTATCGTTTGGTTATTTCCAGCTAAAATACCGTTAATTTCAAACAAAAGGAAAAGGTATTCGATTCTATTTTATAATTAGGAAATTTGATTTTTTTGCAAAAATTTCAGAATGTTTTAATCTGTGATATTTATTTTTTTTTAAAGTTGCCTCAAAGCCTTATAATTATTTGTATAGTACATTCGAAAAAAGGGAAAAATGTTTTGATATCCCTATGGCCTACGTTAAAACGCGCACCTCACGATGAGGATTCGGAATTTACATATCGGGAATAGTATGTGTTTATTTTGACATTCTGAAAATGCAGAAATAATTATCTGTATTTAGTGAGTTGTTTCTGTATTGGCAGATTGTCAAAATAAAAATATTTTATCGTTACTGGCTAATATGGTTTTCACAAACTTTTATGTTTTTCTCTGTAAAGTTCTTCTCGTCCTTGTGTAGAGCTCTTTCTCACAGAAGTTTTGAACGATTTTCTTGTAACAAAAGATGAGTTTCTCCCCCTTGAATGACGTCCTCGAAATGATTGGGTTTGGCTTGAAATAGAAAAAATAAATTGGCAATGACAAAATAAGTATTTATAATATTCTAAGCATAGTATACATATGTAATTTTGTTAATCTATGCAAAACAAATATACTTCATTTGAAAGTCATACTCTCGTCAGAGTGTTTTAATTTTCGTTGGGCATTTATATTTAATAATTCAGCATAGGAAATGTCCATTTTAAAGCATTCTTTCCAATTAAATGAACATTTTCATGAGAAAAAAGCCCTTACGTGATATTTCTGAATTGCGATATCAACATAGTACAGCACAGTGGTTAAAACGGACGACCTAGTAAGACAGGTTTGTGTCAAAAAGTCCTACTAGCGTGTATTAAAAACGGCATTTTGACAATGCAAACTGTCCGGTACGGTTGAGCGAAAAATTTTAGATGTACGCTAGCAGGACTTTTTGACCCAAACCCGTCCTACTAGGTCGTCCGTTTAAACGCACTATGCTGTAGCTAGATTTGAACTTTAATCTTTATATTGAATATGAAAAGTATATGGCACATGTCAAATACACTTTTGACCTATTGTTAGAAAATTAACTACACCAGTCTTAAAATAAATTATTCAAGTGTATTTTAATTTATTATATATCTAAAGTATAGATTCTATACCACACAAATTAATAAACAAAAAAATTAAAATTTAGCTGCGGTTATTTTTTTCCTTTAGGATTATGTTTAAACATGTTTAAACCTTTATGTTTAAACATAATTATTTCGTTTATTTTTGAAGATCAGAAATAACTGTAATTGGTATAATAATTGGTTATCTGTATTTACTGAGTTATTTCTGATCTTCAAAGATAAACAAATAAACGTGCTTGTGCGCTAAACATAATTATTTTCCAACATTTTTCGGTAATTAGGGCTATAATATCGATAAAGAGCCGTACATATCACTTAAACTATGTTTGAACTTTTCTTTATAATGTATTTGAAACAAAAGATTCCTCGATCAGGTTTTTTGTCTTTTTTCGATNTCTGTGCTCACAAGGGTTAAAGTAGTAGAAATATATCTATTATGGTACTTGCTGTGGCTTTTATGCCGCTTGTTCAGCCAACATTTTTATTAAGTTCGGCTTTTGAAAACAACTCATCCGATTGAGTTCTTAGATAGCTCAAACTGATCACAAATATTTACAGAAAAATAAATTAACAAAAAAATGGTCCGAATCAGACCATTGTTTCGAATTTTTTAACAAACTGATAATTAAATAATTTCAGTAATCTCAGCAAAAATGGTCCGATTCGGACCAATTCTTTTTCATTTTATTATTCACTAGATATTTGTGTTCAGTTTCAGCTATATGAAAACTTAATCGGATGAGTCGTTTTCAAAAGCCGAATTATATTAAAATTTTTGCTAAAAAAGTGGCATAAAAGCCCCAGCAAGTGCCATAATAGATATACCAAAACAAGGATGTACTATTTTTGAATAATTAATTTTAATTGTCATTATAACAATGAAAGTTTAAATCATACTGATATCACAACTCAATTGTATTTAAGAGCTTTTTCCTCATAAATTTCCAATTTGATTCGATATGACTCATATCATATCTATTACGGGACCCTGCGGTCACTTTGTTGCGACTTTTTTAGCCAATTTATATATTCGGCTTTCTGAAACGACTCATCGGGATTAAGTTTCTGATAGCTCAAACTGGCACAAATATCTAAGTGAATTAAATACAAATAGCAACATAGTCAAATCGGACCTGTTTAGATTTTTGCCGAGATTACTGGAAAATCGTTCAATGATAAGTTTCAGTTAACAAATTGGAACCATGGCCCTGTTCGGACTACTTTTTGTTTCAATTTATTTTTCTTCAAATATTTGTACTCAGTTTGAGCTATCCAAGAACTCAATCGGTTGAGTCGTTTTTAAACGCCGAATTAAATATATAATTTGACTGAAAAAGTGGCAAAAAGTGACCGCAGGGCCCCGTAATTGATATGAGGCTTTTAATAATGCATACTTCGTATGCGAAATTTTCAAAAATGAACAGCAAAACTTAGAACGTTTTGACGAGGATATGACTTTCACAATGCATTTAAATAATTCGGTATATAATATAATTTTCCATATACAGTATGTGTTTTTTTACTTGCGAAATACAAATTGCATTGGAAATAATACCTGCCAATAAAAATGATAACTTTAGCGGATTGAATTTTTAAAGCCAAGCTATCGTCCATGGCGAGGATTTTAAAAAAATAATCCGCTTAGTTACCATTTGTTATACAGGGTGTTTAATTTTTGCTCCTCTTTTTCCAATTTGGCTAAATCTGAATTCCACCGTTTTGATTGGTCAAATCTGGAAAAGACGTTGGTATTTGCCAAAATTGATCGTTCTCATCGGCGGATAGCAAGTTAGCCAATTATACACCCTGTAGGCTGGGAATTTCTCCCAATGCAATTTTCATTTCGCAAGTTAAAAATACATACTGCATAAACGCACTTTATGTATGTATACTATGTTCTATTTTATGTTTTATCTATATTTTTTTCTCAGCCATGAGGATTAAACGTATTTCAAATGCACAACTAAAACAGTATGTAAAAATTGCCTCAAAACGATTTCTATAAATACATCACAAAAATTATAAACGCAGATAACACTGATCGACGTGCGTCTCTTTATACGGTATATTAATTTTTCTTGAACCTCTAATGAGGCGATCAAAGTGAAGCCCTTAAACTCCCAAAATTGATTGCGAAAAAAGTGTCGAATATATCATTCATTTTGATGAAAATCGGTTGAATAAATTATTCAAAAATAAATGTTTTTATCTTCGAATCCGATTAATTTTAAATTTCGGTAACGATGAAAATTTTGAGTCTAAAATATGAATTTTTCTTATTTCTTTGATATTGTGAAAATTCTAGACGTTAGACTATCGGTAAATTGGCATATGCAACCATAAAAACATTCATTTTTATAATCACTATTAAACCGCTTAAATGTTTCATTAAAATTCATCTAATCGCCAAAAAATTATCTGGAATTAGATTTATCAGTCCATAGCCGTTTTAAATTCGTCACTGATTAAAACTCACTAAGTATAACTTTTTAAATATATTTTTGAAAATTCTCAAATATATACTTTCAATTTGTGACAGTTTCGACGATCTTTAGGACTATTTTTTCAATTCACTTATATAAAAATCGAAATTCCTTATTTTCTGTTTTTTTATTCCATAAATTGTGTCTAGTAAATTACGTATAATAAAACTGTTAATGAGTTTTTGTTCATTGAAAAGTTCAAACTGAATACAATAAATTTACCAAAAACCAGGAACTCCCCATATAGCCGCGGCTGCATGCGACATAATAAAATCTTTATTTTATTTGAAAAATCTCTCGGAATGAACAATATCAAATTAGTTTTTTTGTACATGCTTCAATTGAGATGCAATGATTTAAATCCGTTCTGAAAAAAATAAATTAATTACCTTTGCGGAAAACGTGTTTAATTGCAGTCATTCATAATGACTTCTCAGAATATCTAGCTAAAGGATTTGGCTCCCATTTGTCGTTTCTGTCAGCCAGAAACATGGAGATTAAAAAGAGATAAATTCTAAGGTAGCTGTTTTTTTAAAGGAACCCACCCGCGATAGCATCATTACTCGAAACTCAGATAAGATATCGTCAAACGGTTTTTTGCATAGTGTACCTGACCAAACTTCAAACGATGAAAATTTTTGTTGATTTTCCCAGTTAACCGGACCACCGGTAAATGTGGTTCCGAACCGGTAAATATCGGTTTTCAGAGAATCTTACGGTAGATTCTTATGAAAACCTGCGGTTATGGTCAGTTTTTCATCAGAAATTTTTTGGTGACATTTATTTTGACACGCGACACCTCCAGTTGTGTCAAATGACACTCTTTTGTATTTTTATTACTACTGTGGTTTGCGTCTATAAGGACAGCTGAGATTTTGCCATATTGTCCTTAGCTTTTGTTGCCATATTGTCCTTATTTTTAAAAATTGCTCTAAAAATTTCAAAAATAACGGTGAAGAGCTGAAAACATAAGCCAAAGTTTCGGGGGTCAATTCTNAAACGGGTTTAATTGCAGTCATTCATAATGACTTCTCAGAATATCTAGCTAAAGGATTTGGCTCCCATTTGTCGTTTCTGTCAGCCAGAAACATGGAGATTAAAAAGAGATAAATTATAATTAAGAAAAAGCTTTTTTCCATATTGATCAAATAGTTTCCTTCACGAGTTAGAATTATTTCATGTTGGCTTCAGGATAACAGTTGTTTTTGAATATATATTTTATAATTACATATTAAATGTATTTTTATATATAATGTAAAATATGTTAGCCGGAACATGAGGATTAAAAAGATATAAATTCTAATTAAAAAAAAGCTTTTCCATATTTTGATCAAATAGCTTCCTTTAGGAGTAGTGCGTTTTAAAAAAGCTTATTATTTTTTTTATTCATAGTCGATTCTGATTGGTTTATCTTTCGACATATCAGATCACAATTTTGGAAATTTCTGAAATCACCTTCAAAAAATCTCCATTTATAACAAAAAATGAAAAAAATATTAATCATACATATATCGAAGAACCTGCCTAGTGTAATTTTTATGTCAATAACAACATAAAAACATAGACGATTGACATAAAAATTACACTAGGCAGGTTCTTCGATATATCGAAAATGATCTCTCATTTTTATATCATGATTTAAGGAGGTTGTTGGGTCTCCATCGTATCTTTTGATCCAGAACAAATGACACTATCATAAATGGTTTGGTCGAGAAATCTTCATAAAATTGTTTTTAATAAAGTGAATATTTATTGTAGCATATACTTTGTAGTATAATTAGGGACGGAACCGGGCAAAAAATAAACTTTTGAAATCGGGGATACGGCATAAAACCAGAAAAAAAATCGGGTGTGAAATTGAAAATGAAAAAAAATGAGCAATTGTTTTAATTTGGTTTTTACCGGTAAAATTATCGGTTTTTACTTTAAATTGCCGGTTACATACCGTGCAGAAGTCCACGTAGCTTAGTGACCATAGTAATCGTGATCCTTGGTTAATTTTACTCTAGTTTTGCGAAATATCTAAGGGCTGGCGCAGCCTATATTTTTTTATAATCTACAGTATTTATTTTTTTCTTTTGCAAAATCTAAATGCCGACACCTAAACCCTCCCTACTTATAACATACTGAGTTTGAAACTCAGTATTCTCAATCGGGGGGGGGTGTCAGGTTTCGGCATCTAGATTTCGCAAGAGAAAAAAATATATACTGTAGATTTTCC
>SCLH01000932.1:250510-267834 GCA_004367855.1 Oikopleura vanhoeffeni
ATTTTTGAAAAATAACGAAATTTAAAAAAACCGCAAAAATGTTGCCTAAAACCCTTCCAATTAAATTCAAAATATTATTTGTAGTTGCTATCAAAAAGATAAGTCCTTTTGATCACCAAACATACTGCCAGCGAACATTACGAGAAATCAAGATACTTCTTCACTTCCACCATGAAAATATTATCGGAGTTAAAAATATTATTCGATCGAACACAATCGAAGGAATGTCAAATTTGTATATTGTCCAGGTAATTTTGAAAAACACTATAGTATATGATCATATGATATTTTTGTCGGAAAAAATAGAATATTTTTTTCTAAAGTAGTGATAATCTTTATCATGACTTATTTTGAGACAATATTTTAAATGTTATATTTTCTATCACTTCTTTTTTGAGAAAATTTCTGTTTTAAATTTCTCGATCGGTAAATTTTCATTTTTGATTACGTTGGTCACAAAATTAAGCTGGTAACTTTATTTATAATAAGATAATTCAGATTTTCTACAAATGTAATAAAGTAAAGGGAATTTTAAATAGAGATACACAGGAAAATTCCCCTTATACGTAAAGCGGGTTCACGATTATTGGCTGATTTTTTTGACACGTCTGTTCCCATCACATAATTAGTCTTGTAGATAAAAATAACGGAAATAGACAAATTTACCGATTGGGCATTTCAAGCCTTGTGCATTGGTAGAATTGGTCATGATACAAAAAACTTATGTGAAAATATGTCAATAACTTTTGTCTAGGAATATATGGAGACTGATTTATTTAAATTATTACGAAGTCAGCAAATATCCAATGAACATATTTGCTATTTTCTTTATCAAATACTTCGTGGCTTGAAATATATTCACAGGTGAGATTTTTCAAAAATTTCCTTTTTGGCCTAAAATTACCTTTAATTTAAGTGCAAATGTTATCCACAGAGACTTAAAACCTTCAAATCTACTTTTGAACACAAACTGCGACCTCAAAATTATTGATTTCGGATTGGCTCGTGTATCTGATACTGGAAATGACAACCAAATTTATACAGAATACGTCGCTACTAGGTATAATACTGATTTATAGGTTTTTTTCTGCAATCGATAAAATTATAATGTTCTATAAAAAATTAACTTTGGTTTTAAGATGGTACCGCGCACCAGAAGTTATGCTTAATTCCAGGAGTTACAGCATCTCGATGGATATGTGGTCAGTGGGTTGTATTTTAGCGGAAATGATTCAAAATAGACCTTTATTTCCAGGCCGAGTAAGTTTTAATGTTTTATTAACGGTATTTTAACATGGGCGGGATATAAATTTAGAGGCCGGATTCAGTCGCAAAACACACAAGAAAACCTAAAATATTTTCCAAGTACAATTTTTTTTTGCAATTTTCAAATAAAAAATCTATTTTATTGCTAAAGATGCCTTCATATTTATGAACTTTAGTAACGTCGCCTAAATGTTTTTTGGGCAGCTAGTATATTTTCTAAATTTGTTTAATTGTGGGTTAATGTTATGACCCCACTTTTGTCCAAAAAACATATAGCGGAGTGTAGGTCATTTTCGGCATTTTTTCGATCTCTGGTTTGAACCGTCTAAACTTATTATTAGATCGTACCTGATGTCATCAGTGATGTGACATATAATATGTCACATATTTCCATTAAAATGCATCGTACAAGCCTTTATATTTTAAAAATATGTCACATCAGCCTCGATCTACTTAGGTCATCTTTTTTGACCGACCCACTTTAAGGGGTATCTGTTCTGAGATGACCAGTCTAGATAGCGAAAAATGTTTTTTGCATCTGAATCTTGACCAAATTTGTATTGGCAAAGACTTGACCAGGAATCAGCGATCAAAGTTCCACATTATTACTTTACATGATTATGGTCCGCCATAATAATGTCAGTATAATTATTAAGGGGGTAGCGGTTGTAAAGTTTATAAGGCACTTTGAGGCCTAGAAACATTGCGACCACATAATATCTCATCGTATATAAAAAGACCAAAATTAAAAATCGGGATGAGTGCTTACTAGAATGTCTACATAAGAATGGTCTCTAATTCGCTCAAAAGGCTCATTTTCCCGACTTGAACTCCCGCCTGCCGAACTTGTAATCAAAGAAAAAAAAAATTTCATTTCTCATTTGTTGCCTATTGTCTGGTCTCCAGTTTTTAGAAAATTCTGTAACCGATCAGTACCCCGCTAATTATGACAGGCGGACATTTGAAATAAGAAAATTTCAAAACTCAAAACTATGCGGGTATCGTGTTTTTAACCCTATCTTGTACAGAATTTTTTTCTTTCATTTAACTAAGGATTTTTTTTTTTTATGAAAAATTTTCAAAAAAAATCGATGTAAGGTCATTTTTCGTGATTTGACAGGTAACTATGATCCAGTTCTAGCGAAGCCGTATGGAAGTGCTAGAAGGCTGATTTTTTGGCCAGTGAAAATTAAGCGTTTTTCGCTACCCGTTTTTTAATTAGGTGCGCGACCAATATTTGACCTCTAATGACCGGTCAAATTCAAAGTCAATCTCAAGTTCATCGTATAGACTTTGTTAGTACCCCCAAAATGATCGCGAAGTCGACTTTCTAATGAACGTATTAGGAACTATGGGTCAATACATGTACTGAAGTCGCAGAGAGCCAAAACTGGTCAACACACCAAGTCACCTCAAGTTCATCGTATAGACTTGTAATACCCTAAAAGAATCGACTGCGGTCGACTTTCTGAATGAACGTATTCAGCAACTTGGTTAACCAATGTCTGAAAGGTCGCATACGAGAGCAAAAACTAAGAGCAAAAAATTTTTGCTCTCTACGACCCTTTCAGTTACATTATGACCATAGTTGCTAATACGTTCATCAGAAGTGCAACCCATTCCGATTCTTTTAGGGTACTTACAAGATGCTATACGATGAAGCTTGAGTTGACCTTGGGTGTTGACCAGTTTTTGCTCTCTAGCGATCCTCTCAGTAAGATTATTGACCCATAGTTCCTAATACGTTCATTAGAAGTCACCCTTCCGATCTTTGGGTTCACTAAAAGTCTATACGATGAACTTGAGATTGACCTTGACTTTGACGGTCATAAGTCAATATTGGTCGCCGACCTCAATTAAAAAAACGGTAGCACAGAAACGGCTTAATTTTCACTAGGCCAAAAAATCAGCCTTCCTATCACTTCATACGGCTTCGCTAGGAACGGTCACATTTACCTGTAAATCACGAAAAATTGACCTTAAAATCGATTTTATTTTTGAAATTTTGCATAAAAAAAAAATCCTTCGTCTTAAATGACGCAGAAAAAAATTCTCTACAAGATAGGTTAAAACATCGATACCCATTTTGAGTTTGAAATTCTTATTTCAAATCGTCAGGCAGATTTAGTTTAGCTGAAGCATTGAAAAATTCAGTACCCCCTTAATATGACAGGCGAGATTTAAGTTTAGTGAAGTGAAAAATTAATAATCTAGGGCTTTTGTATGTTTTCGAGAATGGTACATCCGAGTAAAAAAATTCCAAAAGTATCCCCAGGTCAATGAGTTGATACATCGCAATTTTTTTTGGTCTTGCAATCAACTTACCAGTATACCAGTAATAAGTTTTCGTTTTGTAGAAATTAATTTTTCTGACCAATAAAAAGCGCTTATTATTTTGGAGTGAGCCAATCACAGCAAGCTATTGTATATACAACAGTCAATCACTATTAGTAATAGTCTATTACACTTCGCTAAACTTAAATCTTGCCACATTATAAATTCAGGATTTAAAAATAATCTATATTTTTTTAGCATTATCTAGATCAACTGAACCTGATACTAGAAGTTGTTGGTAGTCCTACTATGGATCAGATTGCTTGGATCACTAATGAGCGTGCTAGAAGTTACGTGGAAACTTTACCTAGACAAACTGGCCGAAATTTACAAGAAGTCTTTCCTCAAGCATCACCAGACTGTTTAGATTTACTGAAGAAAATGTTAGATTTCAACCCACATAAGTAAGTAAAAAATAAAGTAATGTAGTACTTTAGTAATCAATACAAACCTTTTTTTCGTTGAGAAATTTGACGGTGTTTTTAGTGGTAAGATAGTAATTCGGCTATATTTATTATATATCATTTTTGGGGGACGAGAGTAGCGCGAATCGCTCAGAAATATCATCTTACGTATATTATATACGGTATATGTGTATAAAAAAATCTAGAATTATTACTTTTTTTAAATCAGAAAAATACCTCAAAGTTGGCGAAATTGCATATTTAATTATCAAATTTATGGTGATCTCATTAAAAATTTCATGGTTTTCATTGAACCGGGAATTTTCAATCCCATGAAAATTCTAGAAATGTCCAAAAACTTTCAATTTTTCTGAAATATAGTACACTTTAGTACCTCGGTACTTTACCTTAAAACTCGTAGTCACTTCAAGCCAACTAGTTTGCAAAGTCCGTTTTTTCTTTATTATCTAACTTCTAGAAAATATTTATTTGAGGCGACTCTACGAGTTAATTGTTGAATTCGAGAATATGACGTTTGTTTTGATGAGCTCGAAAGTTGTAATTAATCTAAGAGCCCAAAACTGATCTAAAGATACTTTTTGGTGTAGTAAAAAATAGAAGTTTCTTGATTTAGTTAAAGTTTTCTTAGAAATGTTGGAACGTAAAAATAAAAATAAATTTGTTCCGTGAACACTGTTTATGATTTTGTGATATGTCAATTTATATTAGAAATCTTAATAAGCTCGTAAAACCTTTTACGAAAACGATTTTCTCAATTTCTCCCCTGCAGCAACTAACTCGCGGAGTTTATTTCCGAGTTGATCCAAACTTTCAAAATAAATCAGAAACATCGTGACCACCATATCTTAGGAATTTATTAAACAGATTACGTTTGGGTCATTCGTAAAACTGACTTTCGTAAAGTTCGAAAAAACTGTCTTATATTATTTAGATTTTTTTTTGTTTAGTCAGAAAATATTAAGCACCAAAAATATATTAAATGTTAGGGTTTTATTTTTATCATTTTGCGGTTATCTCTTTTGATCATCCATAAAGCGCGCACCGCTATTACCATAAAGCTGTCTACTAGTATATAATAACAAACAATAAGAAGCCTTATTTCTGTTAATAATAGTGTAAGACTTTTTAAACATACTTTTCTTGGTCAGTTTTCGACGGATAATTCAATTTTTCTATTCAAATTTCATTTTTGTACATTTTGAAAAGCAAATTTCAATTAGTCGCAATCGATTCCCGAGGGCCGATTTACCCAGGAATTGTATTTGTATGATTAATTTATCTGACAAAGAAACAAAATTTTGCATGCAATCCAGAACCCTCTTAAGTGATTTTGTCGCCATGGGAAAACGGCAAAATGACCCGTTTCTTTCGGTCAAGGACCAGACTTATTTTATTTTGAAATATGTTTTCACGACCTGTTTAGAAAAACCGGTTTATGATAAAAAAATAATTCATTTTTTTACCGATATTGAAAAAGTCTCTGAAACGTATATTTTTGTATTTTGTTTTTCAGATATTGTTTTTAATAAATCGAGTCGTAAAATGACCGTTTTTAAATTTTTCTCCTTTCCCACCTGGGAGTTAAATTATCATTTATTTATTAATTTTTTATACCGGATATCGGGTTATGTATCCTAGGAAATATAATTTTTGGAATCTTAGCGTTTCTTTCCCATGTTCTACAAAGGAGCTGTGATTGGTTTAAAATAAAACTACTGCATGAGTCATATTTTTCTTTATGTTTCTAGAGCTTTCTCGAAGATTTTGAGTTTTGAATAGAAATAAAACCATGATTTTAGATTTCAAAAAAAGAGAAAGGGATTTTGAATATATCCGCTAATAATTTAGCTTGAGAAAACATGAGCTGACTTTTTTATTTAGAATAAACCGTTTGACGATTTTATCATTCCCTTTTTTTCGCTTTTTCAGGAATAATTACAATTTTTGATGGAGCTGGTGATGATTCATCAGTGATTCAAAGGTCACTGATTTACACCTGTTTAGGCATTCAAAGGTCAATATTTACTTGAATGGCAAAATTAAATGTAAGCGACCCTTTCCACTATAGTCAGTCTTCATATGAATACAGGAAAACCTGGTCGACCTCAAAAAAGTTTTTTTGTATTCAACAGGTAGCTATAAAAGCTCAATGTAAAAATTATTTTTCCATCACACCTCATCTGGTTAATCGAAAATTTATTATATCGATAATAAAAATGTCCTCTTCTTTTGAAAGATTTTTTGTACTCGGGCATTATTATCGATATAGGCAATTCTAGTATAAATACAGTCAAAGTACAAAATATAAACACAATTCGGGTCACCGGATATAAACCAGAATGTAATTTTTGACGAGTTCGACTCTTGGTCGGCGCACACTTTTTTTCTGGAAATAAACTGGAAACATCAGAAATTATGTTTTTGGTCGATTTCAAGAAAAAAATGTGGGCCGAACAAGATTCGAACCTGTCAAAATTGTCATTCCGGTTTATATCCGGTGAACCGTATTTGAAATTAAATTACCACAATTTTCGCATTGATATTTTCAGTTGGATGTAAATACGGATTTTTATATCGGCTTTAAAAATGATTATTTTCAACCACTAGTTGCTGTTATAAATGTGAATTTTTATGACGACGAAAATTATCTAAAATTTAAATTTTCAAACCACAAAAAAAGTAAAAAATTCATTCGAAAAAAATAAAACATTTTTGTCTAAACCAATATTGAATCTAAACCAATCTATGAAAAAATAACCCCATTCTTTTGAACCTCAATTTTCTATTGTTCCAAAAACATCTTTCAAATCATAAATAATAACCGATGCCTAATTTAACAAAACAATGACAAAGATTTTTATAATATTTTATCGCAAAATGTATTTTTTGAAAAGCCAAAAATATCAATTTTTTCAGTCGTATAACAGTTAATGAAGCCCTTGCCCATTCATATTTGCGACAATATTATGATCCAGAAGATGAACCAATAGCTCAGCAACCATTCCGCTTTGACGAAGAATTTGATGATTATGACAGAGAACGTCTCCGAGTTATGATCTTTGACGCGACTGAACCAAGTCAATTTGCGGCCAGAGATGCAGCAAGAGATATGATGGATCAATAGAGAAAATTACTATCCTTCCCTCTCACGTTCTACAGTAGAGTAGGTTCAAAAACGCATTTTTTTCGAAGAATTAATTATCAAAAAACGTTGTTCTACTCAAAAAAAGATCTAGATTCATGTAAAATTTCAGATACAGTCCTCGATTAAGCTGGTACAAATACCGACCCAAAAAGGGACCAGTTAGGAACTTTTTACCAGTAAGGCCTGATCCTTATTCTTATGCTTAGAAAGCTACATTGCAGATTAAAATAGCTTAATTTTGTAGTCAAATTTGAATTTAAAAAGTTTTGTGTATAACACAAGTCAAAACAGCTAACAGTTTATATCATTTTTTGTAAAAAAAACTTGTAATTGAAGTTTGCTTTGTTTTTTAATCTATAATACTAAAATGTTAAAATTATAATCTTGTACTCTTTTTGATATTTCAAGAACAATAATAATTCGAGAAAATCTATGAAAACATTTAAAAAAGTACATTTTGAATTTTTTTTTGCAATTCTGTTTTTTGGGGCTTTCATAAATATAAGCAGAAGTTCAAAAAATGTATATTTTTGAGAAGGACGAAGTTTTTTTGCAAAATTTCATCGACAAAAATTTGTTCTTTTGAACCCAGTCTAAAATTCAATTCTATTTGTGGGCTTTTAAGAGCCCTAGAGTTAATCCCATAGGTATTAGACCTCAGTACAGTAAGTGACCATTTAAAAGGTCACTCACTTTATACCCGCTTTAATAAATCAATGAGTTTTTTAATCTGAAAATAAGAATTTTTTGAAAAATAGCCGTTTTGAATGAGTCTAACAATTTTAAAGTGGGGTTATTAAATTAAGTGGTCACCGACTGTTTTACACTTTGAATGTGATTTCGTGAATTGGCAGTAGAATGAAGATGCTTTAACTTGAAGAGTTTATGTTAATTTTAATATTTTCAACTGTACCTAGGTCACCTTTCGTCCGTTGTTTTAGATAATTTAGAACGTAGTTTGAGATAAGTCAGAATTGGCACCTACGATTTTTGGTCATATAACTTTCACTAGATATTGCACGACAGAGCCGTGTTTCGCTATTACCGCTCTGTTATACCGGTGATCGAAAAACCAGTTCTGTAGTGCAATAGCCAGTGAAAAGTTGTAATACAAGCCGAAACATCAGAAAACCGTATGCCAATTTCGACTTATCTCAAACTCCGGTAACATAACGGTCAACATACCAGTAAAAGGGCTTAATTTTATTAATTTTTGATGAAATTCTGTCAATTTGGACTTATAATTTATTATACGTTTTATCATCACTTATATGTAATCGACCTCAACAAAGACGAAAATTTTTGTAGGGGTTTTTTGAGATATAATAATTTATTATAGGTTCATTTTAAAAAATGTATTTATAAATAACAATAAATACATTTTTTAAAATGAACCTATAATAAATAAAAGACGAAAATGACCATTCAAAATTCTCACACCACCACTAGGTGGGCAAATATTGATTTGAAAATTCAAAAAGTGTCAAAATATAGATTATACATCTGAATTGACAGAAGATTAGTCATAATTAATCAAATTGATCGTTGTTACTGGTATTTTTTTTAAAGGCCTTTATTTTACGAGAATGTCATTTTTTGGTTTTACTGCCAATTCAGGTTTCTTAACTGCTTTCTAGGAGTTAAATTAATAACTATTGTGACCCCAATTTGCACCACTACCAATATGCTGTAAATATCTACCACCTTACTACACCCAAAATAACAATCATGTGACTATTATCCGAACAAAAAAATATATTATGTAATACTTGTCTCCATTTTTTGGTCCAAAAATAGGTTTAAATAAAAAAAAAAGTGCTGACTAAATTCAGTCTCTTTCTGTTCTGTGCATTAAAAAGGTTTTTTTCTTAGCACGCAAAAATTGAAATTTAATATTAGTTTCAACTTTGGGCAAATTGCAGTATATTATATAGCAAAGACAGTAGTTCAATATTTTAGTTTTTGCTTTAGTAAAAAATTTCATTCACCAGAAAACATCACGCTGTACCGGTAAACTGAATCGTAATTTACCGGTTTTTCAAGGGTTTTTGCCGTTAGACCAATCAGATGGCTTATTTTACGGCTGAGTTACCCTCCTTTTATCAATACTTTTTGCTGATTCGTCTTCATTAATTATTCCAACAAAGTTCTACAAAACTCTTTTTTTCGGTGAAGGTATCTTTAGCATGGAACATTTTTTTTGCGTATTTTATGCAATTTTATAAAAATCTTTTCATGCTAAAGATACTGCCGCCCTTTTTTCTCACAATTTTACTTTTTTCCCCAAAATCACATTTATTTAGAAAACAATACTTTTTACGCTGATCTTGTAAAAAATGAATTTCCGTTGTTTTTTTTCTACTACAGTAGAGTGTATTTAAACGGACAGGTTTTAATAGTGGGTTTGGGTCAAAAAGTCCTGCTAGCGTGCATTTGAAGATGCAATTTTGGGATGCAAACTGTCCGCCACGTTTTAACGGATAATTTTAATGGTCCAAATGCCCGTTTAAACGCACGCTTGCAGGACTTTTTAACCCAAATCCACTCTTAAAACCTGTCCGTTTAAATACACTCTACTGTAGTCTACAAGTTATAAATAGGGTCAGTCCAAATGGGTATTTTTATATTTTCAAGTTTGTTCTGAAACACTGAAGTAACTGTAGTTATTTATATTTTTGCATATAAATATGTAACCTACATTGTAGAAGATTAAATATTCTAGAAGTGTAAAAATATTTGTGAATTGAGTTCCCGGGTTGCTTCAGACTATTTTGAGCAGACGCAGTATAATATTTTGTCCTGAATGCTACAGATTTTTTTTATCCGCTTAGACTGTGCTCAACCTTTTTAAATCGAATTTAAAAAAAAATATGCAAAACAAGGGGATCGAACCTACATCAGTGGCTCCAAAAACTACCATAAGTTATGGTGTAGGTTCGATCCCCGAATTGTCCATAAGACCTATAATTTAGTGCTTCTTGAACAAGAATTATAATTAAAAAGTCGAGTCAAGATACTGCAGACAAAAATATTTTTATTCTTATGATTCTTGAAGCATTTTTCTAGAATCGAAATCCCCACTAATCTGACCCTAAGTATAAAGATCGATTCATTTATTATATTATTTATATGATATTATAAAAAACAAATTTGACATGGTGTGATTCCCTTTTTAGTCAATTTTCTTAACTTTCAAATGCTTGATGCTGATTTGCTTGATTTTTGCAAATCAAGAATTTCAGTCTACGTGTTTACGGATTTGATTCCAACAAACTAACTAAAGACCCTGTTTAATGTCAATCTTATTTCATTAATTATATCATCTTGATCTGCTGATACCAAGCGAACCAGCATCAAGCATTTTTGGTTTTAAACAATAAGCATCACACCCTGTAATTTATTGTTATCATTTAAAAATAGCATATCTGCATTTGATACATAGCCTATGTAACATAGGCAAAATTAGTTATCAAATGACTTCTGTAAATTTTCGCTGTAAATTTACGGATTTTGATGATTTCTGAGGTCGGCTCTTGATTTTTTAATCGACCATTAATCGGATAATATCCCTACGCTAGGAATCATCTTGACCGATTAATATTTCGGAGAAAAATTTCTGATTTCCACCATTTATTTTGTCCAAGAAATTCCATTCTAACTGTCCTATTTTGGTACCTATTTTGTGTATAACAAAAACTTTCCTTCATCTTTTTTCGTATTCTCTAGAATATAAAATACAAAAAAAATTTTGAAGGAGAGAAATCAAGCGCATTTTTTAGAAAATACTGAGATCAGCCTGTTTTATATTAATTCAAAAATAATCAAGATTTTTGGTTTTTCAATTCTATAACTTTTTCAGAGTTTCAACCCCAAATCAGTCAAGATGGCAATGGCTATGAACCCTATTCAGGTTCTCTCCCATGGAGCAGAAGAAGAAAAAGCAGAAACCGCGAGATTAAGCTCGTTTATCGGTGCGATCGCCATCGGTGATTTGGTTAAAAGTACACTAGGACCAAGAGGAATGGACAAAATCTTATATTCACCAAAAGGACCATATGGAAACGGTGAACCAAGGTAAATTTTATAACGATGGTATACTGAACAAAAAAAAATTTCATTTTGAATTTCTGCTTTTAAATGCAGTACATTTTGAAAACTAAAATAAGTTTTTTTTGTATTTTATACAACTTATATACGCTCCTTTTTATTTGAGAGTGTTTTTGAAGAAACATTTGTATATTTAATGGAGTGTCCAAATACCTGAAGGCTAGAAAACCTGCGTCCGTTCTAAAAAAACACCAAAGCCTTTGATAGGTTAAAGCGGCGGTGGTAATTTTTTTTTACACTTTTGGTTTTGAAAATTTATCTTTAACGTTTTTATGCAATTATTAAATAAATAAAAATGTGTAAGTAAAAATAACAATCCAAGGTCGTTGAAAATAAGGTCGAAGGTGAATCTGAAGGGGTAGATGGGTTTTTTGTTCTAGTATTTAGTCTTTTGGGTAATAAAAAGTTTTCGGTGTTTTTTGAGTAATTTCCATTTTTCTGAAAAATTTAAAAAAAATGTTTTGGGTTTCCTATTTTTCCGACTACCAGTCTAAAGAATTTTTCGCGTAATTTCGATTTTTCTTAAAAATTATCAAAAATACGAAAAACGAAATATTTATAATACATATATATATATATTTTAATTTGCAAACAAAAAAAACGGATAATTTTTTTAAATCGACTATTTAACGTTTTTAATTAATATTTATAGTGTCCAAGTAACTAACGATGGTGCTACTATCCTCAGATCTTGCGGAGTCGATAACCCAGCTGCCAAAATTTTGGTCGAATTATCAAAAGTACAAGATGAAGAAGTTGGAGATGGAACCACCTCAGTTACAGTTTTTGCCTCAGAATTACTCAGAGAAGCCGAAAGACTTGTAGAACTCAAAATTCACCCACATACTATTATCAGGTTATAATCGTTTAAAACTTTTAATCATAAAATCGTTTTCGGACTTCTTTTTGTTATTTGTTCCGATAAGTGGCATTTTTGAAATTGCGATGGGTGTCAAATTTGAGCCTTTATAATGTTTATCATGTTTTATTTATATAAATTTATATAGATTACGGGGCCTCCTGGCACATATGAGCTAGTTTTTTTGCCAAAAATTTTCTGTAATTCGGCTTTTGAAAACGGCTCACCTGATTAAGTTCTCAGATAGCTCAAACTGAGCACAAATAATTACTGAAAAATAAAAAAATAGTTCGAATCGGACCAATTTTAGTTTTTTTCTGAGATTACTGAAATTGTTTAATTATCAGTTTTTGTTAAAAAAAATTGGAAACAATTGTCTGATTCAGATCATTTTTTTAATTTATTTTTCTCTAAATGATTGAGCTAAGTTTGAGCTATCTAAGAACTCAATTGGATGAGTCGTTTTCAAAAGCCGAATTATATGAAAATTTTGTCTAAAAAACTAGCTTATATGTGCCAGGAGGCCCCGTAATCGATATAATATAAACTATTTTATAATTTGATGTAATAGGTGTCATATTTCAAAATTTGAGGCTGTAAAATTTATTTTGATATTTGATCCAGAGGGCGCCATATTAAATTTGATACGATGTGTGTCATATTTAAGCCTAAATTCATTTTATTATTTGTGTGATGGTGTCATATTACAAATGAATATCAAGCCATTGGAAAATGTAAATTATTTTGTTTAAACCACATGTTATAACAAGCCAAAAATTTTTTTTAAATTTTGAAATTTTTTCAAAATTCGAGATTTCCATTTTGGATTTCCATTTGGATTTCCATTTTCATTTATGACCAAATATGGGTATCATACGAAACTAGAAGAAATTCTAAGACTAATGGCTGAAAAATAAAATTCCAAAAATTAAGTTTTTTTACGATTTTTCATAATGACAAAATGGTAAACAATCAAATCTGTCGCGTCTAATAAAAAACTACCTAAAGACAAATTATTAAAAAAATTTTGAACAAAAATTTACTGGTAAAAAATGTCCTGATTATGGATATTTTCTATAAAATATTTTTAGAGGTTGGAAACGCGCTGTAACTGCTGCTCGTGATGCTCTCGAAGCCTCTGCCATAGACAATCAAGCCGACCCAGAATTGTTCAAAAAAGATCTTTTTAACATTGCCCGAACCACCTTAAGTTCTAAATTACTGACTCAACATAAAGACTTCTTCGCCAAAATGTGTGTCGACGCAATTATGAAAATCAAAGGTAAAATGGCAAAATAAATATTTTGTTATTTGTAATTCGAAATTTTAGTCGATCCAAAAGCCACCTTAGAATCGATTCAAATTATAAAAAAACTTGGAGGAGCTATGGACGAATCATTTTTGGACGAGGGATTCCTTTTAGACAAAAAACCAGGAATGAACCAACCACGACGAGTTGAAAACGCAAGAGGTTAGTGCGCTTTTAACTTACAAATCAGCTGCTTTGCGTCTAATTTGACCCATTGATAGGGTGCGCAGCGGTAAAACTACAGCCAGAACTACAGTAGTTGATGCAAATTCGTTGACCTCACGGGGGTTGTTGACCCAGAAAAAAACGATTCCGGGCAGAAAAAAAAGTTTTTAGCCATCTAGTGGTCAGAAATGGACTTTTTAAAACGCCCATTTAGAGCACTAACTTCGATTTTTAGCATCCTACCCATTGAGCATCATTTCTTGCTTCACTGTTGTCAAATTAAAAAAAATATTTTTCAATTTATTTTTAATTATATTTTCAGTTTTATTGGCAAACACTGCTATGGATACAGATAAAATCAAAGTTTTTGGATCCCGAGTCAGAACCAACGATATCAAAAGTTTAGCAGAAATCGAATCATCCGAGAAGGATAAAATGAAAGAAAAAGTCGAAAAAATTTGCAAATATCCAATGAATGTATTCATTAATAGACAGCTAATCTACAACTACCCAGAACAGGTAAAATCAACAGTTGCAATTTTTGGTGAAATACATAACCATGATATTCGTTTTTTAATAAAATCAGCCCTCTGCGCCTAAAAAACCGTTTCTCGATATCATCTTTAGTTTTCCCGTAATCGTCATGAGAAGGGTGCTAAAAAAACTTAAGAAATACCTTAAAAACTAACTAAAGAAATAACGTGATCCTAAATAAAATTTTCTTTTCAGTTATTCGCCGATAATGGTATCATGGCTATTGAACATGCTGATTTTGAAGGTATTGAAAGACTCGCTTTGGTTCTCGGCGCCGAAATCGTTTCCACTTTTGATCAACCAGAAGGAGCCCGAATTGGAACCTGTGACCTCATCGAAGAAGTCATGATCGGAGAAGACAAAGTTCTCAGATTCAGTGGAGTCAGCCAAGGTCAAGCTTGTTCTCTCGTTATCCGAGGAGCTACTGAGCAGGTAATATTTTTTGTGCTAGATAATTCTTTTTTTCAATCTGAATAATCTTTAAAGAGAATGATTTAAGATTTCAATGAAGATATATTTTTAGTGGTTATTTTCGAATAATTATTTTGAGGGAACACTATCGTATCAGCCCAATTTTCTTGAGAGATCAGTTCTGTGAGAATATATCAGTTACGGGGCCCCTGGGCATTTTTTGCAACTTTTTTAGCCAAAATTTCTGAGATTACTGAAATTGTTTAATTATCAGTTTTTCTTTAAAAATTGGAAACAATGGTCTGATTCGGACCATTGTTTTTAATTTATTTTTTTCTAAATATTTGTAATCAGTTTGAGCTATCTGAGAACTCAATCGGATGAGTCGTTTTCAAAAGCCGAATTATATAAAAATATTGGCTAAAAAGTGGCAAAAAATGCCCAGGGGGCCGTTATCGATATATCTCTAGCGTAAAACCAGTACTTTCGTAGTTTTCTTCACATTAAATTATTCATCTCAACATAATAAGACCACATTATATCCTAAGTGCCGCAAATATTTTAACCGTTATCATCACTCCAAAACGTTGTGTTACTCATTAAAGCTCACAGCCGCGCCTGTGTTCTGAAACACAGAACGCGAAATTATTGATAAATTCGATAATATCATATTTTTTGATGAGAACTAAATCTCAAATTAAACAGAAATCAAAAAAGCAATTTAAACGATACTTTGTTGAGCAGTCAAAAGTTGGATTCTCTATTCCGTCATCAATTCTAGAAATATTCATCTCAACAATAAAAATAATACAGGGGGAAATATCTACAGTACTTGAGATTTCTCCCTAACATTTTGCATCTCTGTGTTTCAAAACTCATAAGCGCCGCGACCGTGAGCATTTAGTCCAAATACATCATTTCAAGTATATTATGCTTTACATTGTGTTTTTTTTCGAGATAAATAATTACCACTTCAAATATATTCAATTTTTGACTAGTTTCGGTTTTATTACCATTATCAGAATGCACAGAAATATGGAAAACTCTTCAACAAAAACATATTTCTGTGCATTCTGATAATGGTAATAAAACCGAAACTAGTCAAAAATTGAATATATTTGAAATGGTAATTATGCTTTAAAATTCAGTTTTAAATAACCATTTTTCAGATTTTGGACGAAGCCGAACGAGCTATTCATGACGTTTTGTGTGTTTTGTACTCTACCATTAAAGATACCCGAATTGTTCTTGGAGGTGGTTGCTCCGAGGCCCTTATGGCCCAGGCTGTCCAGTCCTTAGTTGAAAAAACCGAGGGAAAGGAGCAACATGCTATCCAAAGTTTTGCCACAGCCCTTCGGCAATTACCTGTCATTATGGCCGATAATGCCGGTTTAGATTCGGCTGATTTGATTGCAAATCTCCGAACAGCTCACGCAAATGACCAAAATTCAATGGGCTTAGATTTATACAACGGTGAGTTATATTTATCTTTATATATCTGATCGCTATTACAATTTAGTAATAGAGACTCGGCCAAGCCGAAACTTTAAGCAGTAAAAGCTTTTCTAGGCAAACTAAATGTGAAAATAACATCTTATCATAAAAAATTAAAAATAGAGTTCTGGGTAAATTAATTTAAATAAGGTAGCTATTTTTTTAACTCAACCCACCCTACTCAGTCATTTTTCTCGAAGACCATACCAGATATCAACAAACAGTTTTTTGTTATATGTAACCAAGTAAATTTGTGGCGACCAAAACTTTTTGTTTTTNTCTCCTTCAACTGGTTGGCCGGTAATCAACTCTGGAATCACCTGTTTTTCTCAGGCTAACAAGGAGAATTTTCGAAAAATATTTTTTTTCATAAATAAATTAATTTAAAATGTTGTTTTTTGCACGTATTTGTTAATCAATTTCCACCTATTAACCGATTATTATCAATAATACGTATATTTCGATTGAAATAAACAATAATAAGTGAGATGACTGAGATTAGAACCTATAGACTTCCGGTTAGAACATCATATACCGGTGCACCGGTTGACCAGGAAAACAACGAAAGGTTTTGGTCGCCACAAATTTACTCGGCTACACATAGCAAAAAACCGTTTGTTGATATCTTGTATGGTCTCCAAGAAAACTGACTGAGCAGGGTGGGTGGAGTTAAAAAAAAGCTACCTTAAAATATTTTAAAACATTAGATTATGGTAACTACCTAAAAGTAATTTTTTTTAGACGNGTTGAATTTGAAGCCATTCGCCTTTTTTGCGTTTTGACTTAAGGGGGTTCTATAGGCAGCCTATATATTTTGTAATGTAAATCCAATTGGCTGGATTTTACAATTTTTGATCTCCGCGTATCCTGTTTAATTATATAAAAAGATAAAAAATTCAACATTTTGGATGTTTTTTTATAAAATTCGAAATAAGCTTATAGGTTCTATAGGCAAGTCGTATCTTTCTAACTAAACAAGCTAGAGGTCTGATTTTACAATTTTTTGAACTCAACGTGGTTTTTTTAGTCAATAAAACTAAAAAAATCGGAAAAAATGGTAACAATTTTTGAAAAAAATATTTTCAATTTTTCTGAGTGTCCAAAAAAAAAAAGGTTTTCTGCTTTCGCGCTCGAACGGTTAAATATTTTGCCATAGTTTATAATACCGTTTCCAGAAACATTCAACTTACGAATCGTTTGGTACACTTTAAAATGTCATACGATGACATTGATGTCAAAAAATAAATTTTAAAATCGTACTCCTGGGAGTTAAAA